>JAZDUA010000150.1:1575000-2140000 GCA_038098605.1 Gryllus longicercus
CACCCTGGTGGGAGATAAATGGTTGGGGAATATCCCCACAAGCCGACGTAGGTCAGCTGTGAATCTAGTCATCCAGAGGGATAAGATTACCGCCTTCTTCCGTGATAAAATCGTACCCTACACTTACGGGACTAATAACATATGCAGTTGAGGTGTCCGAAATTACTAATCAATCAATCAATTAATCGAATTCGGGCATGTCGATTGCTATGGACATTAGTCCCCTTAGAGTAGTGAATGTTACATGAATTACAAACAAATGTTGGCTTCAGGACATACGAATGGTCCTCCCCGTCGAACCGTCACTGGCGCTACGTAGATTGTGATAATCAACATTGTCGTTATCATCTAAAACACCCGCGATGCCTGAGGCAATCTGGAGGCCGATGGACTGAGCGGCCTCGCCCGACCCTCGCGCCACCCGCCCGGAAACCCAGCCGCCGAGAATAAAACGAAATCGAAGTGGGGGCTGGTGTTTGCGGCCGCGGCTTTTGTGAGGTGGTCGGCAGCGGGCGCCATGTGGGGAGGCGGTGGCGGTGGCGGTGGCGGCCTCTGCGCTCTGCCTCTTGGGCTCGCGCCCCGCCGCCCTCGGCCTCGCACCTGGCGCCGCCTCCGCCTTCGCCGCTGCTCTTTGTCCGTCGCCGCAGCTGCTCTGCCTCTCGGTCAGATCCTCTCTCCGAGAGATCAACCCTGCGCCGCAGCCGCTCAGTTGGTTTCTCTCGGCGCTCAAACATGGAGCCAGATGGGAAACAACACTCTATTGGGCTGCTCAGTATTCCATGAGCTCTTGTACGGTGTTGCTAAGTAGTCTTCCAGAAGCAAAACAAACTGACTAGACATTTTCAATTAACGATAGTAACTGTTCTTAGAGAAGCAGTCAACCAACAATATTGACTGAAGATCTTTGTGTTTGTCTGTGTGACGCATCTTTGACAGTACTAACCAACCAGCTCTTAAGCTCTTTATGTTGTGTGGAGTGCTGATCGAGAAGCTCATAGTTCGCTATACTCGTGTACAAGGGTATTGCCTAAAATGGATTTCAAAGCGATTTTGCTTTTGCTGATTTCTCCAACCTTGTGTTAAGAACTGATATTCATGTATCTCGAATTGACGAGGAAATGGTCTCTGACTCCTTTATGCCTCTGGCAAGAGGTTTAGAAATAAACATTCGGAATATAAAAAAGTATTTGTTTCTTTTTTCAACAACTGCAACATTCAATGTTCTTATTAGACAACCAATAATATTAACGTGCAGTTATTATGCATATTGGCTAGTGTTCATACCCGTCTTGTCAGGAATCATTCTGCGCATGGTTTTTCCATTTGAATTTAAATAATACTTGTACATTTTGCATCATAGATGTGACCATTTTCACTATATATGTATTTTCTCATGAATTTGGTTTTAATGATATAGCATGTGAAATATAAAGTTGTTAGTGTAAAGTTGCTATTTGACTTTTTTGGTTGCAAAACAATACCTTAATTGGCAAATATTTGACATAAAAATATATTCAACCTATATAACAAATAAACATTTTTTTCGAATATGAAACTTGGAAAGCGGAGAGAGTGCTGCGCAGAAGGGAGGTCGTCAGGGCACCTTGCGAAGCCCTGGGCAAGTGCTCCATCATGGATATTGGAAAAGATAATTTCGGACTTTTGTTTTGCTTTTGTGTCGGAGGAAAACCGGCCCCGGCGCGTGCCGCCACTCGAAAGTGCCCCCCCTGGCCCCCTTCGCCGCGCCTGCCGAGCGCCTTGTTCCCCCGCGTGCCCCGCGGCGCCGCCACCTGCGAACGCGTGCTGGCCGCGTCGGCCCGGCAGCTGCGGCCGCCATCGCGGGCGCGCTTACTTCACAAAGCCCCGTCCAGAGGAGGGGGCGCTGGTGTTGGCCAACCACCGCATCGGCTTAAGCGCCTCAGGGTATCAATTGTTGTCACTGCAGTACCTCTGCCCAGGAAGTCCTAAGATTCTAATGTCGACTATGGCAGGATTTTCGACTAGCTAGATGGGTTGGTCTCAAATTCAGCCGCTGTCTGAAGAAGAAGTCTAGTTGCCGGATGCTCTGAGCGGTTATTTTCAGTAGTTTCTCCAATGAATACCAGGCGAATGCCGAAGTAGTACCCTACAAAAACCAGGCGGCGCGCGATTTGTCTCTCCTCCTCCTTTCTTCCTTGCCCCCTCGTGAGACCTTACTTACAATCCCCTACGACGTTCTCCCTGGCGCCATTCCAATGCAGAATAGTTCAGACTAAACGTTACAAACTTCTAAGGCGTGTAGAGTATATCGTATGTGATCACGTTTTACAAATAAATATGTGATGGATAATCTCAATTAAAAAACTTACATATGGGATATTTTTTCGATGAGTGCGCCTGATCGCTAGGCAACTCATCGTATATTGCTGCTTGACTAGTACTCGAACTTTCAGGGAACGTCCTGCCTACCAGCAATGACAGAACTGATTTTTTTCATTTCAGCTTTGATTGCATGCATTTATTTATTTGGTCATGAACTCATGAGGTTTGATGCAGAAGTGTTAACGATGATGCCCTTTATGACGTAGTTAAAATACAGTTTAGGCAAAAAGAAATTGTAAGCATGTTTTTTCGTGGTGGGCCGATTGTGCAACAGTATCCACAAAGCTGTAAAAATGTCGATTTTCTCATTTACAGTCATGATAGATAGGAACTATCAGAATTCAATCAAAACGACCATGTTGAGAAGAAAAGACACAAGAACGCGGCAAGAGATATTTTGAAATGACATCGAAGATAGTGCAATGAGCATGGTATCAGACATTGTGTGACAAGATACAGGGAATGAGGTTCTAGGAAGGAACTATACCAGAATAGCGCATATGAGGAAAAGGATAGAAGACCAGAGAGAATCAGAAATCCGGAAAGATCTGGGAAAAGAAAAAAAGAAGAGGAAACAGAAGCAGAACAAAGAAAAAAAGAAAATTTATTGGTCAATATTTTCTGCTAATTTATTACCATTATTTATATTCTTAATGCAAACTCATGCCTTTTTGTTGTTTTTATTTAAATATTCGACTAAAAAATCCTTTGTATCGGTTTGTGTTGTCACTATTTAATGAGTAATGTTTTTGCGGGTTCAAACTTGTCCAGAAACTATCTTCGATTCCTTATTTCCTATAGTCCCGAACTGACACTAGTTGATCTACATCTAGGTTCTGGAATAAAGACTCATTCGTGCATTCAAAGGAGGAATGATTTTTGTTTCACTATCAGTTAATGAGACACGATGAACACCAGTGACAATGAAATCATATACTACTGCTGGTGTTGAAGACTTCGGTTAAAATATGGGAGCTATTTATCCATATTGCTTAAATATAACCTTATGAGTAAACTCTTCCCAAGAATTTTCGTACAACGAAGGAAATAAACCATACCCACCAGTAATTACTTAGAGGGGATAATAATGAAATATGCATTGTGTATCGAGGACAACAGACGCGGTTAGTTTACTCTTTCTCTCCCTCCATGTTTCGAATTTCTGTTTGTGTTCCTCATTCACGCGTATGTTCCATTAACATCACCTCACGCATTGAACTCTCTTTTTACCTCATATGTGTAGTACTCGATTGTTCTACTAATATATATATATATATATATATATATATATATATATTTGTTTATAAGGGGTCAATACCTGTCTTCTTTATCTTAAAAAATAAACAGAGAATTAATCATGAGTGCTTTAATTAGCTAACACCTTCGATTGAGACTGATTAGTGTGTCCATTAGTTTATATGAACCTCCGGTGACCTGTGCAGCTGATCCTCACTTGTTTCATTTGGTCTCACCTTGGTAGATCCATTCTGGTTTCTCTATCTGGATCCTCTCTCGTTGGCTGTGGATTGTGGGTCGTTGCACCGCGTGTTTGTACGATCTTGCTCAAGGCAGTGGGATGCCGGGTCTGACTTCAGTTGAGCGTGTCATAGCGTTAATCGGATTGCGCTTGCTTGCTCCTCGTCCTCTGCCTTTGACCTGTGCTGGTGCGTGCGGCGTGGCGTGTGCCTCATGGCAGCGGTGAGCACGTGAGGAGGGAGAAGGGGAGGGGGGAAACAGCTGCACAGCGGGGCATTGTTACTCTGCGCGCCCAAAAGCCGAGCAAAGAATGGCACCGCCATTGCTCTTTACGGCCATTACGATAATAACTACACAACATAACAGGTGAATAACAGGGCAGACGTGTTCTGAAAAGAAAGCATTGTTCAGAGGACTCTAGCTGACACCGTTGTTCATTGCGATATGACATTACGGAAATTATGAAGAACGTCAATTTGATTGATTTATTTATTTTTGTTCTTTATTATAATTTATTTTGCACGTTACTTATTTGCCCTTATATCTTAAAACCTTAATATTAAAGGCCACATGCTATTTTATATATTGTTATTTTTTAATTTTTATCTTGATCTTGTCACCTGGAAAACTATTTCAATTATTTATAACAACCTTGCCCGTGATCTACTATACAGCATCGAGTGATTAATATAGTATACAGCATCATCAATGACATTTCATCAGAAAACTCACAATTACTAATAAAATGTATAGGCCTGTCAGAAACCGTATATAAGATTCAGTGGCCCTCTAAAAGGGTTTGGCTGTTTTGCGGCTTCCGAACGCTGATGTGTGAAGAAGCAATTGCTGTGCGCAGAGGCGCGCACGTGGCAGGCGCCAAAAGAGGGGGAGGGATGACATGGAGGGGGTGGGGGTGAAGGGGGAGACACACGCAGCTTCCGCGTGCCGCAGCGCAGCCCGAAAAGTCGCTCGTGACGGCGGCGGCGGCGGTGGTGATGGCGCGCGCGGCGGACCAGCCCGCAGCGGGGACGGTGGTGGCGGTGGCGGAGGCCAAGAATGCGGGAACCGGAACCTGCTGTGCCGCTGCCCCCGCCACGCCGCTCCCCGCCCCGCACACTGGCTGCCGCCGCCGCTGCTGCTGGTCCGACGTCGCGCCGCCCCGCGCCGGCCGGCTGCCACCTCTGCTGCACAGTGGGGCTAAACGACGGCACCAAAGGCGAGCGGAGAATGTGCCAAGGCGGCTCCACACATTCGGTATTCCGCGAGTATACGCTTCGTTACAGCGAATGGACGGTCTATGAATCGAAGAAGAGACTCGCTTGCTAGAGACTCGAGACTCGCTTGCTTGAGACTCGAGTGCCAAATATTCGGTGCTTTCCTTACCTTCAGCTTGTCGGTCTTTTGGGCTTATCAAAGCAATTGGACTAGCGCTGACCAACCTGGTTATTCGGGTTTGAGGAAGCCGCCCATATGTCATTAGCAAATTCATCAAATAATATTTTTCAGATACATCGAGATGTGTAAATAAAATGAAGCGTAAAATAAATGTTCTCCATTGTGCAGTTATCCACGGTTTAGGTT
Source organism: Gryllus longicercus (assembly GCA_038098605.1). Classification (NCBI taxonomy): domain Eukaryota; kingdom Metazoa; phylum Arthropoda; class Insecta; order Orthoptera; family Gryllidae; genus Gryllus; species Gryllus longicercus. The sequence goes on from JAZDUA010000150.1 coordinate 1,580,419, forward strand.
TAGTTTCGTCGTTTGTGTTTATTATGAGTTATTTCTAGGAATATTTCTCATTTAAAATCCTAATTGGAGACATTACAAAATATTCCATTATATTTTGCACTGTCACGTCACAGAGAACCACATTCTTCCGCGGGTGATCTAGGGGGCTCAGATGTTTCGACTGACCTCTCGAGCCCTATTGACCCTGGAACAATCGTCACTCTCCGTTTCGTTAAGTTTTGGATTCTCTTCGTTTTCTCAGTTTTCGAACACTATCCGGTCACGCAGTATTTGTGATTATTTAGATGTCTATTTCAAACTCAATTATATCTTCCAAATATATTATTATTATTATCATCATCATCATCGAATGTGAAATAACAATTTTGAGTTTTTGGCGTCACCTCTACATTGATGTCACCCGAGGCGGGACCGCCCCCTCGGCCTCCACCTGACTATGCCAGTGTTCATTAGGTTTATTATTATTGTATATTATTTTACAAAAAATTTCAAATGTGTAAATTATAACCATTATCTTAATTAAGAATATTATTTCAGAACATTATTATATTATTAGCATAAAATTACAAGCAGCAACATCCTAATTAGTAGCAGTATGATTACTGGGCGCCGCGTGGGCCCAGTGTGCGCGGGCGCGGCGTCCGCGTCGGCCGGCTGCCGCCGCCGCCGCCGCCGCCGCCGCCGCCGCAGAGGGCCTTTGTCGGAGCAGGGCGGGAGCAGGGCGGGTGCGGGAGCGGGAGCGGCAGCTGCAGCCTCCCACCGCAGGCGGCCGAGGGCAGGTGCGCGGCGCAGCGCGGCCACAGCGCGTAATGGCGCCCACGGACTTTCTACCTGCCCCCCCCCCCCCCCCGCCTCATCAACGGTGGTCCAAGTCTGGGCCAACGGCGCGCGTACGCCGAGGAAGAGCAAGTGTTGACAGTATTAGTGGGGAGGGAGGGGAAGGGGATCAAGGTGTAGCATTGCGTTTGAGAGCGGGATGACGTTGAAAAGGATGAGCTGAGGGGCAGGTGGATGAGCGTGTAGAACTTGTGTGTGACTGGCTGAAAAGTAGTATTTGATAGACGAAAAGGAACTCTTGAGGGACTTGGTATTAAAGGAAATTTGATTGTAAGAATAATATTTGTATCAACGTTTGGATTAACAGGTAAACCAATCAAGTTTACAAAAAGTCTACGTTCTAGATAGGTTTTTTGTTATAGTTTTCACTCTAATTTGTAGTTCAGGACTTGTGTAGTTTTCAAATAGTCTAAAATAGCCCAACACAAAAAATAACATTTCTTCCCGTAAAATATAGTGTCAGAAAATTTTCAAACAACCAATTATTTTCTCACACACGCGGAATCATTATTTTTATTGGAAGGGACGACTTTGCTACCCTTTCCCTTTATTACGCAAAACAAACTTATTACAAAACGTCGGTGATCCACATACGTATGTGTAATAAATTAAGGGTTTTCGAACTTGGAGCTGTTACCCCTTAAATTCCCGTAATTCTCATACACACAAAGAAGCATACATACATACACTCACACACACACTACCAACTTCCCTCGCCCCCGACACTCAATCACACATGCAAACTCCGATGTAGAAGACTGAACAACAGCTAGTCAGTCCTCCACATTAACGATGGCATCAATCGCCGCTGAGATATTCAAAATGCGACCTTTTGCATTGATGCGCTGAGTCGGCACGCTCATCAGCAATGCTCCACATTTGTGTAATACTCTACGTTATGTAGCGACAAAATCAATTTAGGTTGTTCCGAACATTAAACGCTGCTTCACGTTTCATTGAAACTGCGTTATTATTTGTTATATTTCTTTGGGAATAAACATAACCATGTTACCACTTTTCACAAGACTGATTTCGGTTTAAATATCAATAAAACGAAAGTGAAAAAAATTAAAACGTATAAAAATGGTCAAATGTTTGATGTCACGAATTATTATGAAAGTGTATGAAAAACCCATGACGCACAACAGCGTACAGCAAGAAACAAAATACATATTAGAATCTTTATTAAATGTGACTAAATACTAAAAGCGTGTAGAAGGAGTGGGGATGTAGCAAAAGAAGGGAATGATCTTGAAGCCAGCGGAGAACATACCACGGCCCGTTCCCATCCCGGAAGCGAAGCGTGTAAGGTGCGTCCCGGGAGCAATTGCACTTGCCGTTGTTCCCCGAAGCGCCCGGGGTGGCCGGTGCGGCAGCTGCGTCGAGCTCCAGCGGACGCAACCGAACTTCCAAACGAGCCGGAATGGGGGCAGTTGACAGGCGACTCCCGAGAAGCACCTGCGAGCTGCAGGTGACGCCGCCGCTGCCCCGCCGCACAGCCACCCGGCAGGCGACGGCGGACAGGAGCAACACCCAAAAACCTACAATTTTTCTTTTTTCTCTTTTTTCTCTTTTTTCTCTTTTTTCCCTTTTCTTTTTTTTCTTCTTTTTATACTTTTTCGACGACACTCAGCGGAGTGCAAAGACTTGCGAATCAGTTATACACCGTACAGGGCGCATCGTACAGGGCGACCTTAAGCATCCACCAGACCCCCAAATTTTATTTTCTTATCTTTTTCTTTTGTTTGTTTGTTTGTTTTTGATGCTCCCTCAGTGGAATGCAAAGTCTTGAAAACTAATTACACGCTCAAACATTGTGACTAGAACTGAACTCAACAGAAAATCGCAAGTCTCACTTTCCAACGTAGCAACTAAAAACTATCTTTAAAAACTCAGTATTTTCATATTTTTAAAATTAAACTTATTGGAAGTAAAATTGAAACTTCAGTTGGACATACATTAGAACAAATTGAAATTGTATAAATTTATTATCATTTAGTGTCGCAACAAAATTAACTCATCACGCATTATTGGGATAAAAGCATTATTAAAGTGGAGGGGCGTTGAAATGACAACTTACGAGAAACATCTGCTGTCTGTCACTCCTCAGTCACCAACAACGTAACATTGATTGTTTTAGTGCTTCAGGACACGTTAACTACCAGGTTCATTACTCACGTAAGTGTAGTTCACGTTTTTGCTTGGCAGGTGGCGGTGATCTTTACCTCGCGTATGGTGAGATCCGGTGCCGACTTACAGTCAGCTAGCAACATTTTCCCCAACAAGGTATCTCCCACCAGTGAGGCACCGCCCCAGCCGGGACAAGCTCTAAGGTCCCGACCGGTCGCCCGGCATATGTACTTGTGTAGTGCGTGTTAGTGTGTGTGTGTGTGTGTGTGTGTGTAAGTTGAGAGGAAAGGACCAGAAAGAGGTAGCAATCACGCGCAGCCCGTGACCCGTTTGGTAAGGTACTGCTCCGGCATTCGCCTGGTGTTGATCGGAGAAACCACGGATAACTACCGATCACGCTGCGATTTCCTCCAGACAACGAGTGAATTCGACCTACCTGACAAGCTAGTGTCGAAAATCTTGCCACCGTTGGGACTCGATCCTAGACCTCCCGATGAAGTGGACTGCAGTGACATTAGCTGATGCCATCTCTCCCGGTGCATACACACAACGTAACAGAGTACGGTCAATATTGTCAAACCTGTCCTAATTGTTTTATCACTTTGTTCTTCGTAGCGGTGTGGGACCCAAGAATAGGAATACAGGAATATAACATTCAAGATGAAGGGATACCATCAGAAAAGTGATGTGAAGGACGTGGTGCAGAGAAGCAAGAGATATATAAAAGTGGAAATCAATTTGTGATGTAATGAAAAAGGGAATAAGTGACACTCTATTAAATCATCTTCTTTTTACAGGAGGCCTTTGCCTTTAGCAAGATTGTACAGGCTCTAAATTAAATTAAATTAAACTAAATAAAATGTATATAAAATTGAAAAAAGTTCGATTTTAAAACTTATTTTATTAATTCAAATTTTATTTCTCTATGTAAACTGGTAACGAAATTTAAAACACATTGAAATTGAAAAATTTAGATAGAATACTAGGTAGAATCATTAAATGTTGGCAATGTGTGTACGTGGTAAACAGCATCTACTCTAACTTGTGTTTTAATTAGAGACACAAACATTTTGTATAGTTTTTGTAAATATTGATTGCATTAAATCCTCATCTCACAGATCAAATGTTTCCATTCCCCCCCGCTAAGAGTGCTTTTAAAATTGGTATTATAAATTTTGCGTGTACGAACGTTGATGAGTAAATGTTGCGACGAAATTGAGGGAGTGCTTTCAAAAGAGGGTAGAGCGTTGTTGGACAAAGAACCTTCTCCCTGTTGTCTGAGTAAGGTAATTACGCGCACGATCAGAGTGCCACGTTCCCTTGAACGCGTCTCTTTAATTTTGTTCGAAACCTGTCTACTTCTGAGAGAGGTTTTCAATATTGTTTCACTTTAATAAAGCCGTAACATCAATAACAACGTATAGGCATGGCCCTGGTTAAAGCGACCAGATCGCCGATCACCCACCTTTGGAAACTATGTTCGGATTCCGATCGATGGAAATGGAATAGGGAGACAAAGCTCGTTTCCAAAGACTTTCATGATGTTCTTCCACTTCCAATGCAGGAAGATTCCGATGTTTGAGTTCGCAATAAAAGAGGGTCAGAGTGTCAAAGTTCCCCACAGAATATAGGCATCGTACAGAAAAATGTTGCTTTTATTAATATTTTTTCTGCTACAATTACATCATCAAATTGTGGCTAAGAGTTTCAAGGTGTGATAAGGGAGTTTTTATGATTTGCGTTACGTTTATCCACAACACATTTAATTAAAAGGCTTCACACTGATTACAGAAACACTAGAATTGAAATGAACCTTGCTAGAGGAAAGCTAATATATTTCATGTTGGTTAATATTAATTATTGTTTAATATTAATTGTGTTGTTTTAATTGTGGATTGAGAATGAAATTTTTAACATTTCGGCGGTGTTCATTTGAAATGTTCAAGGATTCTAGGAGCCTTTAATTTCACATCCGCTCCAACTTCGTTCTCATGTATCACCTACTTCTAACCTCTATCAGGTCCATTATGTTCTTCCATCACGTATTTCTGAATATAATCAGGAAGGGTGTAAGTATATTTATGGTTTATCGGGTAAAGTGCGTTTTCAGATTCTAGAACTGTCACAGATAATAATTACATGGTTGTTCCTTTTTGGTGAACAAAAACATCAAGAAACATGTACATAGCGTGTTGTCCGCTTTCCCTTTCCTTTCGTGTTGCGACAAAAGCGGACATTGTTTTGGAACAGTCTGATATACCTAAAATTGAGAGAGCATGTGCAGCACTGTCAACACATGGATTCTCATAGCTGATAAATAAAGTCCATGAAACGTTTTATTCATAAATATAACCAATTCTTTGAAATAAATCCTTCAATGGCAGCAATACAAAAAAAAGGATATACAGAAGAAAGCCGTGGAAGCAAAATAAGAGCAAAAATGACGGAAGAAATTGAACGAATATGTTGAAACAACATTCATTATTTATCTTTTGTTACTTGTAACTACGCAAGGTGGTTGCATTAAAATGGAAGACTTCTGAAATAATTCCATTACTAAAACAGATAGAATATATATTTTACGAATGATAATTATTTACTACTAACAATTGTATATTTTTGTCATTTTTTACTCTTTTTAACTTACTAATAATTTAATCACTTCTTCGGCGCTCATGAAAGTGTCTAAAAGTTTCTTCTGAAGAGAAGAGAGCTATCTGCCGCCTCTGGAGCGTACTTACGCCGATCCCTTATTGAAAGAAAACAAACAAGATTATCGTTCAATAAAGAAACAAAAAATCCAACTTTTTTTAGGGAATTTTTTACGACGAGACGGTGAGCTGTAGTTTCATTAAGGCACTTGCGAAAATGCTTGTATAATCGCTGACACATTATCTTTTATTCACTAAGAATTTTCGTTTAGGAAGTTTTGTTAAGCTTTTTACTCGACCAAATTTCGTGATTATTTTTTAAATAAAAGAAAGTAAACCCTACATATGTTATCACTTGCCCTTATTAACAGGTTTTATAATATAATCTATAAATAATAATAATATCTTAAAATTAATACTTTGAACAATTATAATTCTTCGTTTGTTCATTCAGCTAGTTGCAATCGATCTATCGAAACCTATAGAAAGTTTCGTCTGGTGCAAGAAAGATAGTGAGTATGAGGCTAAAATTGGCGCAGTGAAGATGGCAAGTTGCAATAATAGTAACGTACTTTAATATTGCCATTAGAAGAAAATGAAAGATGCGCGACATAAATTTCGTCAGATTTGGAATGAAATAATAGCACCATACGGAATCATCATAGCCATCGTAATATATGTTGTTCATAAACCAAAGTGATATCCCCATCTCAACATTTTTCTTAGATTAAATTTTTTTTCTAGTGATGTAAATGGTGTAGATCAGCAATATCTTTTTTAAAATAATAAAAAAGATGTTGAAATATATTAATTATCTCTGTCGTCATTAATTTAACGAACGAGTGTCATCTAATTAATATAATAACGAAATTGAGGTTGAAGCGCGTATTTATCTAGTCGCTTATCGTCGCCTGTACTTCAGCGATAAGTGAAACAGCACGCATAAAATAGAGGCAACTCGAAACAAATTTTCCTAAATAAAAATTATTTTTGAAATTAAATGCTTTAAAATCTAATACAACGCTCTATAACCTGCACACAATACCCTGCACGGCGAAGGAAATAATGACCATCGAGTGCCAGCAGTTTTAGGTACATTATTGGTGCAAATTGAACTTACAAAAAGCATGGAATTCAGTCTGCACGATTTCTGTATGAAACCTTGGGAGCATGTTTGATTTGTTTCCCTACAGAATGCGTACAGATTGACTCCAGCGCATCTAGCCACTGAATCGCTTACTAACGGATCTGTTTACGATTGAAATCGACCATACATTTCAATTTTTGTGATTAGATTATGCACGATTCGTGAGATTTTGTGTATTGGCGTGGTGGATTCAAATTTTCGGGAATTCTAGTGACTGCTTTACTAATACGCGCAAAGGTCGGATTATTGAATTACGCATTTTCAGCCAAGAATTCGAAGCTTTTATCTAGGCACCCACTGAAGCGGACGACTTTATACTTTTTCCTCATCTTTCATTAATTCACACGCCGAGAAAGTACGTAAACAAATCCTGTCTATGAATGTACTATAACGGCACAAATCATTTGTGTATCGGCAAAACCCCTGGCGGTATTTTGGGGCAACATATTCAGATATCATACAGTCCATGTTACTCGACTTTTGTCTTCATACACGAATCGTACTTCTATTTTGGTATCAAGTTTCGTTGTATCTATGTAGTAGTAGACGATGGCGTAGCGTCAGTAGGTGTCACCCAGGCAAAACTAATGGTATCACCGTTTCCCCATAAAGTAAAAATAAAAAATATCTACTACTGAGTAGTTTATACCATACGTAATAAAAATAGAAGCAAATTTGCACATGACATTTATTTATAATATATTAAAAACTGTATCTAATTTAGAATAATATAAATATGGTTTTTAAATAAATAATCTAAAACGAAGTAAACTAATTAACAAATGTATGTTTTTTTATAAAATCACTTTTCGAAGTTTAAGAGCGGCAAACTTGTCTATAAAATCATGAAAATATATAATTTTTAAATAAATTAATAAAATTGTATAATTCCAACACTAAAATGTTCCAATGGGTATCACAAGTAAAATGGTGCCACCCGGGGCGGACCTTCACCCTTGCTCCCCTCTAACCACTGCCTCTAGAAGCCATGAGCCCTGTAGGAGCCCAGCCGCAGATTCTCAACGCGCGGGGGATCTCCCTGCCACAGGCCTTCACCGCGTGGAGGCTGCTGTGGCCAGCCGGCGCCCGCCCGGGGGGGCGTCACCTGCGCAACACTACAACACCCTCTTCCCTCACCACCGTGCCCTCTCGCCAAGGGGTAGAGGGCCCCTCCAGCTGCTTGCGTTCACGCGGCGGGTGTTCAAGCATTTAATTCGCTCCAAATGGGCACGCAAAAGGCTCATGCAATGTTGGATTCAACAATAAAAATGTCGAAGTAATGGGAACAAAAGTTACGATTTTCGTGTGATAAATGCTCTGAATGTTTTCACTTAGGCCCATTATGTTCAGGTGGCTTCACTTGGCGGTTGTAGTACTACCACCTGGTCCAGAGGATATTGAAAGCAGTTCACTTTTGAACAAGGATACAAACGTACACTTTGCTGTTTATATAGACTAAGTCTCGTTTTCAAAATTCACAATAATTTCCATTATAACAATCTGTTAGTATAGGGAACTTTAGCAATTTAACAAGTGAAATATAAAGAAAAGGCAGTATAAGGTAGAATGGTAGATAAACGATAACATAATGTCTGTACAATATTCTGAAACACAAACAAGAATTCTTTGTTTAAATATTTAAAAGTCCGATCTAAACGGAAGGGGATACTTCCAAAGCTTTTATGCCTTGTTACTCATGGGCAATCGTGCATAGAGACACGCGCCGTTGGGCATTTTCATTTTCACCTTCACCGAGATTCTTTTAACCTCAAAACTCTAGCTAATAGCAGGATGCATCCCCTTTACTACTGAGCGCTACATTCTACATACTACATTCTACATTCTACCGAGTAAAGAATGGAAGCCGTTGCGCTTTGTTGTGGGGAAAGAAGCAGCTCTGGTTGGCTGGTCATACGATACTTTCCCCTACATCAGGTCTAGCGACAAAATGTAGTGTGTCCACAGCTTGTTATACTCTGACGCGTTGTCTTCAAAATAATTCAAGAGATCATTTCTTCTTTGATTTCTGAATGAAAAACGGAGGAAAAGGGAAACAGAACAAGCTAATTGATTAAGTGATGCATCCTTAGATAAATTTATGAGCAATTTCTGTATAGGATTCAAAAAAGTATTCTTTGTCTAGGATTCAAAAACGTCGTGGTGAAAGCTCTATTGTATGTGTGAAATTAGACGTGTGCTATACTTACGAAAGAAGACGCGCTCTTCAATAGAACAGACGTGATAATTGTTGGGGAATAATTAATGCTGAAAAGAGAAATATTGAATGCAATTTGCGAAGTGTGTTAAGCGATTAAAACTTGAAAAATTAAAGACTTTAAGACTGAATAAAAAGCCTATATGTCGGCATTAATCATATACCAACACCTGGGAAATAATATCTAGTTGCTATTAACCTGGAGATAATGACTTTGTCTTTCTTTGTATATTTTTGTTGTAAAAAATCGTAAGCCTAAAATGAAAGCCTTTTTTGCGCTGTCAGAGAATATTAAATCACATTGGTTTTGATGAAAAATAATCCATTTTACTTCGATTTTCTTCAAACTAGTTGAAGTTTGGTTCAGGTACCATCATTCCTTCTCAGGTGACACGTAGTATGTTTGATAAAGAAAATTACATTCAAATTTACGTATACGGTACATTTGCATCCGTTGCTTTGGTGGTACACGCTGCAACTAGGGCGAGCAACAGCGAGTAACTCAACCCGGCCATCGCGATTCGGCTCGACCCTCGCCACATGCCGCGTACGTGGCGGCGCCTGAATATCGCTAAAACAAAGGGCGGGCGCTTTAAAGAGCGGACGCCGTCGCGCATTGTTGCGAGGCGCGCGTGGTGTTGCGACAGCAGGCGGACATCTGCCGGCCGCGCCGCCACTGCTGCTCCGCGCCCCGCCCCCACCGGGCGCTCGTGGCAGGCGGCGGGCGCGCGCCGGTCGCGTGCGCGCGCGCGTCACGTGGTGGGGAGGGGGGGCCGCCGCCGCCGCCAGTGCCACCCTGTTGCGCTTCAGCCCCTCCGTAATGAGCGGCGGCCCAGGCGGCAGATGGGTGATGCGCCCTCAGCCCTCGCCCTCCGCCGCCCTCCAGGCACGTCGGAAGTAGGGGGCGGAGAGTCCCTCTGCCTGAAAATAGACGCTTCTAGAAACTTTGGGGGAACACTGAGAATGTCAAGCGGTGAAACTTTGAACAGTACATTGTAAGAAGAAGAAACATTGTTTGATGAAAGTTCTTCGAGAAATCAAACTCAATGAAAGAAAAACAACTTCGTTCTCGCAAGTGAAATAGCTACGCGAAAAAACAATTCCAAAAATAATTTTCTTGAGATGTTCGGCATTGTCTGTCTAAAAAAGTAAATCATTATTTTATTGAAAGATGTATTTTATCATAAATTTAAACGCGATATTGCAAACTTTCGTGGTAAACGCAGACTTTCGTGGTAAACGTCTATTTTTCAAAGCCCGGGCCGAGGGATGGCTCACATTCTCTATCCATTGTCAAATGTGTTGTGGCTTATCACGTGGCTTATATGACAAAATACACCAGCATCATTGTGCATAATGCCTATAACATATACATTGTTTTCAATACTAATATATTAGTATTTATTTTTTCGACTTAAAAACATTGCACTGACTCAGAGGCAATTTTAGTAAATGATGCAAATAATTCTGTATTTTCTTTGTTTGCAGACGGGTGTCATTAACATTAAAAACGGTGTGAACAATTAATTATTTTGCAAATATACAATATTTCTTTCCTAAGTATCTTTAAAATACTATGTTCATGAGGAAAGACTCGATTTTATCATCATGACTACAGAGTTGAGGGAGCACTTTAATTGCTGAAATGAGCTGGAAAATGTTTGCGTAGAAGCAGTAGTTTTCTTAACGTCCAATGAAAGCTTTCAAGACAAACTTTTCGTGAACAACTTCAAGAAAAACTCCTGACAATTTAAAAAGCACTTTCATTGTATTCGGCAGTAATTTAGAACAAATGTAATTGTATTTTTGGTGGTTATAAAGCCAATAGTTAATACATTTTCAATAATAATACCTTCATTTTTCATAGTTTTCATGCATCTGCACTTTAATAGATCAATTTTTGGAGAAATGATTTTACCTGTTTTCTTCAATTCGTAACATATACGCTGAATATTTTGCCTTATCTACGGTTCCTTCCGTATCTTTTATTAGAGTAGCGTATTCCCTATCCACCCGAGGCGTGTATGGATTTAACGCGCGTTTCCACCGGCCGGCAACAGCATCCCTGGGCGATAGCCGCCCCCAAACAGCCCATCCCCCGTCCCCCGCCTCCCGCGCGGGGAGCTTGCAAATCGAAAGCCGCTGCGGCGTTCAGGAGGCTTTGAAAGCGCTCCTCTGCACTCAAAGCCCGCCCGCTTTTAACGAGCGCGTATCGATGTTTGAAGCGCTCCCTTCCGATGGCTCGCCGGAGGGAGGAGGGGGAGGGAGAATGGGGTGGGGGAAGGGGGAGGCGGGAGGGGAAGGACGATGAGGAAGAGGAAGAGGGGGTTGAGGGAAGCGTATGAATTTTTCCACAGCCCTTTCATCCTTCGGAGCGCCGCAGGTGGAAAAGTGCCAATTCAACCGCCGAGCGCTGGCTCTGTTCCTAATCACGGTCCCCCATTCAGTGCCACGGAGTTTGGAGGCGTACCGGCTCTTGCGTTTGGAAACTTCCAAGTTGCTTCAAATGTTTGTTCAAAGTTGGGTGTCAAGTGCGAGGTGAAGTGAGGCATAATGAAAGCGCACGATTTTTGTGTTTTTTTTTCTGTTTGTATTTTTAGAAGCAGGTGCGAATGTTGCAATGGACGTTCTTTCCATGAAGCGACTTTGTCCAGCTGTGTCTAAGAGGCAAGTGGGCCTTGTTGATTATCGTGTTCGTCTGTTCACAATTAATGGATTTCCATTTCCATTTCATTTCCAGCAATAGCAGTTTGTCTTGTAGAATTATACAACAAAGATAAGAAAGTGCGGGTCAATGTTCCCTTTATGCATGTTAAATAACAATGTACGAGTACAAATGAGAAGACTTTCCTACTGCGGAAGGAATTAGTCACTACCAATTTGTTTAAAGTCATTTCAGAAACCTAAACATGTATATTTCCTTTTTTTCTCATTAATATTGTTTTAATTTGTACGATCATTCATGTTTGTTGTATTTTCTAAGTGGAACATTTTCAACGTTTTAGTATATATTATTGAACATTTAAAAAAATCTTTACGGTCCCTCCAAGATTAAATGTTTTTGACGTTAGAAGCATATATTCTCAAATTAGTTTAAAAATATAATACGAGAAAACTTGTAACATTTCAATTTCATGTTACCATATTTGTAAACTAATTATATTTATGATTCTCTTTGAGATCACATAAATTATAAATTGTGGATGGGGGTTGACGATTTACGTTTGCATATTTTGTAATTACGTGTTCGCAGGGCGCAATCGCCCCGTCGTGTCGACAACTGAAGCTCTTCTCGCCATTCGATTCTCATTGCTGACCCAGTGATCGCTTTTTTCGATATTTGAATAGCTTTTTCAGATGAAGTCAGTTTCTGGGTAAGGTTCGCGAGGATTTAGCCATCGATGGTTTGCGGCTACCGGAGTGCTTGGTGAATTCTACATAGCAAACAAATTACTGCACAAAAGCCTACCACTCCGCATCAGAAACGGGCGTTTGGTTTGTAACGTGCCTTTCACACACCTTGAACTTCAAGCCGTGAGTGTACTTGAAGACAATTGTACTATTATTTTCGGGATGGAATGTATCGTAAGCCAAATGGTTAATAGATTATGATAATTTAGTAAAACGTGTTTTCTCGTGGTATAATCTGATTCACGTCCATTGTTACTCGTCGATACCTTTTTTCCCTATTCTGTTACTGTAGTAAAAGTTGAAACTGACGGTCAAGTCCATATGTTACAGGAAACATAAAAATAAATTATGTTTTCGTATAAAATCATACAATTCAATAATATAGATATTCTAGGTCGCATATTGATTAGATTACTTTCTAAAGTAACTTGATAATACATGATTACTCTTACGCGATTTGTATCATTTTATTGTTACCAGAGATAACACCCGTTAGAGGATATACCAGAGGGGGAAAATTGAGTTTTAGTCTCAGTGCGTCACAATATTCACTTATTACAACTTGTTTGCTCGTGAGACGTCGCTTTCATTCGGGTAGTCTTCATTTCTGGAGTAATTTTCTCAGACAACAGTAATTTTTCGGACATATGAATTGCATGCTCTCTTGTACGCACCATCTACACACCATGCTCTTCGGATAACTTTAGCCTACAATGAGATAATCTTGATGATTCTAGATACGTAGAATAAAAATAGTCAGTTTTATTAGATCAATAGCTTTAGTTTCTTTGTTCTGTTGGGGCTCTTGAAAACGAATATCTGCATGTCCTTTCTCTAAGATGACTGATACATTTTTACAAGGGGATTTCTTAGATAATCAACTATCTCAATTCTTACATTTACCATCAGCAAGAACGATCAAACGCAGTTCTACGTTATTTTTTCCTGCTCCCTGTCTGGATGAACACAAAAATTGAATGGATGAAAACCAGAACGGTGTAAGTGACATTTTATAAATTCTGAGAAATCGGTTCATTTAAGACAATACCACTGTAAAGACGTGGTGCTTTGTTTCATCATTAAAAACACAACATTTCAATTGTACATTTAAACCACTAAAATACTTTTCCACTGACATATAGCCTAAAATAAACACGTCGTTTTCAGAATTTATAAAATGCCGCTTATACCATTCTGATTTTCACCCATTCAATTGAGAATACAGAAATACGAGAAGAACGTCAATTGTCCGAGGATTGGAACTCTCATCCTGTGAATAGAGAGACAAATGATGTAACCGCTTACCCGCCAATGAGCCGTATTTCAGAAACAGTCAGCTTCGAGGCGAGTGGCGGAGGCATGGGAGCAGCAGGGAGCCTGTGTCTGGAACACGGCCCTTCGCGCGGCGAGCAGGGCGGCTGGCGGGGCGCCACTGCGCTGTTCGCCGCCGCAATTTGCTCGATTTATCCGCCTTCTGGCACCGGGGCCTCCCAGCGCGCACCAGCGCCCGTAAATCCTTGCTTTGATACGAAGCCTTCCGCGCCCTCTTTCTCGCGGGCCAGCGCCACCCGCCTTTTAGAGAGCCCGCTTCCCTCTGCGGAAGGGTTTGCTACTCCAGGGGGCGGCTATCTGGGATACTGTCTAGTGGACGCTGCTGTCATTCGTCATTACATCGTATTCACGACTGACTGCATTATGAAGATGGAAGATAGTTGGTCTTCGCCCTTTTGTTGTGAAAATTACTTGTTGATCTGTCCAAGGCAATCAACTTTTCGTCAGGTTGTAGATAGGGAAATGAAGATTTTTTTATTTATTTTCTGCATAATTTACAATCTGTTCGTATCGGAACAATAAGCAAATGGTGTCAACAGATACATTTCCGACGTGAACTTTTTATGACATTGAAAAATTTAATTTACAAAATCGGTATGGCAAATCTAAAATACTCTCTCTCTCCTCAGTCTATAGATATGCTCACTGTTATTTAGAAGGCTTGTTGAGAGGTGATTTGGGTGGTTGTACAATCTTCTCTGGTATGCTAGGCTCTTCGTGGCGATTAATTCCTCCAGCGGGACGATGTCGAGGTCTCTGTATATCGTCTTGTTTGTCACGTACCATGGTGCGTTGCATAGTTTTCTTAGTGTTTTAGCTTTGAATCTTTTTAGAATTTCTAGATTCGAATTACTGGAAGAGTCCCACAATTCAATACCATAGGTCCATGTTGGTTTGATTATAGTTTTATAAATCTGTATTTTGTTATGCAAGGACAGCTTTGATTGTCTGTTTATTAGCCATGACAATTTGAGGACTTTAAGCTGCACTTCTTTTCTCTTAGTTTTGATGTGGGTTTTCAAAGTCAGGCGTCTATCCAAATGCAGTCCAAGGTATTTGATTGTATCAGCTTCGTGGAGTTCTGTGTTGTTTAGTTTTACTTTTGGGCAGTTTTCTTATCTTAGTGAAAATGTTATATGTTTTGATTTTGTTTCATTAACGGTGGCTCGCCAACGATGACTCCAATCTTCGATTTTGTTTAGATGTTCTTGAAGATGATGTGATGCGCAGGAGGGATCTTTATTTGCAGAAAGAATAGCTGTGTCGTCTGCAAAGGTGGCTATTGTAGTTCTTTCTGTAGTTGGTAAGTCTGAAGTTGATATAAGATAAAAAAAAAGGTCCAAGAATACTTCCTTGTGGCACTCCTGCAGAAATAGGTTGAAATTCCGATAGAGCATCCTGATATTTCAATTGGAATAGGCGATCGCAAAGATATGATTTGAGAAGTAAATAGTAGGAGTGCGGGAGAAGTTTTTTTATTTTAAATAGAATTCCTTCATACCATACCTTGTCGAATGCTTGTTGTATGTCTAGGAATGCTGCAGAACTATAACTTTTTTCCAGGCTTTGAGAAATTGTGTTTACAATACGATGGGTCTGTTCTATTGTTGAGTGTCCTTCTCGAATTGAAAGTCAGGAATCACTTCTTTAATTGTAGGCTTGAGGCGCTGTAAGAGAAGTTTTTCAAATACTTTTGATAGGACTGGTAGCAGGCTAATAGGTCGGTACGGTGTCACTTCCGTGGGAGCCTTTCCTGATTTCACGATCGCAATTATTTGAGCGTATTTCCATTGACAAGGATAATGGCTATTTCGAAGTATCGCGTTGAATATGCTTGTTACGAGTTCATATCCTTTACTTCATATCATTTCATGCAACATCTTGCCGATAATAAGGTCAAACCCTGGACTCTTTGCCGGATGCGTGTTTTTTGATTGTTTGTTCGACTTCTCGTGAGTTGAAATGCTTTATGGGCAGAGATAACTGTAAAGGTACGTCCAAATATTCTAGCACTTTATTTTCAATAGTACTTACATTTCCTGCTGGTTTGAAAACAGGCAAAGTGTTTTGCTAAGCATTCGACCTTTTCTTCTGCGGTTCTTGCCCACGTGCCATCTTCTTTTCGAATTGGTGAGATGTGCTGTTGGGGTCGCTTCAGTTTTCTAGTTGCTTTCCAAAGCGAATAATTAGTTTCAGCAGTAGGTGATTGTGCTTGAATGTAATTAGAGACTGATTTGTTTTCATATTCCTTAATTTGACGTGTTAATTGTCTGGCTGCTGTGTTATATTTTCTTTTGTCATCTGGTTGTCGTGTGGTGGTGTGGTGGGCCATGAATATTCGTCGGAGTCGACGTTTTTCTTCCACTTTTTGCCTTATTTCTGCGGGATACGTTGAAGATTTATTTATTGTTTCTCTTGGTGTTGCAGCCCAGGCAGCGTCTTGTAATGTGTCAGATAGGTGCTGTATTGCGTCTTCGATGTTTTCTTCAGTTGTTAACAGTGCGTTTGCAGATAGTTTATTGTTCACGTAATCGCGGTACTCCAGTTTGTCTTGTTACTTGTTAGTTTTAGAGGATATTTTCTTTCAGATATATTTGAACTGATGGTCATTTCTACTGGGGTGTGGTCTGAAGAAAGGTCGTAGCAATATTTTACTTCTACTGTACCAAGATGCACACCTTTTGCTAAGTAGAAGTCCAGGAGGTCAGGAAGCTTATTGACGTCAGTGGGCCAGTACGTAGGTTCACCAGTCGATATAGTAGAAACATTAAGTCTGTTTGTTACTTTAAGAAGATTTTTTCCTCGTAGTGTGTTGAGTCGTGAGCCCCAATGCTGGTTTTTCGCATTAAAGTCGCCTCCAGCTATGAATCTTGATCCTAGTGTATTTATAAAGTCTTCAAATTTGTGTTCCGTTATTCTATGTTTGGGCGGGCAGTATACAGATGTTATCGTCAGTAAAGCTTGACCTTCTGTCACCATTACAGATGTTGCTGGTATTTCTTCAGTTTTATATTCGTTCATTTCGTAATCTTTGATTGTGTTTCGAATTATTATAGCAGTTCCTCCATGTGCTGTACCGTCCGGGTGCTTGGTATTATATATATCATATCCCGGTATCTTTAAGTAGGATTTTTCAGTGAAGTGAGTTTCGGATATTAGCATAATATCTATATACTTTTCTTTGAGAATAGTTACGAGCTCTCTTCGATGTTGGATTAAACCGTTTGCGTTCCAGAGAATAATTTTAATTCTTGGTGCCATTTAATGCATCTTGGATATTAATGACGTCAGTAGGTTGAGCAAAGCCCCAATTTGTTCAGATTGTTGTTTAAGGATGCTTTCGAACTTTTGGAATGAGGTTTCTATTATTTTGCAGAGATGTGTTTGGTTTTGATTGTAGGGTACAGCGTATGTTGAGTTTTGAGAAGATGCTGTACGAGAGAAGGGATTGGGTTGAAAGTGGCGAACTGGGAGGGGAGGGAAATCTGAGGCGATTGGCACTTTTTGTTTCTTCTTGTCGATGGTGTCTGTTTCTTTTCTGTGCTTGTTACGTTTATTAACGTAATCTTGATACACTTGGCAGCCTTTATAGTTGGCTGGATGGCTTCGCATGTTGCCGGCAGCGTTGCATCTTTTTTGTATTCGTCTGTGAAGTGTTCTTCACCGCATTTCACGCACCTTGGAGTTGCTTTACAGTATTTCTTCGTGTGACCATACTCTTGACAGCGATGGCATTGCACTGGAATTTTCTTTTTGTACGGTGCTTCAAATTCTATTTCTGCATTTACAATCGCATTCGATATTGTAGATTTCTGCATTGTTTGTACTTGGTTCTAAGTCTATAAAAAAGAGCGATAGCGGTTTTTTGCTTACTCGATGAAGTACATTGTGCATGTTACGAACGGTGTGACCCTTGGATTTGAGTTCAGCTTTTACTTTTCTATGCTGACGGATGCAGATATCGAAGCACTACACGAAATGCTCTATCTTTCTTTGGTTGATAAGTGTGGTATTTGGCCTCGGATTCGTCAAGTTGCTTAATTATTGCTCTGTAAGCTTCAATGGTTTTCGGTAGCACTTTTACATCCTCGCTGTACATTTTGTACGTAAAATCCTCGTCTTTTACTTCTATTTTAAGAAATTCTATTAATTTCGATACATTAGTAACACTTTGCACGAATATTGGCGGTATGTTATGATCTATGGGGGGCTTTTTAGGAGTTTCAACTTCTGATTTGTCTTCTAATACTGCGTATTGACTTTTATGTGTAAACACTGGCGCACTAACATTCGAGGGAGTTGGTATGGGCTGGTCACTGTAGGCGTGTTTTTTTCTTTTTCGAGGTTGTTGCCACTTTAGGGTACTCACGGTTTTATTTGAGGTTGTTTCAGACGACCCCGGACCTTGCAGTTGTTGAGTCCATTGCTGTGGTTGTGTTCCATGAAGTTCCTAGGGCTGGCCCTGGTGATGTGCTGTAAAGAAGCCTGTTTGATCTCTCATAAGTAGTTATTGTTGATTTATCTGTATCAATTGTGAATCCTAATTCATTAAATATTGATGTTGCTCTAATTTTTGCTGAGTATTTTGTTGTATTTGTAAGTAAATTATATCACTGTTTTGCCCCACGGGGCCACTTGTACCTTGACCATTCATTGGTGCTGAATTAATATCACTGAATTCACTGTGATGATTTAATGCTTCCACTGCTCTAGCGATGTGCTGCCCCGTATCAGGGGAGCCACTTGAAAACATTGTCACTATTACTGTACACTGAACTCGTAGAGTTGTACTCTGCTAACCTTATCTCACTGAAGTCGCCCGTGAAGGAGAGCACTCGGCGCACGTCCGCTCGCTACCGTGTTCAGACGAGAACTACGGGAAACGAAGATACAGAGCATTTTGAGTTCCATGATTGAATGTTTTCAAACACCATTCATAAGAGAGACCATTTATTAAAAAAAAGTTATTAGAATTATCCAATCCAATTATCCAATTCAACTGTCCGATTATCAAAAATGATCCATTTTTCGATTAGAGGCTTCGTTTTTCAGAAAATCGCGAAAATATCCCCATAAACGTCAATTCCTTCCAAATATGACTGAAGCAATTGCCTTTTACTGTAAGTTCTTATGAAATGCGAAGCTCCATTTAAGACTCAAATTATAGAGTAAAGTACATAAAATCTGGTGAGCGAATCTCAGCACTGTAGCTTGAATAGTTTAGGAGATAGAGCCATTTGACATTGACGATTATTTTCAGTGCGCTGAGAATTCGAAAATACAAAGATTTCAATTCATTGTTCCTAGAGGCCACATTTCTAAACTGTATTAAAGAAATGATGACATTTTCTGAAATTACATGATTTTAGAAACACATCGGTGTTCTTAGAATTGATTTATGTTTCATAGTTTTTGAAATATGCTGGTTTCTATTTGGTGTAAAAAATTTAAATTTTCGATCGACGAAATTTTCCGATTTTCGACATGACACGGATTTTTCTGATAACCACGTTCCTAGCACGAAATTTTATTGCGAATTCACTGGTGATATCCATTTTTCGATTAGAGACTTAGTTTTTTCAGAAAATCGCGAAAGTATTCCCATAAACGTCAGTACCTCCCAAATATCAGTGTAACAATTGCCATTTACAGTGGGTTCTGATACAATGCGAAGCTCCATTTAAGACTTTATAGAGTAAAGCACATAAAATCTGGTGTGTGATTTTCAGCCTTTAAGCTCGAATAGTTTAGAAGATACAGCCATTTGAAATTATCGATTATTTTCAGAATTTTGAGAATTCGAAAATACAAAGCTTTCAATTCATTGTTCCTAGTGGCTTCATTTTTCACCGTATTAGACAAATGAAGACATTTTCTGAAAGCACATGAATTTAGAAACACATCGGTGTTCTTAGAATTGATTTATGTTTCACAGTTTTCGAGATATGCTAGTTTCTATTTAGTGTTAAAAAATCCAAAGTTTCGTCGACGAAATTTTCCGATTTTCGACATGTCACGAATTTTTATGATAACCACGTTCCTAGTACGAAATTTTATTGCAAATTCACTGGTGATATCCATTTTTCGATTAGAGGATCAGATTTTCAGAAAATCGCAAAAGTATCCCCATAAATGTCAATTACTTTTAAATATCAGTGTATAAATTGAAATTTACAGTGGGTTCTGATAAAATGCGAAGCTCCATTTTAAACTCAATTTAAAGAATAAAGTACACAAAATCTGGTGTGCGAATTTCAGTCTTGTAGCTTGAATGGTTTAGGAGATAGAGCAATTTGAATTTGACGATTATTTTCAAAGCGTTGAGAATTCCAAAATACATGGCTTTCAATTCATTGTTCCTAGTGGCTACATTTTTCACCGTATGAGACAAATGATGGCATTTTCTAAAACTACATTATTTTACAAATGCATCAGTTTTCTTAGAATTGATTTATGTTTCATAGTTTTTGAGATATGCTGGTTTCTATCGGGTGTTAAAAAATGTAAAGCTTCGTCGAGGGCTGAAAGTCCCACACCAGATTTTATGTGCTTTAGTCTTTCAATTGTGTATTAAATATCCTTTATTCAGGACTTACTCTTAATGGCAATAATCTACTCGGATATTTGGGAGTAATTGTCGTTTATGGGATGGAAATATACAGCGTCTTTTTTCTATTTTTGTCTAGTGTACGTGTTTAAATTTTGTATTGTATCTTTTCTATAGTTATTTTGCGCAATGTAATTGCAGAAGTGTAGATAGTTATTATTTTCTATTTTAAATTTAATTTTTACTACAAATTTTAAGATTTTTCAGGGGATTTCTAGTCATACGTTTTCCAGGTTGGTAAATTTCCCTTTCCAGGTGCGCACCGGCTCACTTCTTCCCCGAGGGAGGGCGGCCGGGCAGGGCGGCGCTTCGCAGATCGGCGAAGGAGTGGCGGCGGTGACGGCGTCGCCGATGGGCGCACATGCCAGGGCAGCGGCGCGGCGCTGCGCGACGCGGGCCGGAAACCGTCTACCAGGGGGCGTCGGCGGTGGCAGCAGCTGCGCGGTGGGGGCGGCGCAGGACAGGGGCCGCCGAGCGGCCGTCTGGCTCACACAGCTGCCGCACGTGCAGCCCTGTTACCCCTCCCCTCGCCCCGCCCATCACAGGAGAACAGGTGGCGCTGCGGCCCGCGGGCGACGAACCCGGGCCTTTCGCCACGCGCCGCGTCTTACACTCACACCACTGCGGACTGCAGCTGGGGGCAAATGGCCAAAGGTAGGAACGTTTAAACTGACTGGAATTTGAATGAATTTTGGGGATCGCCGATCATATCTGGAGTCAGAGAATAATGTTCTGTAATATTGAAAGGTCTGACACAATATGATGGCTTGTATACCAAACAATCAATAAAATAATGTACGTATCGAATATATATATATATATATATATATATATATATATATATATATATATATATATATATATATATATATATATATATATATATATATATCACATCACTTTTCTCGGCGTGTTCAATATTATTCCGTATGAACGTTCAAAATTGTACTAATTTGAAATTTTGAGGAACAAAAGTGGAGAGAAAATATTGATGTTATATATATATAACTTCAGCAGAGGGTTTAAGAATTACACACATTAGGAAGTCGCTGCAAATGTGCTAAAAAGCTATTTGCATTTAGGATTTCACAAATAGACCTTTACCTGCGAATTCACACGATACCAATCCCAACAGGAAAAAAATTCGAAGCAAGGTAGGTCTTGAGAAAAAAAAACTATTTTGGAGGAAATTAGCATATAGATATTTGTTTTACTATGTCCCTTGTGGGATAAATGTTGCTACGTTGCTTTAAAAATATATTTCGATTACGTAACGATTGCCTCTTAGTATCAATTGATTTATTTTACATTGATTACAAACCGAACCGTGATGTAAAACTTGTAAAACAAAAGACTAATATAATTTTTATTCACCCATTTCCTCAAGTTATATGGACTTAATATTATCCGTGAAATTGAAATTTCCCGACCAAGGCCTATGAAACGCTGTGTTTATTGTGAAATATGAAAGTTATGCCAGCACCATGAGTCGTGTTTTCTTTGATATTTCTACTCTTAGGTGATTCACAATTTTTATCTCCACATGATTATAATTTATGTAATCAAAATTTCAACAACCTTTGAAAATAGTCTTCTGGGAAAAACATCTACATATATCCGTCGTTTTTAAAATAACAATTAGTGTATAACATAAAACACACATTACCCCTACATCGAAAAAGCATGTGCTTCTAGTCGCATAATATTTACTACAAGAAATAACTGAGGCAAGAAAACGGAGAAAACCATTTTGTTCACAATTAAGGCGCTTGTAACTACTCAATGGTAAGCCACTCAAGAAAGAAATTGACAAGTCACTGGCTTTGTGTAATAACACACAGTAAAGTTCACAGTATCTTTTAATGTAAATAAATATGCTTCTATATTGGTCACTCGATTAATAGAACTGTTTGAACTTTCAAGCGGATCGCCTGCAAAAGTCACTTAAGATTGCCATTATCTACTTCCAAGCGCCTCAATTGTTTAAGTAAAAGGAAATAGAACCACCGGGCGAAAGGTTTAAATAGATGGCAGTCATCAGCTGGCGTGCCGGGTTTTGGCGCGCCGCGAGCCTATGGGGCCACCCAAAGGACAAAGGGCCTTGTTTGGAGCTCTGGCCCTTCGGCGCGTTGGGGCTTATCTCGCACTGCCAGGCGCAGCCAGAGTGCTCCCATTAGGCCTCCGAATTGCACTTCGTAAATGGGAAGAGACTTCCCCTGGCGCGTATGCAACCGAGTGTGACGCCGGTGTGTGGTGGGTGGCCGCTTTCCAGGGGACATCGCGTCAGGCGTTCTCTCCAACGACCAAGTGGAAGTAAATTTAAAATGAACATGAAAAGTAATTTAATTCAATAAATATTAGTAATAATGTTAAGTTTCATTATTAATGATGTTAGATATATTATGCTTTAATAATAATGTTTGTTTTCTTCAAACTCGAATCATAGCGCGAGTTACACGCTTAGCCTTTATTTCTTGAACCCGCATTTCCTTTTATTAAGTTGAATTGAATTAATACCTTATTTTACGTGGCGAGACTCGAACCATCAGGCCCGCTCTTCCGTCTGACCACGCAAATTTCGCTACGCTTCTTTAACCAACTAGCGGAGAAAGGAAGTATTTCTTGGACGACGAAAAAGACGATTTGAATTTAGCTCAGAGGCGACATTTTGGCTTGAGGGTCTTTTACATGCAAATAAATGTACTAACATGGGTCAGCCGGCTTTACTTCCCTGAAAAGGAAGGCGTGCGAAGGATTTTTTCGCCCTTACAAATTCGAGTTAGAACCCGCCAACTTGGATATAACAGTCCGATACGCTTAGCGTTTCACCATCGCCGTTGCAATTATTAGTGCAATAAATAGTGCCTTTATTAGTGCAAAAAATTCATCTGTGATACTAATTATAATTATATTGAAATAATTCTGTAGTAATTGTGTTTGGAAAAATAATACTTTCGGTGCTTCTTTCTAAAATTGCGTGTTCAGGGAAATTAAATGGTGCAAAATAGTATCGAATCAGACTATTAGTTTCGCAGATAGCCGGAAACTAAAACTGAGCCTCAGCTGTTAAGTACAAAATACCCCAACCCAAAAATTGACAAATTTGAACAAATTTAAATTTCGGTGCTTCTTTCTGACGTTAGATGTTCAGGGAGAACACTTTGCGAGAAATTGAATGGTGTTGAATGAAATTGAATGAACTATTAGTGTGATTCGAGTATAGTTTTTACCATTCAATTTCTCCTGAAGTTTTCTCCTTCCACACCTAATTTCAGAATGAAGCGCCGATATTAGAATTTTCCTAAATTTTTCACGTAAAAAGGGGTATTTTGTACTTTGTTACCTGAGGCTCTGTTTTGTTTTCCGTCTATCTTTGAAACTATTACTCTGATTGGAGTGTAGTTTCCACCATTCCATTTCTCGTTAAGTGGTTTCCCTGAACATGGAATTTCAGAAAGAAGCGCCAAAATAATATTTTATCAAATTGGTTTGGGTGGGTGGATAGTCCTAACACGGATCCTAACACGGTAATGGGGGGGGGGGTATTTTTTACTTGATCATTTGAGGCACTGTTTTGTTTTCCGTCTTTCTGCGAAACTATTGGTGTAATTGGAGTCTAGTTTCCTCCATTCTATTTGTCGTAAAGTGAACTACCTATACACGAAAATTCAGAAGAAACCGCCGAAATTAATATTTTTCCAAATTTGTCACGTACTATGGGGGGAATTATGTACTTGATCACCTTAAGCTCTCTTATGTTTTCCGTCTATCTCCGAAACTATTAGTCTAATAGTGTTTTTTTGTTGTTGTTTTTTTTCGCCATTCCAGTTCTCGCAAAGTGTTCTCCCTGAACATCTAACGTCAGAAAGAAGCACCGAAATTTAAATTTGTTCAAATTTGACAATTTTTGGGGTGGGGTATTTTGTACTTAACAGCTGAGGCTCAGTTTTAGTTTCCGGCTATCTGCGAAACTAATAGTCTGATTCGATACTAGTTTGCACCATTTAATTTCCCTGAACACGGAATTTTAGAAAGAAGCACCGAAAGTATTATTTTTCCAAACTTGTTACGTAATGGGGGAGTGTATTTTGTTCTGGAACACCTGAGGCTCTGTTTTGTTTTCAGTCTTCCTCCGAAAATAGTAGTCAGATTAAAGTCTAGTTTCAACTATTTAATTTCTCATGGTGTGTTCTCCCTGAACCGGAATTTCAGAAAGAAAAGCTAAAATTAATATTTTTTAAAAATTGTCACGTAATGTTGTTTTTTTTGCACTTGATCACCTGTGCTCTCTTTTGTTATCCATCTATCTCCGAAACTATTAGTCTAGTTGGAGTCTAGTTTGTACCATTCAATTATTCGTAAAGTATCCTTCCTAACACGGAATATTACAAAGAAGCGCCGAAATTAATATTTTTTCATATTTATCACGTAATGGGCGTATTTTGTATTTGATTACCTGAGGATATATTATGTTTACCGTCTATCTCCGAAATTATTAGTCTAATTGAAGCTTAGTTGGCTCCATTCCATTTATTGTAAAGTGTTCTACCTATACACGGAAGTTCAAAAGATAGCGCTGAAAGTACTATTTTTCCAAATTAGTCACGTAATGGGGGGGGGGTATTTTTAACTCGAACACCTGAGGCTCTGTTTTGTTTTTCGCCTATCTCCGAAACTATTAGTCAGATTAGAGTCTAGTTTCCACTATTCCATTTCTCGTAAACTCGTTCTCGCTGAACATGGAATTTCAGAAAGTAGCGCTGAAATTAATATTTTTTTCAAATTTTTCACGTAATGGCGGGTATTTTGTACTTGATTACTTGATGCTCTGTTTTCTTTTCCGTATATCTCCGAAAATAGTAGTTTGATTGCAGTTTCGTTTGCACCATTCTATTTCTCGTAAAGTGTTCGCCCTGAACATTGAGTTTCAGAAAGTAGTGCCGAAATTCATATTTTTCTAAATTTGTCACGTAATGGGGGGTTATTTTGTACCCGGTCACCTGAGGCTCTGTTTTGTTTCTCATCTATCTCCGAAACTAGTAGTCTGATTGGAGTGTAGTTTGCACCATTCACTTTCTCGATAAGTTTTTCCCTACACACGGAGTTTAAAAAAACGAAATTAATTTTTTTTCCAATTTTTTCACGTAATTGAGAGGGTGTGTTTTGTGCTGGATAACTTGTGGCTCAGTATTGTTTATCGTCTATCTCCAAAACTATTAGTCTGCTTGGAGTCTGGTTTGCACCATTCAATTTTTCGTAATGTGTTCAACCTATACACGGACTTTCAGGAGAAAGCGCCGAAATTAATATTTTTCAAATTTCTCACATAATGGGGGGGGGTTGTGATCGGTCAACTGAGGCTTCGTTTTGTTTCTCGTCGTTATCCGAAACTATTAGTCTAATATGAGTCTAGTTACACCATTCAATTTCTCGTAAAATGTTCTACCTATACATTGAATTTCAGAGGGAATTGGAAGTTTTGTGTTCTTCTGAACATAGGCTTAACATTGTTTCGTATCTATCTTCAAAATGTATATTTTTGATTGGAGTTGGGTTTCCTTCATTGAATTTCTCGTATACTGTTTTATTTATATATGTATTTTCTACAAAAGCGACATAATTAATGTTATTCCATTTTTTCACGCAACGGGGTGGTATTGTGGTTTTCTGAACTTAGGCCTAGCTAGTGTCTCCGAAACTAGGTTTTGGTTTGGAGTCCGGTTGTCAGCAGTGAGTATCTCGTATATTGTTTGAATAACATACGTAATTTCAAAAGGAAAACACGAAATTAATATTTTTTGAATTTTGTCACCCAATGGAGGGTATTGTGTTCTTCTGAACTAAGGCTTCTTGTTTCGTGTAAACTTGTTTCGTGTTTATCTCCGAAACTAATATTCGGATTGGAGTCCGGTTTTCTTCATAGAATTTCTCGCATATTGTTCTATTTATATATGTAATTTTAAATAAGTGATTAAATTAATATTTTTCCAATTTTGTCACGCAAAATTGAGTATTGTCACGGTATTGTGTTCTTCTGAACTTAACCTTAGCTTCTTTTCGTGTCTTCCTTCAAAGCTAATAGTCGGATTTAAGTCCGGTTTGCTCCATTGAATTTCTCTTATATTGTTCTATTTATATGCGTAATTTTAAAAAGAAGCGAAGACATTAATATTTTTCCAATATTGTCACGAGTTGGTCTGTATTGTTCTGATCGAATCTTAGGCTTAACTTTGTTTCGTGTTAACCTCGAAAACTATTTGTCGCATTATATTCCGGATTGCTCCATTAAATTTCTCGTTAATTGTTCTATTTATATACGTAATTAAAAAGAAGTGACGAAATTAATAGTTTCCCAATTTTGTCACGCAATGGAGTTTTGTTTTCTTCTGAATATAGGTTCCATATTGTTACGTGTTTTTCGTAAATTGGTCTGCCTCTGCATTGGTTTTCAAAAGGAAGCGACGAAATTAATGTTTTTTACAATTGTTTATACATATAGGAGGAGGTATTGTTTGTCTTTGATCTTACGCTCAGTATAATTTCGCGTGTATCTCCGAAACTAATAGTGGGATTGGGGTCTGGTTTTCTCTAGTGAATTTCTCGTATATTGTTCCATTTAAATACTTAATTTCAAAATGAAGCGACGAAATAAGTATTTTTCTAATTTTGTGTGAGTGGGTATTGTTGGTTTTTGAATTTGCGCTCAGCAATATTTCGCGCCCATCTCCGAAATAATTGTCGGTTATGAGTCGTATTTGCTTCATTCAATTTAAAAAAAATATTTTTATATATACGTGTATTCAGAATGAAGCGACGAAATTAATATTTTTCCAATTATGTCACGTAATGGGGGAGTATTATTTGTTTCTGAACTTAGGTTCCGTGTTGTTTCGCGACTAATTCCGAATATATTTGTTTGATTGGAGTCCGGTACGGGCGACGGACCGCGCGCAATCTTTCCTTTGTCTTCCTTGTCCTATTTTTACCCCTTACTTACACACACACTTACACTTACATGCACTACACTACCACACATGCTGGGTGACCAGTCGGGAGCTTAGAGCTTGTCCCGGTTGGGGCGCTACCCCGGAGGTGGGAGGTAACTGATAGGGAACTTCGCCAGCAGACGGGTTGGTCGGCGCCGAATCTCGCCATACAGAGAGGATATCACCTCCCGTGATAAAAACGCACTATGGGACTGATGACCTTAGTAGTTACTGAATTACCAATTAATGAATCTCCTCACCACCTGCATCAATATTAACAACTATAACAATGCTAATAGACCTTAATCCTCGAGCGGGTGGGTGGGTGGTTACAGCTCAAAAGGACCGTTATCACGAATTTTATTACCGAAATATGAAATTTATTGGTGAGGTGATCCCTATTCTATAGCACAGGAAAAGTAGAGATAGTATGCAGCATACCGAAATTTTCCTCCACTTGGTTTTATTACTAAGAAATTACTCAGATTTTTTGAAGTGCATGACATCATTTAAATAGCAAGCGTATGTATGAGCGTGATGGCAATACACAAGCCTGTTTGCCGAAGACCAAGACCTTCTTGAAGTTCTTGACTCAACCAAACCATTAGTGAAATGTTATTTCCATCATGAACTAAACGGCGATTTGGACAAATAACTGCAGATAAGCGTTCATTCTATTAATTTTACGATTTATAATTTAGTGCTTATGCAATAAAAGTGGTTTATATTAGTAAACAATAAGACATCTGGGGTTCACTATCTTTCATTTTCAGTAAAAATCATGAAGACATTAAGGCCAGCAGAAGTTGATACTGTCAGGCGAAAGCATTTTGTTTACTTGGGGATCGTCCATAAATTCCATAGCGCAAATTTGGAGTATTTCGAAACCCCCCTCCCCCTTGAAACGCCCCCATAACGTGCGCTGACCCCCCCTAAATAATTACTTATACCTAACGCTTACGACTATTTACAAGAAGTAAAAATACATTATATCACAGTATAACACTTTGTATTAATTTTATTTCAGCTATACCGTCTCCCGTATTATTTCAGTAGTATGCATACCTTTCGCTGCTCTTACACGCAACCAATCTTCATAAACGAGGTCTCTAAAGAAATGAAATTTCACGTAGAGGAGAAATACACTTTGACTTGAAAAAAAAATTTGTTGAAGACGCATCTAAATATTCACGTCAAATGCAACCTGCAACACTCGACCTCATTGTCAAAATCTATGTAGTTAAATAACTCCTCAACGAAGAGTTCTACGGCCTTAAAACCTGGAATTTTGAGGCCACAGACCTGAATGAAACGTTTCCCATTCCGTAATATACAGAATGAGATATTATTAGACATTCTATTAAATTTTTGCTGGGTGTTTTTGGCGCTTATCGATACTGCTGAATGTCACCTATATAAGACGCTGGAGGTCAGCTTTGAGACGTCATAGTTAGAAGGCTTAGATTCCTCCATTTTGTTTACATTTTCTGTGTACACCGTAATTTGCGCAGACTGACGATGCGCAATTGACGATTTGCACAGACTGAGAATGAAGATTGTGTCTTCTTAGGACTGGTTTCTGTTTTACCTGTCAGTATTTTCGTTTTCAGCATTGATTCGGTGAAATTTTCACGTCAGCGTGTTCATTCACGATATTGCATTGAGAAATCTGGGAAATAATACTTTCCCTAGAGTGGTTAGTAATTTCAACAAATTAATTTATATCTTAGACAAGGTGAAGTATTTGCCAGGAAACTAGGAAGGCTATTCTCGTAGTACATTAAGTGCTGTAAATGCTATTTTGAGCAGGTCAGTAAAAGATCTAGTTTATGTGCAAGCAAATTAAATTTATTATTAAACAGATCTATTTTTTAGTTATTGAACATTAGTGTTAGAGATACAGTGCTAATTTGTCTGCTTTCTGCAGTATTTTGTTTTCTATTCCCCCTTATGCATATAATTTTTTTAGGAAATTCGGATATGTTGTCTCCAGTAAGAGCAAGCAGATAAGAATATTCCGAAGTGTGCTAAGGAGAAATCCAACACATAGCAGGAATCAGATTGTTTAGTTTCACGAATGTTAGATGGAATTTATATCAATTCTTTCTAAAACAAAATTGGAAATATAATTGTTACAATATAAGATAGTCCAGAAGCTGCTACTTCACGGTTTATTGTTTATATTATATACATTAATATATTATTTCCGTAGTATAGATAAATTTTGCTGCTCTCACGCAACCAATTTTTATAAATAAGTCATCGAAAGAAAGATAATTTCACGGAGACGTAACGAATGTCACTTTTACGTTTAGAAATATGAAGTATTGGTTGAAGAAGAAAAAACGCTTCTAAATTTTCACGTCAAATGCAATCCGCAACACTAGGCAACATCATTACAATCTATTTAGTTAAATAACTCATAAACGAAGCGTTCTAGGGCCTTAAAATCTGGTATTTTAATGCAGGTGATCTCAAAGACACGTTCCTTGCACCGTAATCTGTAGAACGAGAGCTGCTTGTACATTCTATTACATTTTGCTAGTCCGGCGCATCTCGATACAACCCCGTGTTCAGAGATGTGCACAATATGTAACTGTATGTGAAATTGAGCTAATTACTGATATTCGAGGCAATTGAATTGCACGGGTGTACCTCTTAGTTCGGTAATGAAGTTAAATAATATTCCAAAGAGTGGGGTTGAACTTGCCCGATCCCGTATTTTCGCATGGACAACTTCACGTAGCTTTCTTACAAAAAGCTTCTCTAATATTTTGTGTTATATTGTGTTTCTAATACATTGTGGCCGCTGGAGCGCTGGGCGCCGACCACTCACGAGACCTTCGGGCCTCTTTAATTCATGGGGAATTGCCCACACTTTGGGCAATTTTGGCCACTTACGGTGAATTTGCATTGCAAACTCATGTTGGTGGTAGTACTAAACAATACTAAACTTATATATCTCTGTGCAGTTTGCTTAAAAGAAATTGTTAAGTGAATACTTCAAATCAACCCTCAAATAGCGGGCGTGAAATTTACCTTGTACGTAAAACAGCAGTAATTCTTTTGGACGTATAAAATACGATATTCATTCTTAATTATTTCTTACATTTACTGTATTTTCAGTTATTTTTAGTCATATAATGCCGTTCTTCTTTTTTAAAGGCAATGGATGAAAACGAAAAAAATGCGAAGTATTGGTATATATAATATAATAATAATTAGGGTATAAGTAATAAACACCAATTATGCAATGGTGCCATTTTAATGATGGCTCATTACAATAATATTGATATTTTTATTAAACATTTGTGAGCAATGATTATTACCCCCTGACATGGTAGTATACTTGTGATAACTTTGAGGTAGAATACCAGTGATTTAATTTTTATTTGACATCTAATGAAATAAACTCCTCCAATACCAATATGTATTAAAAACTATTTCAAGGACGTCTGGCACTAAAATATTTGGAATAAAATAAAAGAATATAGTATGTTTTTCTGACAAACATAACACATTTATTATATTTTAATAAATTAATACTTTTTTATTAAACATTACATGTTGAAAGGAAAATAAATAAAATTACAATATGTACAATATAACAATTCATATCTTGCATTTGAGTTAGAAATATAACAAATGTTTTAAGGCATACATCACTGGCATATTTAAAATTCACTAATCAATGCATGAGCAATGAGAAGATGTCTTTTAAATAACTTCAACTGTATAAGTTCAAATTTCCTGCTGTTATTGTGAGGTAACAATGCACAACCTGAGGTCAAGGGAAGTGATGAATTGAATCGTGAGAATCAGATAGCATTAAAAATGATCTTGTATCATATAAAGAAACATCCCTATTTACAAAAAAAATGAAATAAAATGTAATTACAATCAACAAACAACAATTACAAAGAAATTTGTAATTTGACTCTTCCTGTTTTATAAAGCCAAAAAACTTTAATTACAAATATGATTTTCTCAAGAGAATATATCACATTACATAAATATTCCTGTTTAGTTAAAAAAAAAAATTCCATTTTCCCTAGTTTTGCTTTGACTGTATTGTAAAGGGGCCATATCTGCATTTTAGTTAAATCCTGCTAATAATAAATAAAGCCTTTCAATTCAACAATCTCCATTTTATTAGAATAGTTACATTCTTTCAACAAAAATAATTGGAATGTAACATTTTTCCTTGCATAATAACTCTACACTTACAAACTCTCCTTACAAGCCTATTTATTATCATATTATTGAGCAGAAAAGAAAAGTACAAATAATCTAATGTTACACAACAAACATTTCACAGAATGACGTTTTCTTTATAGCAGAAGACAATATAAATTATGATAAAAATGTAGGACCTCATTGAATGGTGTATCATAATTAGTGTAATGTAATAAATACTATTTGAATTAGTTTCATTCTTGAATAAAAATAATTCACAATAATTATTTTAAAAAACTAAAATATATATTACTGGATACCAACTCTACAATTATGAGACCCTGTTCAATTTAATTCTCATAATTCACCATATTTCTCTTAAACTTTGCATTTCACTGTTCATACACTTTATACATAAAAAAAAATTGCCCCTTTCTGTTTAAAAAGTTAATTCTATGAGTGTTTTAGTCTACACATAAGTACATAATACCTACTTTGGAACAGTATCAAATTCATTTAGACTGAAGTCAGAGCTAGGCAAGTCCTGCTGGAAAATTGTGAAAATTGCAGCTTGTGCTGGGTCCAGCACCTGTAGTGTGGCTGTCTGTGTTTCATCCTCTTCCTGCTCCCCAACTTTCTCATCTTGGAGCATCTGTTCTACTGAGATGAATCCGGCATCCTCCTCTTCACTCTGCCTTGGCCCCCCAGAGATTTCACTAGGATGAAGAACCATTTTGTACTCGCATGTTTTTTTCTTGGAGTTCAGCATTTCAAAATCGTTATGAACTTTTGCCATATGTCTTGCAATCTTAGTGCGGGTCGTAAACCCTTTTTCACAAAGTTTGCACCGGTAAGGATATTCTTTAGTGTGCAAAATGATGTGCTTGTTCAGTGTGCTGCTAACACTAAAAGTCTGACTGCAATGGGGACATTGGTAGGGACGTTCACCTGTGTGTGCTCGACGTTTGTGAACAGCCAAAATTGAAGTGTGTTTGAATTTTCTGTCACAGATGTTACACTTGTAAGGTAAGGGATTATCATGCCACAACCGATGCATGCGGTATGTACTATTTGATGAAAATGTTCGACCACATTTCTCACAAGTATAACGTACTTCTTTCGTGTGAGTTGCTTTGTGCTCTTCAAGAACTACCTCTGAATGCAAACCCTTTCCACAGATTTCACAGTATACAGCATACTTGCCAGTATGTACTGACATATGATACTTCAGACCAGATGGAGTGCGGAAAATCTTAGGGCACTGACCACAAGGAAACATAACTTTGTGTCGTTCATGGCGTCTCTCATGATCCAATAGTTTCAACATATTGGATATTTCTTTACCACAAATTCGACAGTGAGGATCCCTATGCATAACATCCTGGTGACGTTTCATTCGAGCTTCAGTTAGAAATACCTTATCACAAGATTCACATTTATACACAAAACGTTCAGGGTGTGTCATTTCATGTGACTTGCATGATTTTCGACTGCCAAAAACTCTATGACAAAAAGAGCACTGATGATTTTCTGGATGCTTTTCCTCCACATGCTGCCGCAAATGCAATTTGTCCGTTAATTCTTCATTACAAAGTGCACAATTAACTGCTCCAGAACATTTTTCATGATTTCTCAAATGACGCTTGAGATTGTGATAAGTTGTAAGGATTTTATGACATATATGGCACTTAAAAACTTTAGATCTTGTTGCAGACTGACCTGTTTCACTATGCATGAACAATTTATGGCTCTTTAAACGTCCTTCAGTCAAGAACATCTTTTGGCAAATGTTACACTGTAGAGCTGGATGTGTTAATTCATGTTCTCGGCATGCCCTTTTACTATCAAACCGGCGGTCACAAAAGGAGCACTGATAAGACTCTGGATGCTTAACCTCCATGTGATGTTTCAAATGCAATCGATCTGTTAACACTTCATTACACATGTTGCACTCTACCTCTCCACTTGAACATCGTTCATGGAGACTTATGTGCCGCTTGAGGTTGCTACGAGTGGTGAGAACACGCTCACAAATATGGCACTTGTAAGTCTTCCTCTCTAAAGCAATGTGACACTTGAAATGCCTCTTAATATGTGCTTCAGATGTTGTTTTTAACCCACACAAAGAACACATGTATATCTTTCGGGAAACAGTCTTACTTCCATCACTCTCACTCAAATTGCTCAAGTCTGTTTTGGATGTTTTAAATTCAACATCAATATGTTTCTTTTCTGAATTTGTTGTATTTGGTTTTGTATCTCTATCTGCCTCAATATATCCCGAATCCTCAAAGGTGCAATTGTTGTCTAAAACATTGAGAATATTATAACAATTGGTTTCTTCCTCCTTTTCATGCTTTTTGTCCTCAAAGTTATAATTAACCTGTGATTCAACTATGTAAACAGAAGAATTGTTTTCATTTTCTGCAGACACTCTGTCACTAACTGAGGTAGCCAAAGGCTGAACTAGTGAAACATTTATTTCAGAACCGTCAATAAGATTCTCTTCGTTCATTACTAATGTTGTGTTCTGCTCACAAGTATTAGGTTTATTAACAATATTGTTCTTAACAAAGGGCTCCTCCTGAACTTCTGAATGCATTTGTTCCAACAAAACTTCCACCTGATCTTCGTCAACATTTGACATTTGCTTGTTTACACTCTTAATGTTTTCATTCACTTCATCTTCATCCATTGTCTTTATTATTTTTTCACCTCCTGCAGCCTCATTACTGCTGCCAACTACATCTACAATGGGAGCAACATATGAAAGTGATTCATCTCTTACACAATTTTTATTTGAGCTCTGCTTGTGAATCTTTAAATGCTGTTCTAAACTTATCTCGCTTTGAAATAATGCTGTACAGAAGCCACATTTAAATGATTTGTGAAGAAACATGTGCTTCTTCAGTGACATTCTATGTTTAAAACTTTTCAAACACTTCTTACATTGAAATTTTTCATATTTTGAATGTTTACGCATGTGAACATCAAAAACTTTCTTATTATTATGATGATATTTACATATATGGCATTCATACATTTTTTGGGTTGTAGGGTAATAATCAGGATCATTCTCAAGTTCTCTTGTATCTTCACTATACTGCATTTCTGAAGCTCCATGGACCTGTTTACTGTGACATTCCATTTCCAGTTGAGATTCAAACATTTGACAGCACTCTGGGCATTTGTGCAGATCTTGTTCCGAGTGGCTTTGAAAATGCTCTAGAAGAATATCTAAAACTGGAGTACTAAAAGAACACGCATTACACTCATATATTGTTTCAGCACTTACTGACCCATCAACCATTTCTACATATTCATAAGAATTATCTGCTTCTAACATTTCATACTGCCCTTTGGTTAAGGAATTCTCATATTTTTCATTACATTCATCATGTAATTCTTCACTGTCCACAACCATTATTTTTACATCTGATATACTAGAATTGTCTTCTAATTTCAAATTTTCTGTTTTAATACCTTGCGAAATGAAGTTATATTTTAAATCATCTGTATTTTCATCTGCAACAAGAGCCTTTGTCCCAAAGCACTGGAATTTTTCAGAATCTTCTTCACAGCCATCTCCAAACTGATTCTGAAGATTGAACAGAAAAAATCAATAATATTTTAAGAATGCTCCTGGCATACATACATCATCGTGGGTTATAGTTCTTTTAACAATAATTCATTCCTAACAATGAAATAAGTTATTGCCTTTAATGTTTAATATTATATTTAATAAAACATTTGAGGGCATTAAATTGGATTGTCATATTTTAAAGGTTTCAGGGTTGAAGTGATATTCTACTACCAATATAAATATTAATTCAAGATAAATTTGTATGGGTTTCTGCAGTTTTATTCCAGAACATGGAAGAAAGCCAGGTAACTATTATAAATTTAACAATAATATAGTTTTCCAAACAAAAAGTATGTATTTATTCCTACCTCATTACCGCCTCTTGGAGGAATGGTGTCACTTCCATGTACATTTCTCTGCTCTGTATCACTTTCATCATCCAACTGATATTTAATTTTTAAGAATTCTGTTAATGCTGTTCTTACTTTTGATGAGTCACATTCTAATTTGTCTAGGTAATTGATTAATGATGAACAGCGTTTACATAACACATCAGTTACAGCGACTATTACCATAAATCCATCACCCATTAGCTGTCCAATTTTTGTTGGAAGATCAGTGTTTGAATAAGGAGTATATGTCATCAACAATGGTACTCCCTTGCCCATAACTGTTTCGTCGCATATAAAACAGATTATTTCTGAAGGCTGGGTAAATGCGAAGTTGTCCAGCTTTTGATTTCTATCATAAGCTGGATTTCTCTGCAAACAAACAATATATTAAGTTTAAATTACAAGTCTAATGTTTCAAGTTTAATGTATTAAGATACGTAAGCGCAATTCTTGAGCATTCGACAAATATTTTGAAACACAATGTCATTCCCCCAAGTGAGTTCGTATTTTTGGCTGCTTTCCTTAGTTCTCCAGATATATGGAGCTCATACGAATGGAGTACAAATCCCGGTGAGACCAGAGAACGTTCACGTTCTTAATTTCTAATCTCATTATACTGAGGTATTTCAATTAATTGCCAATAAAATCGTTTAAAACTTTGCAAATTACCACTTTCGCAGCCTTCAAAGACTTCTTCCTCATTGCGATGTTATATTTCTCTCACGAATCCAAACTTCACAAATACGAAGCCATATTGGTTAAAATTATTGTACCGAAGCGGAGGAAGGCACTTTTCTAAGTTTTCATCACTGGTCATAGCCAGTGTTACCAACATACGAGACCAAATCCAAACATGTGGCGCCAGCTCGCACGCATTCCATTCCCGCAAGGGCGACGCCGACCGCTCGCAGCTGTCAGACGCTGTAAGAAAAGGGACAAGATGGGAAATCGGGACAAGGCAGAGTCACAAATCACTTTGGAGCGAAATTAATATTAGGGCACGGGCATTAGGGGCGACATCTAAAAGAAAAGATGGTTTGAAGTACATGATTGATCATGTTTTAAATACAGATTTCAGGACACTGTGCAAGGAAGTTTCAAATTTAACTATTTTAAATATTTATTTTGTTCCTGGTCATGGCTTAAACAAAAACAAACAATTATAAATAAATATTTCAACAGATGTCTTTTAAAAGCTTTATCACTAATGTCAAAATGGAAACAATTACATTACACACGATCAAGAACAATTTAGTAAGAAAGTACCTCTCAAATCACTGGTACCATAATTCAGGTAATATGTTTGGATTGGGTTCTGCCAATGTTACAGTGGCCACGGCCTGAGATTCATCATCTAATACTATTTCTACAACTCGAGCTGCAACACCACTGTCTACCAACATATCATCTGGAACAACTGCACATGGAATACTTGTGTCCATTTGATCTATGCTGTCACCAGCGGTGGCTGCTGCAACTTCAAGTTTAAAGTTCATTTCACTTTGTTCTGGCTCTTCCGGAAACTTCCACATAGTCAAGTCTTCAGTTTGCTTTGGTTCATCTCTAATAACCATTTTATACTCTCCCTGAGGTTGTTTTGCATTTAGAAGATCGTAGTCCCCATGAATTTTGGCAAGGTGTGTTGCATATTTGTGTCTTGTGGTGAAACCTCTCTTGCAACTCTCACAATTAAATGGATAAACACCAGTATGTAAAATTAAATGCCGTTTAAGCGTACCACCAACAGGAAATGATAAGGGGCAATGAGGACACTGGTATGGGCGCTCACCAGTATGTTTTCGTTTATGAACAGCCAATAGAGATGAATGTCGGAACATACGATTACAAAAAGAACACTTGTATGGATAGGGATTATCATGCCACTTCCGATGGATCCAGTATGTGCTTTGGAAACTGAACTTTCTCCCACAAACATCACATACATATCGTTCTTCCTTTGTATGCATGCTTCTGTGCTCTACCATCATCATTCGAGACATAAACCCTCGACCACAGTAATCACAGCAATACTTGTATTCACCTGTGTGCACTGCAACATGATGTCTTAGTCCTGTTTTAGTCTTGAACACACGCTTACACACATCACACTCAAAATTATCCTTATCACGCAAGTGTCTTAATTCATGAGTGCGTAATGTCTTTAACTTCATGATTTCCTTCCCACAGTAACGACAATGAGGGTCACGATGTACAGCATCCTTATGGTCTTTGAGCTGCTTCTCTTTCATGAATGTCTGGTTGCACTGGTCACACTTGAATTCATATCGCTCGGGATGAGTTTCTTCATGAGCCTTGAAAGCTTTCCTTGATGTGAATTTTTCATTACAAAATTCACATTTATATACCACTTTTTCTTTCTGATGTTTGTCTTGCATGTGTTGGAAAAGATGAAAATAATCTGGGAACTCAATATAACAAGTTGGACAAGTCATTTTCCCACCAATTGTATTTTCGTGAGCTTTAAGGTGTCTTTTTAAACGTAATTTGGAGAGGAATGATTTGTTACACAGTGAACATTTGTTTCCACTATTCCTATGATCCTTAAAATGCTCCTTCAGACCGGCTATATCTGAATATCGGAAACCACATTCTGCACAAACATATGCTTTCTTAATTTCAGAACTTTCATCCACAGTTTCACCAACATTTGCATCATCTTGTTCTTCACTTACACTGCTGAAAACATCTAAACCATGAGCAGTTGTATTATTTATTCCCTGAAAACCATCACTCACATCACTAGTATTACCGGCATCAGCACTTTTCTTCTCAATTGACAAAGGATAGATATTTTCGAAAGTGATATTTTTGCTTGAATACTGATCTTCACCTGCCCCAGATTTCACAATGGAATCATTTGACTTTGTCATAACTGATCTTTCTTTTTCATTAACAGTAAATGAATTAACAGTAGCAATGGTCTTTGACTCTACAGGATTCAATGCTGATGTCTCTTGACACTTAAAAACATCAGATGAAACGAATTTTTTAATGTTGGCCTCAGACACACACAGATCCCCTACAGGACACTGATTTTCATTTCCCTGCGAACCATCATTATCAACTTTTAAAAGGTCACTCCCAGTAAATTCACATCTGAAAACATCTTTTCCATTGTCACTTATGCTTGGCACAAAACTAGTCACTGGTTTATTATCAGATGCTTCAGCATGTGAATGCATTTTTTCAAACATATCTTCTATATTGCCATCAATTACACTGTCCACATAGTTCTGAGAATTCACTAGACTAGATATAATTAAAGAATTGTCCGCATCCATAATGTCATTTTTGCTGCTTGATGGTAACTCAACACCAGGATGAGTCTTCATATGTTGATCGTAAAGATTAGAATTTAGAAAAGTGAGAGAACATATTGCACAAGAAAGAAATTTAATGCCATCCCCTTTCTGACTTTCTTCTTCACTATTGGTTTCTCCCGACTTTTCTAAACTGAGTCTATCTGCATTTTGTAGTATGTTTTCTTTGCTTGCCCACTCCATCATATCATTGGTTAAATTCAGTCCACCATTATGAGACTTCATATGCTCCACTAATCCAGATTCATCACCAAAGGACATTGAACACATAGTACATTTTGTGATTCTCTCATGAGACTTGCAATGCTCCTGAAGTGCACATTCTTCTCCAAACCGCTTTCCACAGTCCTTACACTTAAAAAGTTTTAACACGACATGCTTACGTATATGATCATCATACTCTAATTTATTATCACATTCATAATCACAGATGTTGCATTCGTAATTGCCTGCAGAATTTTTTAGGTTGCAATTTTCTTCACTTTTATTGCCAATATGCACTCGCATATGAGCTGAAAATTCATCTTCTTCACTGAAACTAGTGTTGCAGAAATGACAAGTCCATTTAGACAAATGGGTCTGCATTATGTGATCTTGTACAGTTTTACTTGAATCAAACTTTTTTCCACATATTCTGCACTCGTGGTTATAGTTCATACAAACAGACGGATGTTGTTCAATTTCTCCAAGATCATTTGTTCCATAACCACATTTTTCACACTCATATGCATGGTACTTCACTGTTTCTGGAGATAAACTTGTTAAAATCCTTCTTTGAGAGCAACTGTCATCAAGAATGATTTCCACATTGACTTTCTTGGTGGCACCTTCTTCTTCCCATTCATCACCATCACTTCCATCCTCCTTCAAAGCAAAAACCATTACAAAAATAAGTATTGTGTTAAAGTACTAAGCAGACTTTTGCAAAATTACAAGCACAATTCAAAAACTAAAAATAGAGGACAAAATTAATGATATGCATTAATAAAATAACATACAGCTACAGATACACATTTTTTACTGTAAGATCTGTTAAACTGGCACTTTGATACCTTAGTAAATGAAATATTCACCTTCCCAACACTTCTATAATTTGAAGCACTTGAAGCTGCAGTACCCAAGTTATCTGTGAACTAAAAGACATACAAATTTTAAGGAATCTATTGACTGTCCTCTCTT
Organism: Gryllus longicercus; assembly: GCA_038098605.1. Classification (NCBI taxonomy): domain Eukaryota; kingdom Metazoa; phylum Arthropoda; class Insecta; order Orthoptera; family Gryllidae; genus Gryllus; species Gryllus longicercus. The sequence goes on from JAZDUA010000150.1 coordinate 1,620,406, forward strand.
TATTAATACTACAAATATTCAGACACTTTTTTCCCAAACAAGCACAAAAATACTATTTAACATTAATTTATTCAGTATTACAAAGTCTCTTACAATCCTGGTCACAAGATACAATTTTTGAAGAAGTCCCCAATAAGAATCAAAACATTAAATAAAATAAATTCCTGAAAAGTAATATAAATGTGTTTTGAAAATAGATCAAAATATTTTGGACATACCAATTAGAAAAGTCTGTTTCACGTAATAAACAGTTATTTAGTTATATTTTATTCATAACGCAAGATGTAAGTTCAAAAATATACATATTCAAGAATGAATAAAATACCTCAGTTTTAATCTCATCGACAACTTCTATATTTTCACCTGTACACATGACAGGACCTGCAAATAGAAAAATTTCATTTTATTGCAATTACAAGATAATACTTCTGATGGATAATTGCTTTATTTCCATAAATATACACTTCATACCTTCATGGGTAAGCATATCAATATCATCATCATTTTCATCACAAAGTTGGTATTTTATTTTCAAATAGTTCATGAGAGATGATTTCACCAGTTCCAAATCTGCTTCAAGTTTGTCCAAATGATTAAGTAAGGATGTACATCTTCTACAAAGCATATCTTCTGTGTTAACAACCACCATAAATCCATCACCCATTAATTGGCCTATTTTTGTAGGGAGGCCTGTTTTGGAATGTGCTGTGTAACCAACCAAAAGTGGAATTCCACGTCCAACTATTTCTTCTCCACATACAAAACAAGGTGGCCCAGAAGGACACATTTTTTGTTTTCCTATTGACCATTTCTGCCCTCTCACCTGAAATATCAGTAAGCGTTAAATACAAAATTAAAACCATCATCGAATGTTAATGCGAACGAACATAAGAATAGGGGCACAATTATTTTATTTATCACTTCCGTCGTATTATGCTACCATTGCATCAAGTTACGCTAATAGCTTTCGAATAGATGAACTGAAATTTACATTATTTTACGTAAGTTCCTCTCGTTTGATGTAGTTATTATGACTGTCATTAGAGAATTTCATACTAAAACTTCTCCTTGTGTATTTGGCTATTCGTATTGGGAGCGAAACTTGGCATGCCTGAGTTCATGAGATGCTTTCACTATTTCATTTCTTAAAATGCACCACATTTGGTCAGAAAAGATCTCACAACAAATACAGACAATGGCGGAAAATATTCACATTTAAATTTAAAACAATGTAAACGAATGGAATTGTCGAACCTTTCTCGCTTTGTCCGCTCGTCTCCTCATTTTGCACTTTTATAAGCAAATTTTATATGCAATGTCAAAAATGAACTATTAGAACGATTTCTCGACCAACATGGCGGATCACAATTTCGTGATTTGAGCGCGCATAGCAATATAGCCAACTGTGAAGAAGTGAATATGCGTGAGGGGCGTAATTATCGTAATTGTTAAGTGAAACCGGCGAAGAGAGACATTTGGATGTTAGATTATGCGTAGCTGGAAGCTCTACTTAAGAATTATTTCATTTCAGCGAATGAATGGGCAGAAGTGAATAGACTGCCCATAAGCTGAGTTGTACAACTTTCAAATGCTGCACATGGTGTTTGTTTACATGCATTCCGAACTGTCAAAATCGAGTGAAGTTTCTGTACATGAAGTACAAGTAGAATTGAACCTGAATTGAACATACATGTGCTCTATAATAGGAACATGGGCAGGCTGTTGTGATGTTTGCTTACAGATATTTTTTAAATAATTAAGCTGCAATATTACGTGAACTTTGAAAGCTGTCGGTGCTATTGACTATTTGGTGCAGAAGCGTTACGAAACCCCTCTGAAATTTAATCTTAATGTTTAAATGGACTTATTGGCACAGGCCAAGGTTTTACTCGTTTTGTTTTCTCTACACGGTATGACATTTAAAAGGGTTACAACGTGATCTTTATATTAATTGTTGAAGCGAATCTTCACCATCTTCAATATACTTTAAGTCAGTGTTTATAGACTGGCATGGACCAATGACGTAAAATGTCTGTCTCCACGGCAACTGAAGCCAAAACATAACCTGGATTCTTTGTAGGAATAATTTTGAGAAAATGAGAACTGTACCAACGTGGGTTGATAAAGTACAGGATAGAGATAAAGTAGAGCAATGGTTAGTACCGTATGTTCTCATTGTAGTAAAATTACTTCAATACTCTTATTATACTTTTAACTTAGTAACTTGGTTTCAGACTATAGAGTACATAGTAAAATATCTCTTTTTGGATACCTCCTTAATCGGGCTCTTTAATAAGAAAACATAAAATATCATCCTTATATTAAATATTTAAGTATCAACTAAATATTTATTGATTTATGTGAAACATTATTCCCTCCATCACTTAATTTTTTTTGTCTTCATGCTAAATGGCTAGCTTGAAAAAAGCTTGAACTTCTAGCTTGAAAGAAGTATTATGAAGTGAATTCTTTTTTAAGCTTTTATTAAAATATTTAACATTTAATCGTACAGCCCAATCTACTTATTAAAAAAACTTCCTCTGTAAGTCACTTTTTGGTATGGGGTAAACTTGTCAGCTATAGTAGTATAGTTCAAAAGGTTTGATTGGACAACTAAAAATTAAATTTTTCAATAGTAAAAGTAAATATGTGGACTTTTTTTTAATAAGAAATGCAATTTATCATTTGAGTGAAATATAAATAACTTACTTAGTATTTTCAAACTTAATCTCCATTCATTAATGCTTTATGCTATACATAAGTTTATCTGTAAGTGTGTTTACCACTTTATTTATGCGTTTGTTGGGTATTAAAATTATTTTTCCTTTGTGTCTATCCTCTTTTTAACTAATTTTAAGTGAATTATGGTTTTCCACCATAAAGAGGTTTAACTGTTCACTGCTTTTATTCCTGTTGTCACAATTTTAGCAAACATGTCGTCTTCAGGTATCTTTGCTTTCAGCATATATGATTTGTGCTTCAACCCTGATGGTACACAGCTGGTGGTAGCTGCAGGACAAAGGGTGCTTGTGTATGATACCATTGATGGAGCACTTATCCAACCTTTGAAAGGTATTTTATTTGATGTGCAGATTACATTTTATTACTTCTGGTATGCAAACAGTTCATTAGAAATATTTATTTACTTATTGGAAAGCTTTAACTCTGAAAGAGATTTTTGATATACTCAGAAACATCCAACCAAGCCCATTTCAAATGTATTCAAAAGTTTCTGTTAAAGGATCAAGTCAAATTATTTTTCTTCAAGTCATGCTTATCCATAATCATGTCAATAGCCAGAGGATATTATATTAAGTCCATTGTAAAAGTCGTTCTGTTAGCTCTAATTAAACGTGTATTTTGCAGATACTATATAATTGATGATTACAATGAAAAAAGCTTCTTTACAAAATTTTTTTGAACACTACCCTCAGCAAAAGAATAAAACCCTTGCCAAATGTTCTTTTGTATTTCCAAAGAATGAAATGTGTATCTCTCTCGTGTAGTTCAGACTAAGATAATTGAAATAATGACAGACGTCATCTGCGATAGTTTTACTTTTAACATACTTCTAGAAGTAAGGACTAGAGTTAAAGACAATTGAGAAAATATAGTTTTTGCTTGCAGATGGTCAACCAAATGAATCTTTATTTTCTATGATAATTTCCGAAAATTTTAAAGCCTTTACAGAATTGACATTAAAAATACTTGATGACATAGAAATTGACAAATATGAGAGTTTAGGAAACGTATTAACAGAAAAGAGAAATGTTGCATCTGTTTTGGATTCACATATTTGGTGTTGTGTTTATTTTCAGTTATTTATGTAGAAAGAAAAACCACTAGATTCAAAAAAATTTCATTTTTGGTTAGGACTTGTGTTAACTAAAAAGTGTTTGCTTATTTAAATGAAGGAGAAAGCAGCACAACTAATTCCAAAAAATGTGCATACATCAGTAATCAAAATATATATAAGAATCAGTAAAAGTTGTGCAACATACCATTTCATACATTTTAATGTCAAGTTCAATATTCAGATATATGATGGAGAGTACAAGCAAACACACTAAACACTGATGTGTATTGCTCTTGTTATTTACAAAAAGATATTCGGTTTCTCGTTTGTCCTGAAACACTGTTTTCTTCAGACATTTTTCATATTTTTTATTCGTTGAGAAAAAAACTGACTCTCTCTTAAACAAAACATAATAATAAAGTATGTGATCATACCTAACTAGAAAGAAATCCAGATGCTCTGATGTATCGCCAACTAACAGATTAGGTGATATAAGATTTATACAGTGGTTGGTCTCCTATACAAGATTTACCTAAAAATATGCATATTTCTTTGAAGAATTAAATATTAACATAACACTTTTTAATTTGTTACGGGCCGCATAAAACGGTCGCAGGCCTTTTGGTTATATCTGCTGTAGTGCATTACAGTATTTTTATGATCAGTTGAACCAATAATTTTATCACCAAACAATGTGAATCAAAAATAATAAAGTTAGAAAACATAGGTATGTCTTTTTTAATAATTGTTTGTGAAGTTGCAATAACTAAGAATTTATTATTATTTACAAATATCAAATGGAGATGAATTATTGAAGAAGAGCATTTTTAAAGTAAAATAAAATTTAAAAAATAGCGTAGACCTGGTAGAATAATTTTCTTCATATGCTAAGAAGAGTAAGACATTGTGGATGAATCAACTTCTTTTTAAAAATAAATTTATGTTGGATAAAGCATGTGATGTGAAAAAAATATTGAATTCTGAAAACTTGTCATTGGTCGTAAGGAACATTTAAATTCCTTCAATCACTGTTGGAATTAACATTGGAGTAATTGTTGTTTCAGTTAAAAAGACAATTTGTTCATGATTTAGAAATGACACGTTAAAGGTTATCTTATTGTCACTTACCTTCTGGTGGACCTGCAATCACAGAGATAAGATATGCAATTTATAAATGAAATAATTGAAGGTGTGAGAGTATGTCCTTATTTCAAAGATCATAAAAACATGAGTAGATGTATTAATTGCAAAAAAAATTATGTGAAGGGGGAGTGTCAAGACAGAAACAATCCAAAAAAGACTATTTTGTGAAGGTCAATTAATTTTTTTTATTTTAGTATGATAATTAATAAAAAAAATGTTATGGTACTTATTAATTTTTCTAATGAAATGGTGTACGTAATTATGTTAAGGTTACTGTGTTGCTATACAAGTCTTGTGACATTTGATTTCAGTAAAAATAAAGTTAATGTATGTTTTTCAGGTCATAAGGATGTAGTTTACTGTGTGTGTTATGCTCGAGATGGTAAACGGTTTGCGTCAGGAAGTGCTGATAAATCTGTTATTATTTGGACATCAAAACTTGAAGGTGTTTTGAAATACACGTAAGTTTTGTGATTCATCCAAACTAGCAATATCACAATATGAAGAATGAAAAAAGGGGTATGAAAAATTGAAAGGAAAATCAAGATGGGCTAATATGTATAATTTTGCATGAAATTTTTTTATTTGGGTACTTTTTTATTTGACTTGTATGAATGGTGTTTTCAGATGATTTTTAGTCATAGAAAACTATTTTTTTTTTGTTTTCTAGTTATTTCTTTTTTAATAAATATGGACACACTATATTGAATTCTGTGCCAACTATCCTTTTGACTTTGACTTGTAAATGCAGCTTTCAGCTCCCAATTAGCTCTGAAAATTTTGTTTTGTTCTTTATAAAAATAATAGGTATATTTTTTAGTAATTGCTTAATATTTTCATATGTAGATAGTTATGAAAACAAACAACTAGTTTGGATTGTATGTGCTTTTAAATTAATAGTAGAAAAACAGAATGCCATGTTACAATAGTATGAATTAACTGTTCTTCCATATCAATTGACTTTCTTTGTAAGGCTTGTCATCTTGTGATTCAGCTACTTGCTCTATTGTATTGTTGAAGTATCCCTTGGTTTTCAATCAAACATGTATTTTCCAATAACTATTCAATCAACTATTCATTCCTTAAAATAATTGTAGAACTATGTTTCACAGACTGTTATGCACATTTCATCGGGTGTAATGTTAAAGACCAGACTACTTGCTTTGTGGTCTACTGCAAGTGTGATATTGCTTACTGTTTACAGCCACAATGATGCCATCCAGTGTTTGGCATACAATCCTGTGTCCCACCATCTTGCTAGTTGTGCTCTTAGTGACTTTGCATATTGGTCAGCTGAACAGAAGGCTGTGCAGAAATACAAGAGCAATTCACGCATCAATGCCTGTGCCTGGACAAATGATGGACAGTACTTGGCTCTGGGGTTAGGCAATGGAGTGGTGTCTATCAGAAATAAGGTATATGAGTATAATGTATATAATGAAGCAAAGGATGCATATTAGGCCTTCAGGAATGCTTAAAAGCCATTCTGGAGGAAAGAATTCCCAAAACATATTTGAGGCACAGTGCTGTGCCATGCTCTTCTTGTTTAAACTAAAAATTTGCATTAACTACAATGCCTAAAGAAAGCCACCTTTATGATTTTGCAAGTTTGTTTTGGGGATTCATAATCCCAGAATGTTGTTTTCGATATGTATATATCTGCCAATGAAATGTATTTATTGAGCACTTAGACCTCTTGTACACTGAGTTAAACTATTTAGGCCAAGGGTCTCTAAACTTTCTTCGACAGAGGCCTTGAAAGCCAAATATTAAATTTTGTGTTAGGTTGGAATTAATCACCTATTTGTTAAATTAAATTTTAATTAAAGAACAACTAAACAGTTATTAATTCATAAATTACTTCTTAAAATACATTCAGGAGCACACAATTCTGGACTTACTATTTGTAATGTTTAATACACATTAAGGGCTACAATGTTAAATTTACATATTCACTTATTTTATAAAGCACTGAAATTAAAAATAAATTTTAAGGTATATCAGCATATTACAGTAAGAGCAATAAAATTGTTTTTTAGACTAACAATAAGTTAATTTGTAGCTGAACAGTAGTTTGTGTTTAACATAAAATTAAAATGACTCTCAAATGTTCATCAATTAAGTTACATCTGTACTTGGACTTCACCCTCTTCATTTTCGAGAAAGAGTGTTCAGACCTACAACTTGTTCCAAATAATGACAAACCTCTGGAAAAGTTTTTAATTTTTGGATAAAGGTCCATTGAGACCTGCTATTGTTTAACATTCATATGGATCTATTGGTTGCCACTATTATTTAACATATATGAATCATATTATCAAAATATTGAAGGAGACATCAATATGAGACATGACAAGAAAATAAAAACCATATTATACATAGATGACCAGGTAATCCTGGCAAAATCAGAGGATGACTTACAAAAAACAACTCATAGATTAAACATGATCATAAAAGAATACAAAATGAGAATATCAACCACAAAAACTCAAGCAATGGGAATCCAGTAGAATAAAAATAGTAATAGATAATTAAAGTATAGAACAAGTAGAAACTTTCACGTACCTGGGAAACAAAATTCCCTTGCAAGAGGAACACATAGATACAAAATGGGCAAAACACGACATAATTAATGGAAGCATCAAAAGACATTTTCAAAAAATGAATGCAGAAACAAAAATTAGACTGCATAACATTGTATCCAAACCAACCCTATTACATGGTTGTGATACTTGGGTATTAAGACAAAGAGACTAGCAAAGGATTGAAGCCACCCAAATGAGATACTTAAGAGCAGTATTAAAGATCTCAAGGAAGGATAGAGTAAGAAATGAACACATAAGCAAAAGACTTAAAATAAAGAACATTATCCAGGAAACTCGAAAATAATGAAACCCAACAGATACCCAAAAATGGCAATGAGATACTAGCCACAGGGGAGAAGAGAACCAGGGAAACCCAAGAAGAGGTGGATGGACCAGGAACACCTCAATAACCATTGAGAAAATACTATAAAGAAGGAACAGGCCAAGTGGCCTAAACCTCAAAAGTTCATGATGATGATGATGATTGATAGTTGTTTGTAAAATTCAATCAAATTTCTTTCTTGGAATTTGTCCTGCATTGCATCATCTGCTTTGAGGTCAATTATTTCTATTTATATAGTTATTGGGACTTATTCAGTATTACATGAAAAAGGGGTTCTGAAAAACCTGTATGTTTCTGGAATTAATATTCAAGACAGTGAATCTATTTTTGAACTGCATTCTGTGTTCTGAAAGTATTTCCAAACAAAATGGAAGTAGGAACTGAGAAATATTTTCAGCGCTTTGTAACTTACAAGTAGGGTAGATAGAAAATGATTTTGTAGCAATCCAGAAATAATTTCTGCCTACATGCCTTGATATGAGTGTATAGGTCTCATATAAGGTTATTTTCACCTTGCATTTTTTTATTAAATTCATTTAGATAAAGAGCAATATCTGAAATGAAGATAAGTTTCCATTCTTTGTCAGATAGCACTTTATTTGGTTGTCTCCTCTCTGCCAAGAGTATTTCAATTTCTGTATGCAAAGAAAAGAAACTACCCAGATCTTTGCAAACATTCAGCCACCTTACAGCAGTATACAGCACATACACAGCAGTATGATAGGTAAGATCAGGTTTCAATGACGGTTTTCTGTAGAAAAGACTGGAAATGATGGTGTAGTCCGTATGGGGGGATAAAATTGACAATAAAAATCACTGGTGTTATTACAGAACAATCATTCCATTTGTTACGGATGTTACATTTTGACATCCTTTTATTCTTATATCTTTCAAGGAGAATTTAGTATATATTTTTTTTAAACACAATGTATTGGGATAGTATAGAAATGACTTAATTTCAGCACATTTTCTATTATTTTCTTTTATTAATTTCAAAGATATTAAAAGTATGTTTTACGGATGTTACAAAGTCTTGAAAGGGGCTGTTGAGTTATTTAAGCAAAATTCAGATCCCCATACTCCATCAAATTAAATAAACATTTTTTAAATTTTTTGGGCTTGTTTCAAGGAGTTGGTATTCATCTATTATTTAGCAGATAATAATGAAATTGATTTTTTAAGAAAGATTTATGTTACGGACGTTACACCCTAAATTGTTACAGATATTACACATGACAACTCAAAGCAACATATCACATAAATTTCTCTTAATAACATCAAATTACATTAATTATACATAAATACTGTAATTTTATATTGTTTTCTTAGGAAAAACATATATTTTCTTGCCTTCTGAGTTATTAGTAAAACTTGCCAAAAAATATTTCTCATAAAATCTCTCAAAATTATGAAAGTTTGTACTTGGAGATATTTCTTTCACTGAATCCTGTCTCATAATTAGAAAAAATCTAGCACTTTCAACTTCACATTTTGGCAATTTATTGTCGTAATAACACGTTTCGCATTTATTTATCATGCAAGGCTCACTTTTGATACTATAGCACGTCATCGTGCGAATTAATTTTTTTGTTAATGAAAATTCACAAATGTGGAAAAAGCTTAATTCGGGGTATTGGTGAGTCTTCAACATGGTCAGGGCGCAACCAGTGAGGAGAAATTTTACTTTTATGTTTTTCCACATAAAATGAGTGGACTTCTGACGTAGTCAAAAGGGGTTTTGCATTTGAACTTTTTTTACAAATACAAATCAACTGTTCTGCTGAATGACTCACAAGCTGACGAAGTGCTTTTTTTTCTTTCAAGGGCTATTTGGAAGGTTTTCTCTTGCTTTACATACTGCTTTGCTTTGAGTGCTTGTTGATGAATATAAATTATTTACCAGATGTTTTTGTTTTGTTTTGTTAATTCTTTTCCAGAGAATTCTTTTTACACAAATTCTTATTCTTATTTCTCTTTCTGGTTTAGCATGTTTGCATGTTTTGAACATTTTTTCTCCTCTTGCATATTCAATAAATTTTTATTTCTATTTTGTCTCAAGAAATTCCTTCCATTTTTCTGGATTTTCGTTTTTCAACTTTTACCTGTATTTAGCAATTCTTGCAACTGAAGATGTACATGCTATTTCTCTGTAAACAAAAATGAATGATATAATTTCCATTACTTTTCTCAATGGCAAATAATATGAATTAGAAAAGCATGACTGAATAAAATTAAATGATTTCAGATACATGCTAAAAGATATTTTATTCTTTAGGAAAAAATGAGTAATTAATAGTATAATCAATAATGGATAGTGGATAATTAACATTATTAATAAATAAATGTAATTGATACAGATTAATAGACTATGAAATCATTATACAATATATCCTCAAAACATATTAATCTTAACAAAATAATCCCAGTATTTTTTTGTATCAGTAATAATCCCAGTACAATTATTTTTTTTAATTGAATGAAATGTAAGTAACATCCATAACATATTAATAATAACATAATCCTAATATTTAAAAACTTATATTCAAAATAAATATTAAATATAGGAGCCTTGTCACGAGAATGTCAACTTACAGAACATTATAAAACAAGCGCATTTTTACATTATGTAAGAAAAAACTTATCAACAATTTTTGTTACAGACGTTTCAGTGTGTGTTAAAACTCTATAAACTTAATTTTATAAAAATTTGTTACTTACCAAATTTTTTTGAAATTAAAGAAAACCAAAGCTAATGTATTAATATACAATCTCAATCCTGTTTTGGAGCAGAAAACATTTGAATCGCTACGATAAGGATGCAAGAACATTAAATGCATTTTAGATTAAATATTGATTGGCAAAAATACTTGATTTCAATCATTGAAAAAATACTTAAAAACTGCATATTGTCACATTTTCTTTTATAAATCATAAAATTTAAACATTAGAGAGGATGTATACCTCAAATTGAAGCTTATTTACAAATTTAAGTTTTTACACATTTCCCTGTTTTATATGAAATGGCTGAGAAGATATTTTTATCGATTTTCCACAAAGTTCTTGTTGATGAAAAACAATGTATTGCCATGGGTTAATTATTAATTCCTTTGGCTTCACACTCTGCATTAAGTTGTTCATGAACACCAGTTTTTGTGCCACACATATTCCTTCCAACATCTATTGTAACACATTTCAGTTGGGGCAAATTGAGATTGAAATTGAGTAATTGAAAAACATTCAAACTTTGATGCCATATCAATAAGTTGAGAGGAAATCTACTCGGCATGCAACTGTGCTGGATGAAAGGCTAACATCTTTGCATTGGCTTTCTAGAAACAAATCTTCAGCAATTATTACTACACACTTTTTAACGAATCTTTCTTTATGTAAGACAGACAGTGGTGCGATACGTGTGACATGGCTGGTAGGTGGACCAAAGGATATGTAATAATAGGAACCGGATTCTTATATCTTGCAATAAAATGTTTGACTGTGTCATGATTAAACTGAATTAGATTATACTTAGGGTTGACAGGCCACAGAGAATACAGCCTAGGGCCAGATGTGACCTGCCATAGTTTGCAGACCCCTGAATTAGACCATCCATGATTTGTAGTGTTTCAGTTGAACTGATCTCTCAGATTGATCAAGTTTGATAAGGAATGAGCATTCAAACCATTTGACTGGTAACTCAAGTGACCCTGTGCAACCGACCTTAATTGTCCAAAATTTCTTTTTGTGTTGTGAATAATTGGACTTGAAGGCATATTGGTATTGATATTCTTGAACATATTTTAAATGTAAGAGTTCATTTGTTTGTTGAAAAAGTGTTTGGTTTTTATATTTTAATTCAAAATAACTTCAATAATTGTGCTTAGAATTTTCATTTGAGAAACCGCATAAGAAGACCCAATAATGCCTGTGAATTTTTCAAGTTAATTTAGATATAACAATTGTTGGTATTAGTAAATAGAAATAGAAATACAATTAAAATGAATGAAAAATTAATATTGATGATATTGATAATACTGATGATAAAATGTAAGCTTGGAATATTTTTGCTTTTATTAATTTTTGTTCTGTAGTTGTTTGCATATTGTAGTAAGTCAGAAGTAAAAGAAGATATTAAAACTGTATCTGTGTTTTGTTGTTTTTCTAGAATGGAGAAGAGAAGGGAAAAATTGAACGACCTGGGGGTTCTCAGTCACCCATATGGGCTTTAGCATGGAGCCCTTCAAAGTGCGTTTTCATATTTTTATTATAATCATTGCTGTTTTAACATGATTTTATTGCTTTGATACTCCTTGTAAATTATTTGATTTTCATTAAATGTGTTGTGTATATGTTTTACAGAGAAGATAATTATGATATTTTGTGTGTTGGAGATTGGGGACAAACCTTATCATTTTACACAATGGGTGGAAAACTGGTAAGTTTTTAATGTGTGTGAATTGAAAGGCTGTAATGTTAATGGTTACTGCCATTCTTTATGATGTTTAAGTATTAAGATTTAAAAATTTAATTTGCCTGAATTATTCTTTTGTATTCATTATTTATCAATATAGCAGGGCAATAGGTCTGTGTTACACATGTGTTTTTTCTGTGTAGGTTGGTAAGGAAAGACCACTAGGGTATGATCCACTTTGTGTGAACTACTTTAATAAAGGAGAGTATTTACTCATTGGTGGATCAAACAAAGCTTGCACTTTGATGACTAGAGATGGCATCAAACTGGGCACTGTGGGTGAAGAACAGTCTTCATGGGTATGGTGCTGTGCTGTCCGACCAGATTCTTCCTTTGTGGTTAGTCCACTCAAAATGATTTGACTACTAAAAGTTTGTGTTTTAGTTTTCATGTTCTCTCTTTCTAAGAATTTGTGAAAGTAAGATTGTTACTAAAAAGATCAGTTGTGATAAACAGGGCTGGGGTTTGTATGAAATAAGAAGTAAGTACATACATGTGGTCTAATAATGTCCAAAATATGAGTAAAATGTATGACTAAAAATGGATTATGATGCACAAATCAAATGTGTAAGGGCACCCTGAATGGGTAATGTTGATTTTATGTTTTTGGCAAAATAATTTTCTTCACATTTTTCTTATTAAAATGGTATGTGTTTCATCATAACCTGACAATCCTATTTTAAAATTCCAAACGTATACAATGAAGCATAAAGGGGGTGTGGGCCTCTCATTCACTCATTTCAGGTTTTAGTTTTGTACTTGTTGCTGAAATACAATGTATGTGTTATTTGTGGATCATTTAGGTGTTCATAAGTTGGTGACAATTCAGGCAACAGTTGCTTTGCGCCATTGCAAGCAGCATCATTGTTTTGAAAGTTTTGTTCTTGATTTTGAACTTAGATCATGAATATTTATTTAATTTAATTTGAGCTTGAATGCCAAAAATTTATTGGAAGTTAAGAAACATTCACTTGGGCATGTATAACGTTTTGGATATGAGTATATGAAAAAACAAGAAGCATTTCAAATATTAAGTGTATGCAGATCTAGGTTTACACACAATGTAAGTGATGAAAAAAAATGGTCAAAGGGAGATGAAGAAAGGCAGAAGCTTCAGAAAATCTTCTAAATATGCATATCACATAAGAAAATAACTAATCAGAAAAAAATTATCAGTTTGCAATGGGAGAAGACCCTGTCAGTTGAATGTACAGTTCAGGAAAGCAATAAAAACTATGAACTTCATTTCCTGTAAATTGAAATTTTTTATATAAAAAACATTTTTTTTATTTTTTGGTCCCATCCCCAAAAACTTTGACATCTACTACATCTAAATACTTTCTTTTATGGGATTTTTTTTAAATATTTTTTTTAAAAATTACTGTCAAAATATTGCAATTTTGGGGGGGGGACAATTTTCAGTAATTAAAAAAAAAAATAGAAATTTTGCAAAATTTTGTAATTAAATGTGCAACAAAAGATAATAAATTTAAGGGGGGGAAATGAAAGAGATAGCGAATAGTTTCAGGCACAATATTCCTCAAAGAATCTCCTATAGGAGAGATAGTTTGCAGAGATGCTTAAGTGCACCTCTTCCAGGTGCACTATTAATTATATATCTAGTTATATTATCATAGCTATAGAATAAGATTTAATCATGTACTAAAATAGAATGAACATTATTGTGCCTAAAATTAAGTTCCTTTATTCTTTTGTTGTAATTGGCCATTTGGAAAGAAGTGGAACATAGTACTGTTTTAAATATTTAAATATGAAACTTCCTTTGAATTTTTTAACATCAGAAGTAATAGTCTTTAATTTGCGTTAGTTATGCAATAGTCTTGAACTTGGCATATATATTGTGGGGTTAAATGCAGATTTACTTCTAAATTTGATTCACCGCATTCAATTGTACTAAAAGTTAAAAATAATCTTCCAAAAACAATTTTGAAGATATGGTACATTTTGCAAATAAAATGTTGGGATATGCAAAGATATTCTAGTGTTCCTAAAATTAGTGAAAATGTGAACTATCCCTTCAAATATGGACTAATATGGATAATCAAATGTTTCAAATCACTTCAAAAAATCTAATTTAAACATAACTCAAAACGTTTGATTGTAACCAATGAAAAAACAAATATGTTATGTTGTTCAAATTCTAGCCATGGTGATAACAGCATGCAATTATACATGATGTAATCTGAAATAATTGATGCTCTATCAGTATCACAGACTTATAGTTTATTAATATAAAAGTTCATAAAATGGAAATGTTTTCCTTACTTCAATGCATCAATGACCCTTTTCCCATTTGTCACCATTACACAGAATGAATAACAACTTAGGTGCAGTTTTAAAGCCTTCTCTCTAATTTGTTTTCTTAATATGTATAACATTCTCTTCAATCTCTTACTCAATGTAGGCAGTTGGATGTCAAGATGGGACAATAGCATACTACCAGCTGGTATTCAGCACTGTTCATGGACTTTACAGAGAGCGTTATGCATTCCGGTAAGTTTTGTGTGATTTTAAATTACTTTTGAGGTAAAATATGCTTGTTGCATGTTGAATTTTGGGATGATGGAAATGGTAGAATAAATATTTGTAGTATTGAAAAATAATTGAAGTTTTTTCTCTACCAGAGAAAACATGACTGATGTCATCATTCAACACCTATTGACTGACCAGAAAGTACGAATTAAGTGCCGGGATCTTATTAAGAAAATTGCTATTTATAAACACAGATTAGCAGTATGTTTTAGTTATTATTTCTGATTTTTTCTTTTAATTCCTTCATCTGTGTTTTATTTATTTATTAATTATAAATTTTCATGGCAGGTTCAGCTTCCAGAACGTGCTGTTATTTATGAATTGTATTCAGGTGATTCAACGAGCATGCACTATCGTGTTCGAGATAAAATAAATCAGAAATTAGATTGCAATCTTTTGGTGATATGTACAAACCATTTAGTTTTGTGTCAAGAAAAGCGTCTTCAGTCATTAACATTTGCTGGTGTGAAGGAAAGAGAATGGCTTATGGAATCTCCTATTCGTTACATAAAGGTAAGTTCCATCATTGCAAATATTTAGTTGCATTGCCATAAAAATTCATTGACTTATCTCTCAAATCTGCCATTGGAAACTTGTAGTGCATCTATTCCTAAAAAGAGTGCTAATTAGATAAATTATAAGAATTTCTTCTCTGGGTTGAAGTGGATTTCTTAAATTACTACATGTGACATTATTTCGATTCTTATCTTTGCTGAGCCACAAATATGCTCTGTGGGCAGTGGCTAGCATGTTGGGCAATTGTACAAATAATTGTCACAATGTGATCATTTGTTACAATATGCTGGGCCATAGTGTATTAGATACAGCAGCATGTCTCAAAATACAAAGTAACTTTTTCCATGTTCTTGACCCAAGTGACAATGGATCACTGGTAGATACAGGGGGGACATAACTATTAATCACTCTACTGTTTCTACTCCATGGACTCTCAATGCTGATGTTCTAAAAATCTTTACACATGTGGAAAATAGTTAAGATCAACAGATTGAAAGCTCAAAGAGGTTGTCCACTGCTCAGATTGTTGGATAATAGGCAACGCCACAAAAATTTCCAACTGGCCATTTATGAAAGTAAGTACACAATAACAACTACTACGAGTCGTGACTCAGAACAGTTTTGCTGGTTAGATTATGAGTTTTTTTTTTTGCTTCCAAATCCTCACAATATCCTCCAAGTATTGAAATGTCCACCCAAAACCCAATGCAAACAGGCTAGTAAGTGTCATGTAAAATTAAATGGTCATGTCAAGTCCAGCTTGAATGCTTTACTTCATTTCTAAATATCATAATGTATCACATGATTTTCAGGTCTTCAAAGATTCAAAATCCGTTAAAAAAGTCTCAACAAAAGCAGAAATAATAAAAAAGGATCGGAATATTTTAAACGCTAATAACAAAACTAAAGCAAGGTGGAATATTGTACAATACATGACCACATCATATTAAAACTTTATATAGAACGCTGTTTCAAAGGTTAATGCCAGAGAGAGGAATGATCCACAGAAGTAGCCAGGCTCTTTGAACGGCTTTCTTGTTGTTACAGTTGTTGATCTCATGAAGGGTGCAAGTCACAAAATTCGACATCTGATATTTGTTAAAAAGTGTTTGACAGAAGGGAGACTTTTTTAGCAGTTAGGGAGACTTTTCTGTATATAAATGGGAACTTTTATCAGAAAAAAGCAAGAGTTTTCAGACTTTAAATATGGATTTAGAAAATGAAAATCATTGTTTTCTTAGCAATACTGTACAATTGGATCTGTAGTTTTTTTGCTGATGCGAATAAGTTTTCTATTACTCAAGAGTATCCATTTCTACTTTTCAAATCTTGCTAACCAGTCTTTTTGGTACCTTTATTCATTATTCAACTTTAAAATTCTTACCCAATCCTTTTTCTATATAGAGTACAAGAAAACATACACTGCTTCCTTCAAAAGTCAACTACAGTTTTTATTGTATTCACAATAAACCAAACCAAATCTGTTGCAGGTGGTTGGAGGTCCTCCTGGCCGTGAAGGATTGCTTCTAGGTTTGAAAAATGGTCAGGTGTGGAAAATATATTTGGACAATGCTTTTCCAGTAAATCTGTTGAAACTTCAGTCGGCAATTCGATGTTTGGATCTCAGTGCCTCAAGACAAAAATTAGCTGTTGTTGACGAAAACAATCAGTTGCTTGTATATAACTTGCGAACTCAGGAACTCCTCTTCCAGGTATGTTTTGGGTTGATGATAATGTTATTTTCAAATAAAATATAGTAATCATGTTAAGCTTGATCACACATTAAAAAAATACATTTTTAACAGTTTTTTTTATCTTTTTTTACCGATTTTGTTTTTTAAAGAAAATTATGAAAAAACACTAGTATTTTGAGCTCTTGTATGTTTGATGTCTTTGATAAGAGTAATTTGCATTATTTTTTATTATATTAGATCCACTAAATTAATTATTCCACCCAAGAAAGTTTCCTTAATAGCTTAATAAGATTAAACTGGTATTTCATGAAACTGAATAAGCATTATGCAAATCTAATATGTACCAACAACTGTAAAGAAATTCTATTTGAAACATCTATATTATAAAATAAATTTTAGGAGCTAATAGAAAGACTATAAAATGGGATCTCCTGAAAAAACTAATGAATACCTTGGATGCAATATGTAACTTTCAAGCACCCCGTGAAATGAAATCCATCTTCTATCTTGTCTGGCTCTACGGCACTTGGTGTCCAATGACTCTCTCTGTAAGGAACAAAGTTGTCATACACATTTGTGAATAACTGCTTTTGGGTTTCAGGAGGCCAATGCCAACAGTGTGGCCTGGAATACTTACTGTGAAGAGATGCTGTGCTTCTCAGGAAACAATACACTCTGTATTAAAGCCAGCAACTTCCCTGTGCACCAGCAGAAGCTTACAGTGAGTTCTGTTAATCACCTACTGACCATAGATTTCTTAACCTTTCAACACAGAATACCATCTTGTGACATGTTCCTTTCACCTCCATTCAATGTTATCCGTGCATATATCAAGGAATTTTTCTCTCTGGGGTGGGATGCTGTGTGGAGATGGAGGGTCGCCCTAGCGGCGGAGTTTTCTACTGCAGTGACGCAATACCTCTTTTCCTTCACCCATGATGGACTGCTACCTCACCCAACCTGATCCTGCAGTGAAAGGTTAAGGGAGAAGATACTATTTTCAATTGTTAAAAAGTTTAATTTTAATCTTGAAGAATTTCTGTGCTCTTTTGTAGAACTATTAGATTTTACTCCAGAAATGTTTTGGTTCATAATATTGTCATTTATGTGCAATTGCATGCATTCTTGTGACTTTCAGGGAATGCTAGTGTTTTGCAAATTTATTCATTATTGTTTTGCAAAATATTCACCTTGCATTTCCCTTCTTTCAGGGTTTTGTTGTTGGACTTTGTGGCTCCAAGGTCTTTTGCCTTAGAGTAGCCACAATGTCCACAATTGAAGTTCCACTATCAACTCCGATGTATCAGTACCTTGAGAAGAAAATGTTCAGGTTGGTGAAGGAGCAAAAGAAGTAGTCACAATTTAAAACATGAGAATTGGTGCTCAGTGTTTGACAAGAAAGGGAAAGGAAGAGTTGAATGATTTCAGATTGCGAAATGGGTTAGGCCTATAAGTAACCTTGAGTATCTGCATGTACCAGATGTAATTTTGTAGCAGAAACACCTTGTTCTGTGCTGTGCTTTGTATTCAAACTAGTCTTCATGGCCCATGTGTGAGGCCAGTTGGAGTTTTGAGTATTCGAGAATATTGAACATCGTAGAAGTCATTGAACCTGCACAATAAAAAGCAGTCCTAAGTAGTCTTTTCAGATACCTCCTTTGCTCTTCAGTGTTATATTTTGTAGGTAAATACCAATATTTCAACCATTGCAGATTGTCAGATCATAGAACTATTGTACATGATCAAAAAAATTGTTTCTAATATACAGTAAAGTGTTTTCACAACAAATATAAGTAAAATCTTTAGAGAATATTTGAAAAAAACTGAATGTTCTGTTAAATTTAATGAAGTGTCACAGAATTGAAAATGCAAACTTTAGGACTCATTGAATCCGGGAAATAGACATCAAAATTAAGAGATTTACAGCTATCATGATGTTGTCTAGAAATTTGTTATTACGTTTTTTCAATATTTTATTATCTTAAAATACGTAATTCATATTTGCACATTGTGTACCATACTTCTTTGTGCTTGTTGTTTGAGAGTCATGTGATAACACCAAAAGTTGTTTCCTAAAATGCAATAGCAGCAGCTTTTCCAGTGACATAAGCTACCTACAATGTTAGTCATAACCAGGCACCATGTTGCTCACCTAGAAAATCTTAATTTTCTGGAAGCCAAAGAATTGGAACTGTTTACTATTTTACTAATACTATTACTTGTTGTTTCTTAATGTGTCTTGGTTGGATAAGTATACTAGACAGTGTGTTTTTAGGGAAGCATATGAAGTGGCTTGCCTTGGAGTGACAGCTGGTGATTGGGAAGCACTGGGTCACGCAGCACTTGATGGCTTGAATTTAGAAGTAGCAAAGGAATCTTTCCGACGAGTGAAGAACATACAGTACGTTGAACTCATTTTGGATTTTGAAGTAAGTTGAAGTTGATTGAACTTGTATATGCAACAATTTTTGGATTGTGAATAATAATGTGAAATGAACAAAGAAAACTGAAAATGATATAACCCCAAACAGTTGAAACTTAATTATATGAAAAATGTATTATTACATTATTTCAGTTTTTTATTACCTTAAAATCCGTTATTGATATTTGCACTTTGTACCATACTTCTTTGCGTTCATTGTGTGATAGTTGTGTAATGACACCGAAAGCGGTTTCCTATTTTTGTGCAATAACGGCAGCTTTTCCGGTGATGTAATCTACCTTTGTTGCTACCAACTTGGAATGAATAGAAAATCAGGGTTGTCCAACCAATGGCATGTGGGCTGCTTGCAGCCCACTGAGCCATTTATTGTGGCCCGTGAAATGTTAGCCAAATGAGAAAGCCCTTTGCATTGAAATTGGGTGAGAACATTGTGTGCCTTGTTCCTGCACCCTGTCGGAATCAGTGCCCCTTTTAATGTAAAAATTGATACAGTATAGATTTAAAATTTTTTTTGTAGTAAATTCATAAATTCAAAATCACTCTAATGTGTTTTACTGTGTTATGCATCATACAGCCTGATATTACAAATGGTTGCATTTCCTCCTCTCGTCATTTCAGAGCAGCCGGCCAAACTGCCGAGATCAACAATAAGGGAAAGTCAGGTGTTGATCACCAGAGTAATATAAATATAGCCCACAACCATATTAAAAGTTTTAGTTAGGCCCCTTGAGACCTTGCAAGTTGGAATAGATGAAGGGGATAAGAGTGTGTTACCAAATGAGTGCTTCTGACATGCATCTATGACGCCCATAATCAAAATTTCGTTCCATTTAAGATTTTTTTGTAGTAAATACAGACAGTATAGGTAATACATTGAAAAATTTCCAAAGTGTAGGATTGGAAGTTATTATTCTCTTTAGATTGCTTACAAAGCTCATGGAGTGGGCATTTGGCAAGGGTAGGAAAGTGCAGCAGTGCTACTTCTGCCAAGGCCCTGCTGTCAAGCACAAAGAACTTTGATATGAGAAGTACTTATATAAAAAGAAGATAAAAGTGTTCTGGTAATAAATGCTGGAATTTTGTTTGTTTGTTCTTTTTAAGAAACAGTAGGTTCGTCATAAAAAATTATAAATAGTTTAATAGAGAGTTTTGAATCCAAAAAGATTATAAAATTTGTGCAAGATTGTCAATGATTGCTGCAAAGTTGCATTTCACATATGACACATGGAAGCTGCTGTTTTGCTCTAGGAACCTCATTAGCTTGATTGCTTTACTTAGAAAGAAGAGCTACATGCTCGGCAGTCAAAATTGAATTTAACTTTACTGGTACTTCAACTCCTATTACCTCTTTCTAATTATTATTATTATATATACCACCTTGGGTGGTGTGCATTGGCATATCAACCTTCAGCCCCTGAATTCTCACTTTCTTGCTAGTTTTTCTGAAATATTGATCACCTAAAGGTAATTGGATGAAACAAAAGGGAATTGACTAATTAAAAATTTATTGAAACTTTTAAAAAATTCAACATTATACTATTCAAGAAATGATAATTTTAAGAACAATATATAAGTAGATGGTATTGAAGCATTATCGAAATAACTGTCTCTTTAGGATCGTCGTCGAAGAGGAGAAAAGGATGATGAAGTTTTCCTAGCTGATGTTTTAGCATACAGATGCAAGTTCAAGGAGGCAGCTCGTTTATATCAACGGGTTGCACAGGAGCAAAAAGCTCTAAATATGTACATGGACTTACGGATGTTCGACTTGGCTCAGGTAAAATAATATGTTATTTAATTTGAGGAAGAATATTCTCTACTCTCAATTATCCTTCAATTCATTTTATGAGATAACTTTTGTATGATTAGAAATTATAAACAATGATAAACAAAGGAAGATTTTAAAATGTAAATTACAAGACAGGAACTACACGATAGTCATCATAATCATTGGATATTTAACATCTGCTGCAACCTCTCAGTTATCAGCTGACTCACTTAGTAACTATACATTTCCATCACTTTTTTAGCACCCTAGGGAGCCTTCACCCTAACTTCAGTTCTTTAACTCCACTGAGGCTTAAAGTTCAGCTAAAGGATAGTGTATTGAACAAAAATGTATGACATTAAAAAAAGTAAAAATGATATTGAAAATCAATCATTTATATTTTCATAATGTGGTTAATGAGGATATCAGCAAAAATTTTAGCTGTGATTTTATGGTTTATATTAATATTCATAATAATCATAAGATTTATTGAAAATATAATGTTAATATTAGTTTTGGGAATGTTTTTCATTACTTTGGTTCTATGTGCAGGAATTTCTTGGATCTGTGGATAATATTGACCGTAAAACCATAATTCGGAAGAAGGCAGAATGGGCCCGAAACAATAACGAGCCTCGTGCTGCTGCAGAAATGTATTTATCTGCTGGAGATACACAAAGAGCAATTGAGATCATTGGTGAGAACGGATGGGTTGAAAAGTGAGTATGGTATCTAGTATGATTACTGCTCTTGTTCTTTGCAGCAAAGGAGTGAACCACACTGAATATTATTTTCAAAGAGGTATTATCAACTGATAAAATTTACCTAAAAGACAGAAAATATTCAGATAAGTGTGACAAAATATTGGATTCAAAATAATACT
Organism: Gryllus longicercus; assembly: GCA_038098605.1. Taxonomy (NCBI): domain Eukaryota; kingdom Metazoa; phylum Arthropoda; class Insecta; order Orthoptera; family Gryllidae; genus Gryllus; species Gryllus longicercus. The sequence goes on from JAZDUA010000150.1 coordinate 1,642,595, forward strand.
TGCTGGGAAAACTTTGCATAGTTAGAAGTGCTGTAATTTTTAATAATTCAAGTAATCATCATCAATGTATTAAGGTTTAGGTCCCATGGCCTGTTCCTTGTTTCCAGTACTTCCCTACACACTACTAGTTAAGGTGTTTTTGGTCATCCCATCGTTTCCTTGGTATGCCAGAGTCTCTATTTCCTCTTGGTCTGTAGTTAATTCCCTTCTTTGGAAGTCTACTTGGTTGCAATCTTCTTATAAGTACTTGCCATTTTGCCTACTATTTCTCTATTTCAGTGACCTCGTTCTTTGTTTTCTGTATCTCTTTGTTCCTTATTTGATTTTTTCCAGTTACTTGAAGTACTGCTCTCAGATACTTCATTTGGGCTGCCTCTATTCACTGTGTCTCTGTTTGAGGGTCCAAGTTTCACTCCTACATTGTAGGTTTGGTTTTGCCACCATGTTGTGGATTCTTATTTTTGTTTCTTTATTCATGTTTCTGAAGTGTCTTTTTAAGCAGCCATTGATCTTGTTAAACTTTGCCAGTTTTGTTTCTATATCTTTGTCTCATAGTAACATCTTGTTGCCTAACTTCGTGAAAGTTGCTACTTGTTCAATTAGCTGATTAGCTATTACAATTTTTACTGTGTGGTAATCTTTTTCTGCTATTCCCATTGCCTTGGTCCCAGTTATATCTCTCTTAATTCAAGTAATTTTTTGAGTTATTGTTCAGATATTCTTCACGCACAGGTAGTATGAAATATTTTTATGTTGAAAAAGGTTATTTTAGCGGCGGCGATGGTGTAATGGTTAGCATATTGGACTGTTAAACCCAAGCTGGCGGGTTCAAACCCGATCGACACCGTGGAAGGGTGAAAAAATCCTTCGGAGGGGAAGTAAAGCCAACTGTCCCATGTTAGTAGATTACTTGCATGTAAAAGCTAAATTCAAATTGCCTGTTTCTCGCCCCAAAAATACCCCCTTTCTCTGCTAGTTGGTGAAAGGAGTGTAGCTAAATTTGCATGGTCAGACGGAAGAGTGGGCCTGATGGCCCGAGTCTCGCCACGTAAATAAGGCATTAATTCAATTCAATAATTCAATTATTTTATAAGGAACAGATTCAATCTTAATGTTTGGCCTGAGACTCATGGCTGGTATTCAAATGTCTTTGTAGACTAGTGGATGTTGGGCGACGTCTGGACAAGGCAGACCAGGAAGCTATTGCTTTAGTGGCCACTCACTTGAGGCGACTTGAACAACTGACATATGCCACAGAGATGTTCAGAAAACTTGGTGATGAAAAAAGTGTTGTCCAGCTGTATGTGGAAGCAAAGGAATGGAAGGAAGCTTTTGTGTTGGCTGAGAAACATCCAGAGTATAAGGATTTGGTTTATGTGCCATATGCCAAATGGCTGGCTGAAAATGACAAATTTGTTGATGCCCAAAAAGGTAATTCTCTATTTTTCCTTGATAAATTGATGTTTCTTTTTTAAATATACCTGCTTTGCTTTGTTAAACATTTCAAAATGTAATGTATTTTAATCCTTTGTGTTCCTCTGCTGAGCAAGTCACAACATTAAAGAATTGGTCTTTTTTTTTTTTTTCTCCTGTGGAGTAGACAATTCATGCACATGTTTTATGAAGTTCATTATAGTAAAATGTCAGCTTTAAAATAGTTTCCTACACTATTAACTTATTAAAAAACCATTATGTCAACTAAATAAAATATTCCTCACGATAGATTAGATAACATTCCCTAAGCAAGTTATGATAGACCATTGAGAAAAATTTCATCAAGGCAAGTAAGAAATCCTAATTCTTTTCTCAACCCTTTTAAGATTTTTGTTGAGTGCAAATGACACTATCCAAAAGAATATTGAATGTAAACAATGGAGAGGTATGCTATGTTTTTTAGTTGAAAGTAAATAAACAACAATTGATTCATCGTAAGTCAAATGTTTATTAAGAAAAAGACACAAGATGTACAAAAGAAATCAGATTTAAACAATTCAGAATGAAAGTAACTCATATTAGTTTTGGGGATAATTATTGTTAATTGTAATATTAATTGTACAATTAAAAAGATGTGTATTATGTAAATTAACCTCATTTTCTTGGCATTCTAAATGAAACTTCTCCTGTACATAATCATATTTACTGATGATCTGAAGGTGTCGCCACGGGAAGTCGATGCGCCAACTTCCTCACCAAACATCGTTTCCTTATGAGTCTTTAGGTTCAGGAGAATTATTTGCATCCATCTTTTCTCAAACCATGGCATACGAATATTGTTTTAATAGATATACCACAAGCAACTACCCACAATAACGTAACATGCCGCAGCAACGGAATTAATTTTATATATTACAGTAGTGTTGTAAATTTTCGCATTAATCTTGAGATTTTATGATGACTGATAAAATGCTGAACATACCATGAAACAAGTATCAAAATAAAGTAAAATAGTGTATCGATGCATTGCAAGCATGCCACTGGGATTTAAATAAAGAGTGAAAGGGAATGCGAAGCTCAAAGAATTGAGGGTGCAAAGGGTTAAATGATTACTATGTATTGACTATAAAAAGTTGAAAAATGTATCTGTGCCATAATTAATGTAAAGTAAACAACCATCCTAGAAGAAATGTTCCTAAAGAGATAAGTTTTGATGAAGTGTTTGTTTTTAATGATGAATGTTCATGCGCTCAACACACTTTTTTCATTTTTTTCTTCTTCCAAAATTTGATAAATCTTGACTCCGCTTATTGATAAAATATGTTGATCCATGCAAAATCATGTTTCTCTCTGTGGATAGGGGAAATGCAGTGTAGAAATCAAGTCATCAAATTTTTTAATCTTCTCAATTTTTAAAATATTAAGACTTTGCAATTAACACATTGAAGGCATTTTTATCTAATTAAATCCATTTTGTGGCTATCTCAACAAAGAATGTTGACCTGTTAAATGTTCTCCACAGCATTCCATAAAGCTGGGCGCCCTGAGGAAGCATTTCATGTCTTGCAGGAGTTGACTCACAATGCTGTTAATGAAGCCAGGTTCCAAGATGCCAGTTACTATTATTGGATTCTGGCTCGGCAGTGTTTAGATATTGCAAGCCAAAAGTAAGTCACTTTGATAATTTTCTCTTCTTTGTTCATTCAGTTACTTTCATTTAATTCTGACAAGATTGTGGATATTCATAATTGTCTCATTGCGTGATACAAAGGCATCAAACCATTTCAAATAACATTCTATTTTTGGTTCTGTCCCTGATAAAACCAAAGAAAATATTTTATCTTTAAGAGAAATCTTTAAAAACTTCTGCTTTCACAATGAGCTGCTTCCTGACTCATGAACACAGTGAAAAAAAATTTCACCAAAATTGTAAATATCTTTAAAAACAGAAACAATTCTAGCAATATGAGTATAGTATAAAGAATAAATAATGGTTTCCGCCTCTGTTGTAATGTAATTGTATCAAACAGTTTTAGTTTGAAACGTTTCAGAAACTTGTGCATATTTTTACCCATTTTCTAGATTATTTTCACCCTCTTCTAAATTTGTTATTATCTTTGCTTTTGAAGAAATCAATATATACTTAAATATCAGACTGTGTACCTTATTAAGAAAGTTTATATTATGATTTGGAGGCTTCTAATGGAGAATTGCAACTAAAAGTCAATACTGTGTGGACTTCGTATAATTATTTTGCAATATACATCAGCGAATGAAAATTTTCAAGAGGAGATAATTTGTTAATTCTTATCTAAACATAAAATTTGGTTACACCAGATTTATGCACAATTGGATTTAATGAGTCTGTTTTTGCTTTTAGTTGATAATATTTCATTATTTCACTTCACCATTGTTTCATAGGATTGCAATCTGGTTATGCTATTATATCACTGATGAATTATCACTGATTAACTCAAGGAGATTTTATAGGAAAACTTATCAGACTGAAAAATATTATTTTGTGTGCAGGAAATATGAAATTATAGGTGATAATTTGAGAATTGCAGTAACTTCCTGAGAGATTTTTAATGGAAAGAAAAGGTTAAAAGAAAAGAGAAAAAAGCAAGGCTAAATATCAATTAAATTAGTGACGTTTTCAATGCAAATTTTATTTAAAATGAAAGGGGGGAAATTGGATAAAGTAAATCGATTTTTCAGTACCAGTTGTCAAACATTGATAATTTACTAATCATTGTTGTGTTTGTATCTTCCAGTGCAGAGAGACAACAGGAAATGATTGCTAAATTTTATGAGCATGAGAAATATGCTTCAATATACTATGCTTATGACACAATTCAACGTTATCTGGTTTGTACTTTTTATATTGATGCTCTGAGCACTTGCTTCTCATTTGGTCTTGGTGGTTTTTGAACAGATACATGTTCCTAACAGGAACATACAAGATCTCAACTCACTTTGCTCTAAGATGGTTGCACGTCCTGGGGTGGAGGTGACACACCACGCACTACTCAAGCACTTTTTTCACTGCAATTATTCAATTAGGAGGATGTTTCATAAATTTAATGTAAGAATATATTAACATCTTAGCATGATTGCTTCTAATCATTTTATGTAATTCCATAGAACTACCTGTAATTACTTCGCCCTTTGTGTTCTGCATGTTCAGATTAGAAAAGAGCATCAAGAGTATAGGCTGTACCTTGTACTTAATATCCTTGATTTTAACTTTTTATTATTGTGATGAATATGTGTAAGGTATAAGTAAGGAATACCCAAAATCAGTGATAATTCTGAATCATCAAGACCACAATATCAGATCATTATACTTTTAAAATGCAAATGACATTCAGTTGATTACATAAATCATTGTGATTACTTATATTCAAAATTGAGGTATATTGTTTTTATAGATGTGTTAACCTGAAAATGTTTTTAAAAATATCAAGCCCTTTAGCTTGATGCCTCATTTCAGCGATATTAGGACTTTGATAGATCCCCTCCCTTCTCATGCTGTCACGAAGCATGCACATTTCAGCAGTGTATTTGTACATTATTACAATTACATAAAAGACTAGGATTTTGGGGTGTATTGTAATTCATCATGGTCAAGGGTCAGTGAGTCATTTGATTTTTATCATGCTTATGTGGAAATGACTACCAACTATCATGCCAACATTTTTTTTTATTTTAACTTTGATTATGCCTTAAGCTTTTTTTAGAACTGGTAAGTTTTATTAAAAGAATATACCTATCAGTTCAACAATTTTAATTTTAAAAAATACACATATTTTGATTCACAATAAATTTTTTATGCGAATTATTTTAATGAATTATGTCTTATATGACACGTCAATTTGTGTAATTTTTTTCAAGAATACTTAACTGATTAATATATTCATTCAATACAATTGTCTGTAAGGAAAGCCATGGATTTAATGAAGGTTAAAAAGTATTCTAATTTTAACAATCATTTGGTTAAAATTTTGCTTGAGGGAGGAGTGGGTTCAGAAACCCCAAACAGTTCTCTGTTATTGTAATTGATATTGCATGCACAATGTTTGTACAGGAAAATGTTTTCTCCTTAACAACTCCTAGATTATTACATTTTTTATATGATTTTATGACTGTTTTGCTTTAGGATGAGCCCTTCACCTCTTACATGCCAGAAGGTCTCTTTAACATTTCCAGGTTTCTTCTTCATGAAATAAAAGATGGATGTCCAAAAGGAATATCACAATTGTATCCTTTCAGTGATGAACATTTGTTTTTAAGTCTTGGCTTTTTATCAGGGCCATGTATGTTACCATTTGATTGTCATACCTGTAAAATGGGTAAGTGGTAAACTATTAAAAATATGAAAGTATTTATTTTAAACTTTTTTCTTAAAACTGTACTTTGATTTTTGTAAAGTTATTTATAACACAGATATTCAACTTTTTTTGTGTTGTTCTAGAAGATGAAAATACAAATTTCTGCAAATGTTCCTAGGGTGTAGTCTAATGGAGTACATTTTTTGTAAAATCTAATAAAGCACATTGTATTTTCATTGTTTTAGAATCCACTAAAAATGATTGAAAATACAATTTATTTCAGTAATGTAAGTGTACTGCGGTACCCATTAAACAGAATAATTTATCATCTTTGCAATTTAAAATTGTTGAGAAGGTCCTTTGCCCTACCTTCTGCACAAAATACGAAGTTATTCTTCTTTCTTCCTCCATTATTTTCAAGTAAGAGGGAGCAGTGTGTGCGGTATTTGAACAAAGGTTAAGGCTCATCATCTTAAAATATTGTGTGGTGCATTTCACCATCAGGGTGATACAGGGAGTTGATCAGCTGATGAACAGTGCTGTTTTCATGAAAAGCAATATTTGAATTTAGAGATAATTTTTTAGTATTCCTATTGAAATGGTTCTGAAAAGGAAGTTACTGTTAATATCAGAAAATATGGCATTATATATTGATTCGAGAAGGATTGAAATGTCAGATAACCTTATGTGAAGATATGGTAATTTATATTAGGATTTTCACTTGTTTGAGTTCCTGCCTGTAAGAGACAGAAAAGTATGTCCCCATATGTCTCTTAAAACTAGGTTCTATTGTAATTTTGTTGTTTTATATTAATTACTCTGTTATGAGATTAATGTGATCCTGTTCAATATTGCAAATTTCTTTGACATTCATTGTGAAGTGTTGTTTTATTCTGTGATGACTGTTAAAATCCCTTAACTAAACTAGTGCTGTATTGTATTCTCTTGCCAAACAAGCTCGAAACTTGGGTGCTTATAAATTGGCAAGACAAGTCTTAGAAAAGATGCAACATCTTCATATTCCTTCAAGGTTTCAGGTAACATTCTTTTCATTCATAATCATTGTATGATAAATTTCATTTATAATTGTTGTGAAAACAAAATATACATGGAATCAATTTCTTTGTTGGAATACTTATGTGAAAATGTAGCAAATCATTTAAAACATATTGATCAATAGACATGACCTAACACTATTTCTTACGAATCTTAAATTGTGCACAACCAAGAATTTTCTACAAAAGTCAAAATTGTAATGAAAATTAAATGGCTGTTTGCAAACACACATGGACTCTGCATTTATATTAATTACAATTCCAATACATGAATTTTTATATTATTATACATATTCTAACAAAGGATGTGTAGTTATTATTTACATGTTAAATTGTGCTTATTTAATTTTAATTTTTTTATAATTTCAAAACTGTTTTGCAGGAATATGTTGACTTGTCTGTACTGATGGTACGAGCTAAACCTTACCATGACAATGAAGAGTTGCTCCCCATGTGCTACAGATGCTCAACTTACAATCCACTATTAACTTCCTCAGGCAATGGTTGTACAAACTGTGGCCAGCCATTTGTATATTCATTTGTTTCATTTGGTAAGTGTGCATTCTCTACTCATATTATGAATTGTAGCAATATGTATTTCAAAATTAGTTATAAAGTGTTGTTTTTAGAAATTTTACCCTTGGTGGAGTTTCAACTGGAACCAGGCATCTCTGATGAAGAGGCTGTTCATCTTATCGAAGCACCTGCCCCCTCACAGTCCCAAGCTGACAACTGGATGGAAAGAGGGGATGACAACTTCCAAGCCCTTCAATTTGATGACACTTCTGCCATTGATGATCCCTTCACTGCCTGTGTAGTGCGTTTAAAAGTGTACATTATTAGCTTATGAATAACACTAATATCTAAACCATGTGTGGAAATTTCACCAAATGAATATTCCTCAATCAATCTGGCTGATGCCATAGTCCTGAAAATTTGAAATGTATCTTTTAATTTTGGGGGGTATCTTGCACAAGACATTGTATTCTTTCATCTTCCTGGTACCTAAAGCACAAATGCAGTTTTTGTAAGATTATAATACTGCACTCTTTAACTAACTGGTCTGTAGAAATAATACCATTTATTTTACATATTTGTATGGTTTTACCTTTAGTTTTGGTATTTGAACTATTTGGCCCGTTACGAGGTTGAGTGTTTCCACCTGGCCCTAGTGAGTATTCTAAGGGTGATGAAAATCACTCTGAAAGTTGCTGTTTGTCATAAGTATTTGATGAGGTGTAGCAGAGAAAGAAAATGCAGTGATATACATGATAGCTAATGGTAATACATTCTTTATTTCAGAACGACAATGCAGATTTTCTTCCAGTTGTAGTAAATCGATCAACACTCCAGGCAATGGAGCCAGATAGTGTTGTTATTTGCAGGTGGCCATCACCTTTAAAATATCAGTTTTATCGTAATATCTTACCAGAACTTCAAATAACATTATGTTCTATTTGCAACAAGGTAAGATTTTATTATATGCCTTTGTAGTAGTAAGCTGTTGAAATCAGTTTTCTAATACCATTCTTTCCACATTGAATTACTAAATTATTTAGTTTTTAATTTTTTTAAGTTAGCTAAGATTCTAATGATATTCCTAGCAATGCAGTTGTGCAGTGCTGCAATAAAGAATCTGATGTCAATCTGCAATAATGGCTATCAGAACTTACTAAAGTAGTCCTCTTGCTTCTTCCTTGCCTTATATCTGATATTTACAAAAAGGGTAGGAATTACCTATTTTTATTAATTATATTGTTTATTCCTAGGTTTTCCATGTTGATGACTTTGAAGTACAAATTTTGCAAAAGGGCCACTGCCCATTTTGTAGATCTCCCACCAAAACTTCAGTGGAACCTGAAGATTCTTTGGTTGGTTAAAAACTTATATAAAACAAAATAAATACAGTGCATAGTTTATATTGTTGTTTTTCTTAAATCACTGGGCTGATTCATTGTGCTCTTTCCTTCCATCTTATATTAGGTTGTTCGCTACACTGATTTTCTGGGGGGTTGTATTATGCAACTTTTTTGGAACTCGCGTAATGATGCAATACAGAAGCATTACTTATTGTCTTCTCAAGAAAACTAAAATATTGACTTTAGAATCAGCCTGATATGCATTCTACTCCAAAATGATGGTATTCTATATGAATGTTCCATTTCTATTCACATGTTTACTTCCATTCAGATCAGTTGGCACAATTGTTTAATAAAACTTTGGGTGCCTTTTTACTTTCCCATATACATATGTATATACGAAGTAATATTCATAGTATAGGGAAAGTTATGTAATGCTGCGTTAAAAAAATGGCGGATTTCCAGCAGAAAAATATTCATTGCCGGGCCCTGATATTGAAACAAGTGGTGCTAGAGAATGGCACAGACTTTCCTGTATTAGTTTTCTTTTTCCATTGATCTTGCCTAGCTATTCGGACTTGCTACATACTCTTGCCACCTGCCATATATCGCTGCCCAAAGTACATTTTTTTAAAAAAATTTCATCTCCCTAATAGTGAAACAGAAATTTTATTTTAAGAATATTAAAGAATAATAAAACCTAGTTCTAAAAATTGGAGCCGTTTTTAAGAAAATGGCAATTAAGCACTACCTCAACCTCTTTTCACATAAAACTATTGTTGAATTTTCACATAAAACTAGTGTGTGTTTGAAAAACTTCATGTGAATTCATTTCAAGCATTTCCAGTCACAAATGCAAAAGTGTTTACAAATCGCTGGAAATGTGCATATTATACGTGCTATTATATTATATTATAATCTAACTAATTATAACTATTATATTATAATATTTAAAAAAAAACTTTTGTATAATTTTTGAAAAAACAAATGAATACAGCAAAATTAATTCTATGTAATCTTAAACAGTGTATTTAACACTATCTGTTGGAAGAGTTTGAAGAAAAAATTTGGAACTGTTTTTGAGAAAATGGCGTTTGAGCGTTACTGAAAATGCAGAATTTTGGGCAAATTTTCACAGAAAATGTTGACTTTTCAAGAAAAATTATCTGACATTATTTAAAACACATTTACTTATAAATAGATTAATGTAAAGAAATTGCTGCTAATGTAAATATTGAGACAAGTAAATTAAATTAAATTTTTGTAATTTTTGAAAAAAACAAAAGAATACAGAAACATGGTGTTTATGTCATCTTATAGAGTGAGTTTAATACCATCCTTACCAAAAGTTTAAATAAAATATTGGGAGCCGTTTTTGAAAAAATCATTTTTTTGTTCATTGCAATATTGCACAAAAACTATTAAAATTTTCAAATGTACATGACATAAATGAAACAATTAATTATGGACAATAATTTTCATTTGAAGGAAAAATCTCTATCTTCAATTTTGTAGTCTTAGGAAGATAGCAAAAATTTGAATTTTTTTTGGCATTTTCGAAAATTCAGAGTTCACAGTGAAAATCAAACCTATCTACCTTTTTAAGTGTGTTTTACTCTTATTCCTAAATGAAATTTAAAGTAAAAATTGTTTTTGAGAAAATTTTGAAAATGTCTTGGAGGCTTCATGTAAAGTATCCCCAAATTTTAAAGAATGTTTTTCAAAATCTCAAAGCTTCGATTTGAGCCAGATGAACAAGGTTTCTTCAATTTGGAAAAAATCCTACGCAAGGTTTAGCCGCTAATGGTGTTTACAGACAGACATATGAAAAAAAACAACACTTTTTCGGTATCGGTGAATCAATTGACGGCAAAATATCCGTCAAGTCTGGTGTCTGTGAACACTGCTAGTGCCTAAACCATGTTTAGGATGAAATCCCTGACCATCTGGCAGAAGTCTTAGCTTTGAGATTTTGAAAACCATTCTTTAAAATTCCCTAATTTTCTTCAAACTTTTTGAATAAATAGCGCTAATTGCACTGTTTCATGTGACCAAAACGTGTGGTATGTGTTTTTTTTTTCTTCCCTCCAAAAAAGTACTCAAATGTAATTTTATTTAAAGATCTCTCATGACATTAAAATGCACATTTGCAAACACTATTGTATTTGTTAGTTAAAGTGCTTCAAATGAAGTTTTGCAAAAACTGAAAACGTTTCTGTGAAAGAGCTTCAAATTTTGAATTTCCAGTATCGCTTTTCAAATAATATTGCCATTTAGGATGAGGTTTTCCTGTTCTTTAATATTCTTATAATAATATTTTCATTCTACAATTAGGAAACTGAAAAATTGAGAAAATTTAAAAAAAATGTACTTTTGAGTGGTGATAGCAGCAGGCAACAGCATGTGGCAAGTCTGAATAGCTTGCCAAGACCAACGGAAATGGAAAAATAATACAGGAAAGTCTGTGCCATTTGTAGCACCAGTTGTTTTTACCTTGTTTTCTAGAGTTCTATTAATTATTTCACAAATAAGATTGAAACACACTCATTTCGCTTTCTGCATCAACTTCCGAACTTGCCTTGTGTATGAAATATTAGACTAGAAAAAAAATACCACATACCTCTTTTTTATTGTTTAGAATGTCTTCATAATTAATTGTTCTCTCTTCTTGGCTGTATCTGGAAAGAATCTTACGGTATGTTTACTTGAGAAGTGCCATCAGTACGTACATTTTTTTTTAATGACCTACAAATTCTTTAGTTACATTTATTATATTCACTTAACTATTATGGAAAGACTTAAATGTGAAGTTTTAATGTTTTCTAATGTCCATCTATTACGTTGTCATTTGTCTTGAAAAATCTCTTCCCAATCCTTGAATATTATATCAACAAATAGTTTGGAGTCTTCCATTATTCTCACTCAAATGAATTTGGGTATACAGATTCCTCCAGCTTGGGCCATGAGGAGCCTTGTCATAGATTAATACATATCATCTAATATTCATCCATGGCCTTGTGCTTTGATTTTCCGTTATTCTCTGCTTTCTATTTTGACCAACTTTTAATTTTGTTTCTGTTAATTTTTCAAAAATATATCTAGAAATTATATTTTTCTTAAATTAACTGTATGTACCAGTCAAGTCATGTAACATTTATTCATGGTTTGTGAAATGTAAGGACTAACACACTTGACACATTCCCTTTTTTATTTTTTTGCATATGATGGAAATTGTCCCCAAAATGAGAATTTTTTTTATCATTGTGGGGAAAAAATTGGAAACGGAAACGTTTGAGGAATTTTTTTGAGAAATTATTTGCATGTGGAGTTAAGTAATTCTCAATTATGAAAAAAGAATTTTTTTCTCCCTCATTTTCAAATCAAGAAAAATAAACTAAAATAGTTTCGAGCAGCTCAGATAATGAACGATTGACTTGAATTTAAGGGGACACCCAATGGAATCGTCAGGAATAGCTAATGTTTGTCCATAATTTGGAGAATATTTCAAAATTGGGCAATAGTTTCATTGGAGGATTATTTGGGTAAATTCCATAGTAGGTATTGGGAAAGAATTCATGACACACCAAGCAACAATCTATTCGTACTATAAAGCATGATGTTGAAAATAAGGATTTTATCTCCTTGAATTTGTTTTGCATTTAATTTCTTAATTTATAAGAATCCAGAACATTTGATTTGCAATTTGTAGTTAACTGGCCATGAACTGCCATAATTGTTTAAATATATTTCCAATGAAACCAATTTAAGCAGGAATAGAACCTCTATTTATCCATGGTATTAATTGCATACCACAGAATACATCTGACATCCAACTAGAAATTGTGAAAATTTACAAATTTTATTTAAACAATTGTAGGAAAGAGTAATTAGTAATGCAACACCTTGTAACCCGTCTAGATTGTAGTACTAGCCTTGTGCTTCTTGCCGAAAGTATTGTATATTCACATCAATCGGGGAAAAAGAAGGAACATTGAGAAATCACTTTGGTTTAAGTATACAAGGTTAATAAAAAAACTCAAAAGATTGCAAGAAATATTTGAATCTGGCATGCATGTATCTTAAAATTTAGTTTAACATTTCTAATATAATTTCTATTAAATTTATGTTTTGCAAATGCTTTGACTTAGAGAAGTAAAGGAATATTCCTTTCAAGAAAACAAAAAGTGGAAGAATAAAACTCAGTAGAATATCAATTTATTTATTTAGAAATTAAGAACATTTATTCCTTCTTGGAACGGGCTTTCTTGGTGCGGATGGGTTTCTGCGACCTCACAACTGCACTGGCACGGCGCAGCGCAGCCTGCAATTAGAAAAAAGGATATTCTTAAACTCTTCACCAAGTTAAAAAATATTACCTGGTTAAAGTTTAGTATACGGTACACCGTTAGAGACGTGTGGCAGCGAGGCTTAAGCCCTAATTACTGTACGTGCTCTAATAGAATGAGTAAAACTTACGAATAGGAGATTTTCATGGTTTGCCCTTCATATGCTTTGTCCCCGCATTGTAACACCAATTTACTTTCAAAGGCAAGTTTTCTCGCTTTGCTGGCCCGGATCCAAGTCGCAACAAGGCTTGGGCCTTCGGCCCTCGCATTCACTATAAACATCCTCGAGTCTATCCAATGCATAATTACCAATTCACTTTTATAAGACATCACTTTAAGAAAGCCTCCAGAATTCTGACTGCCTAGTTAACGCTGGAACGGCGCAAAGTGCCGATTTAAACGACTTCCTTAGGTTGTACCGTAAACTACATTTCAGCCAATTACCTTACTCTTTAATTTGCTTATAAAATAAAGTAAAATTCTGAATATTAATCAGTATTAACAATGGAGTTTCCCCCCCACACACACACTATACTGTAAGGCCTGCTGCAATGATGAATATAAACCTCCATTACTCAGGTGTTTATTTGTAGTTACACAGTGACTTAGTGTAATTATCTTATTTAAGAGTTGTTAAAGTGTGGTAGTAGAATTGCAAGCCCACACAATAGCTTGCCCCTAGAACAAACTTCTCTTCGAAATGAGGGAAGTTTAAATGCAGAGTGAGTGGAGACACAAACCACTGTTGCAGGAATGAGGGTCAAAAAAAGGCCCTTGCAAACACAGAATGTTGAAACCATTGGGTAGCAACATTCATTAGCAAATTGTGGACCACTTAGTTCCAGAATACTTCAGTTATAAAATTGCTGTCTTGAAAACTTCATTTGACCATAAACATATGTAGGTAAGGTGCTCAGACTAAAGTAAGTCTCATAACAGTACCCTACCTTAAAAATGGCATTTAAAGAAGAATTGGAGCACTATTCTCCAGACAAACAAAAAATCCTAATATCTAATTATTATTCCTAAGTTTTCATTACATGCTAAAGAAGTGCATACTGACCTTGATCAGATCCCGACGGTAATAGTTCTTGTTCAGCAGTCTCTTCAACTTGTAAAGAGACCTGCGGGGTCCTGCCTTCCACGTTGTCCTGATGTTTGACTTGGCAGGCTTGAACTACAAAAATAATTTTTAGAAGCAATACTCTATTATTTCAAGATTTAATTTATAGTGAAACAAAATACATACTGTCGCCTTTGTTCGCTTGATAACTGCAGTAAACCCTTTGTTGTCTGGGGCAGCAACAATGCCAACAGATTTTCTATGAACCAATCCATTGTAACGATAAGAGTTCAAGTTTGTCAGATTGTTGGGTTCCTGCACAAACCGTAAAAGTATTGTATTTAGTTAAAACATTCACACACCTTAACTATATAACAAGGAAAACAATATTTTCCCCATAATTTTTAAACAACTTAAAACATTTTAACATATTACAGATAACTTTGGTTGATCGGAAGTTAGTGGTGTCTCAGTTCCTTCAGTATTGACGTCTATCTATCCGCCACATGATTTTTAAGATTAGTATTCGCATGAAATACTCTAGTTATTATGCGTTGGGCAGACTCAATGATGTTTAATGATAACACAAGAGCCAAAGGCTCGAGCGTCAACTTAGGCACGCGTAGCTAAGCGTCACAATTCCGAGCGCGCGACACCGCCAACTTCAGATTTACCATACCTTTTTACATATTACAAACAAGTCCGATCTTCCAAATTTTAATAATTGAAAATGGTTGAACGTATGTGATAGCATTATGGTTATGAACGTCTATTAGTGTTGTTTTATCTCACCGTGCTGAAAGGTTTTTTAACATTCCTTTTTTTCAACAAATAGGCACTGTTGTTGCGGATTATCATCCACTGCAGATGAGATGAGTAATGCATCTGGAACAAATCGAAAATCGAGTGAACATTGATATTTTCATCAATCAACTTCGTTCATTCCATACGTCCACGTGTGTACTCTTTTCCGTTAAACAATTCATGGGTCCCACGAAAGTATACAAGAAGAAATAATGAATATTAAATCTCTGATACCTTGTTGTCTTAGTTAACACAGATGAAAAATGTATAATTTAACTTGCTCTAACAAATTAACACCACCAAATCACCACTTCCTATCGCCTGCTCACCACACGCTCTTCTTTCGCGAAAGAACGGAAGTTACTACAAAGTCAAATTACTGGGCATGATAATTCAAAAAGGGAAAAAATACATTTTAAAAATACCCATCGACACGACATTAAAAAAAAACATATTTTTAGAGTTTGAAATAATGCCTTACTGTCTTATAAAATTATTATATATAAATTATTTAATTTCTTGTCCAAAGAGTGTACAGTAGGATTTATTTAACCATAAACTTAACATAAATTGTATGTTCACGGTTTCACCCAATCAGGAGCTTGAACGTCCCTATAGTGACGTCACTACAGCGACATCTCGATTGGATGAAATGTGAACAGCTGATTTACGTCAAGTGCGCGACTAAATAAATCGTACAATTATACTGTGCACATGCTGTGCATTGCAGTGTACTGGCCAGGTGCTGGATGTGGGATTAGGGAAGTTTTTGTGACAATGACAAACGGTACATATTCTTAAGCTGATCATCTGAGATACGGGCCAATGCAAACTAAATGACATCACTAATATAGATGGTGCTTCGGAATCCAAAACTCCCAAGTGTTAAGTAGTTGGTTCTGTATTGTCGAATGCGATTGTGATATATACAGCAATGTAAACAGACCGTACAGTACGCAGTGGGTTAAGATGATCCTGACTGAAAATTACGGAGTATTGAAAAGATGAAGGATAAAGTGTCCTGCAAAGGAACGCGAAATGTTTATGTGACGTTCGTGTAAGAACCAATTGATTTTGAAGACATTTGTGGATATTAAAAAAAATTGTGACGTGTACTTTGTAACTTTTCAGTTTCACTATGGCTTCTGAAGAGCAAAAAAAACTTGCAGAATTTATAAAAAATGTACATCAAATGCTCCGAATTAACGCAAGAAAGATCGGTGCGTCTCAAGCATGGAAAGAACACTGTCAGGAAGAAAAAATTTTATCACAATATGCAGAAGCTATGCGTCAACTTGCGTTAGAACATTGGGAACATAATGCAGATAAAAAAGTCTACTCACGCATCCAGTGGATTGCTGAACAAAGTTTAAAGTACTTTTTTAATGGGGGACGAGAAATGGAACGCAATAAAGAGATTAAAAGAAATCAATATCAAGAAAATAGTGGTACAGAATATAAGAATTTTGCAGAATGTAAAGATAATATATCAACAGGTGAATTGATATTATTGGATGTAGGAAGTTGTTACAATCCTTTCAGAAAGTACCCCTTTTTTAGAGTAATTCCTATTGACTTGAAACCAGCTTCCAATGATGTTTTTGAAGCAGACTTTCTTAATTTGTCTGTAACCTCTGACAAGGTGACTACTGAAGATATTACGAAAATGTTACCAATAAGATCATTTCCAGAAAACCACTTTGATATCGTTGTTTTCAGTTTGCTTTTGGAATACATGCCGTCTTGCCAGCAAAGATTTGTGTGTTGTGAAAAAGCATATCATATCTTAAAACCCGAAGGCCTCTTGTTCATCATCTCTCCAGATTCTAAACATGCCTCTGCCAATGCTTCATTGATGAGGCAGTGGAGAATATGTTTGGCATATTTGGGTTTCACTCGCGTAGTATATGAAAAGTTACCACATATTCATTGTATGGCTTTTCGTAAAAATTGTCATGTTGTTGCTTCACAACAATGGGCTAGGCGAGCAATGTCTCAGAAAAACGGATATTTTCTCATGGAGAACATGGATAATGTGCATGAACTTTTGAAGATCCCACAAGATGATACTGAGTATTTAATTGCAGAAGTGGTAGAACAGCCAATACGATCTGATGAAGATAACTCTGAACTTGTTGATATGTTTGAGGAACTTCCACAAGATCTTGAATTGTTATAACTAGTTTTAGTTTAAGGTACCGTCTACAAATAAATATATAGACACTTTTTGTTTCTCTTGAAAATATTGAAATATACTGCTCAACATTTCCATGTACTATGGTACATTTTGTGATTTCATTTAAACTTTTCTGGAGTATTCATGCATTTTCCTTGAGATTTAGTGGCTGAAATGCACCCAAAAAAGTATTCCTTACATTTTGCGTATGTTTGAAGATTCATACAATTTTTTGCAACTATGTTTCATGGTTTTACAATTTGTCATATAAACAAATGTATGTTACATACTTTTTATTAAGATTTTTGCATTAGTTGTGCTAACATTAAAATGAGCGCATAAATTGATAAATAAAATGAATACAGTGAAACCTAATCGAACGGCCACCTCGAGTAAGCAGTCACCTCCAAAGATCGATAAATTAATTTTTCTATAAGACACTTGTAAATATATCTTGTTTCGAGCGGCCACTCACATTTCGTAAATTTACCTTTATTAAGAGGTGTCTTCTAGGGATTTTGGACTGTAATGGAATAGCGGTAAAACCGTGAATACTGTTGATTCGGTATTTCGTGGGACAGGACACATTGTTAACTTTGATTGAACAATGACAATTCGCAAGGATATTTTGTTTCAGGAAATGTTTTTTTCGTTAAATAATACTTTCGTTTTTGATTTGAAATATTCCTTTGTAAATATCCTTTTGATTATAGTAAATATTCCTTCCTGAGCATTCTCCTGAAGTTGGCTATTCCTTGCCTCCTTCGAACTAATAAGGACCCACGGAGCACTGCGTGCGATAACCCGACCTGAAGGACATTAGCCCTTTCTTCTGGCAGCCCTGTTCTAAAGTTTCTGCAGAACATGAATTGCATCTGCAATTTGCGAGTTTATCGAATTTGAGAGTGAGTGGTAAATTCAAGGTGTGTTAGATATTAAATACTAACCGACGATTGAAACTTAAGTCCATTGTGAAGTTATTTTTATTAGCTTCAGGTTGGGTAATGACGCCATTAGTTGTCACATCAAGCACAAAGAATACACTGGAAATGTCATAGGTGGGCAGAGGCCTTCGTGAAAATTTTGGACTAAACCTCCCCTAGCTCTTTGTAATAAAACATTTGGATATTCTTTATGTTGTTGGGGGACGCACCGTATTGCACCCGTCTTTAGTGTTGATACCAACCTGAGAACAAGTCATACCGTTCTGCATCATGCAACTACCAACTTATGGAAACTTAAATAATGTCTTCACGTGAAAAAAACTGAACCATCGATGAATATGACCTTGTAATATAACGTAATCTTCTCTAATCTAAAGCAATGAAGGAAAATATTACAGGTGCATACAAAACGGTTAAAAATATAAGAACACTTTATTTAGAGAGAGAAAAAAAGCATCAAAATGCAATATTACGATGTTCAACCAGGAACAGGAATTGATCACTACCCATCCTTTTGTTATCTTTTCGCCACAAATATTCCACAAGATAGCTGTCCAAATAATTTTGACGTAAACTGACGCATGTGAGCCGTTGACGTAAGGGGGTGCTGTTGGCTTTCAATAGTGTTTCCTATTTCTCTAAATACCTTTCCTCTGTTTCATCAGTTATTAATGCCCCACAATTCGCGCAAGGCATTTGAGTGGCAATGAGTCGATGTTCCCGACACCAATGTTGACTGCCTTATTTCCCACAATATTTGACAAAGTCATCCAATTTATGTTGAAATGACAAACAACAGTGTATACTGTTACGCGCACGTTTTCTTGAGCCCCAGCATACCTTCCCCCACTCCATTACTAACATTAGTTAAATTCAGAATAAATGTTAGTGATGAGCCTTGTTGACAAAATCTAATTATCAGAGATGTTTGCTGACGAGTAATAGCTAATTTTCAAATGAAAATGATCTACAGGCTTATATAATCGTCCTGTCGTCGAAATAACCAATCCACTCGCATCTAGCGAAATCAGGGCTCAAGAAAACGTGCGCAGATAATACTAATACCTACTTAGATTACGAAGCTTTGCAATTGAACGAGAATATTATATTTGTTGTATTGGCAAACCTATAGTAACATATGAAGAACGAAATCCGTTATACCCCGACATGTAAACATAGAGGAGAGATACAATATATCTCTACTCGATGCATGTAGAGAACAGCCAAACATTTAATAGATGATAGATAGAATTTATAGAAATTGGATAAATATGTTCAATCCCTGGTTTTCCTATTTTACTTTATAATTTGGGTAAGAAGCTTTTCAAACCATTTGACAGCCCGGGTTCAATATAGAATGTCTCATTAATTGTTATTAAAGTTTTAATTTCATTCTCCTTGTGTCTTTTATTCATTTTCTTGTAAAATATGATGTTAATAAAAAATGTAAATGGTTTAGGGGTCTCGGAAATTTGCCTGCCCCCCCTCCCCCACGCTCATGCAAAAGAGTATTCGTATTGCAATAATGTAACATGTATTTTTTTGATCTAAAACATTCAGGGGTAGAATATCGGTTAACCATTACGGAGTCGAGTAAATTTGACAATTTGCAAGTGGCCACTACTGGAGTAAATTCGGAATTTGGAAATAAAAAATAAAACAAATTAAAAATTGCCCGTTTTTAGAAACGCGACCTATTCAGAAAGAAATATGCCAATTGTTCTTTCAATTTCACACAAGGAATTTATTACTGTAGCCCTAAAATTTTTGAGAAAATTACGAAATACTGCTGGTGCTTTTACCATAATTTAAACGATTTTTAAGGAAATTGAACTTAAGTGACTACACTAATAGAACGGATGACCTTTTCCAGGACACTTATAACCTTCACAACGCGGCCATCTCAGCGGTCAATTTTCGCCGGAACCATTTGTGATCGCTTAGTACAGTTTATACTCTGTTAATACCTTTGTATATGGCCAAAAATCAATTACATAAACGTAAACTGACATTGGAAGTGTGTATAATGTAATAAATGTCTCCACCAATGAATACCAAAGCGTTCGTTGTGCCCATTTCGCAGCGATCCCACAAAGTTCACTCACACCTGCCCTCTTGCAGAGAGGGGATCCCATGGGACCTTTTCATCCGCTCCCCGAGCTTTCCGCATGCGCGAAAGCGATTTGAAGGTCATATACGTGCCCCTTCGCGCGAGGACCTTGATCTTCCCAGATCATCGAGATGGTCGACTATAAAAACAAAAATAATGGTGCTGTCACCTTTGCTCACCTCTACTCTCACTGGGATCTTGTCATCGGACCTTGGAGTATGTCGCTTGTGGCAAAGCGATCTATACTAGGTCGATCGTGTTCTCTGCCTATCGGCTCTAATCCCCAGGTCCTTGAGGTGGTTGACTGACATAGACCAGCTGAGATGAATCACGACAACTGTTATTGTCTCAGCAGCGTCCCTGACTGGGAGGTTCTCGGGTTCGAATGCCGGCAGAAGCGGATTTTCGACTTTATGGTCAGTTTGACGAATTCAGCCGCTGTCAGGAGGTGAGTTCTTGCGGCCGGCAGCTCTGATCGGTAGATTTCCACATGCGCGAAAGCGATTTGAAAGTCACATGTGTGCCCCTTTGCGCGAGGACCCTGATCTCCTTCCAATGTCATCGAGATGGTCGACTATAAAAACAGAAAACAAAAATCATGGAGATGCTTTCTCCGATTAAGGACCAGGCGAATACCGGAGCAGTGCCTTAACGCGTGATCTTTCCTTCCTCATCTTTCTCTCCTCCACTTACACCCACACTTACGTGCATTGCTCGTAAGTCGGGAACTTAAGAGTTTGCCTCAGTTTCGGCGGTGCCTCACTGGCGGGCAATGCTAGATTGCCAAAGAGGCTGAGGAGCGGGCGAATTTCAACTGATGCAAAATTTAATAAAGCAAAATTTTCAATATTTTTATAGAAATATTTCTTTCTATATTTGTAACAAAAGAAAGTGTTAATTAATCAAATATATTCATCATATAAAATTAATGCAATATGTTGTACAAGATATATTTCCAAATGTCGAAATAATAATAATAATAATAATAATAATAATAATAATAATAATAATAATAATAATAATAATAATAATAATATAAATGATATCAATGTAACAACTACAGAAAATTTAACAATATTAGTACATCCTATGTATAAAACTTGAAATTATTTTAAGAATGTAACGATGTATGTGACTAAGAGAAACCGAACGATCTTTCTGTACATTGTAATGCGTAAAAAATTATCTGTGATCCAGTCTTCAACAAGACACGTTGAATGCATTAACTCTGTTATACACAGAAAATGACCCTTTAGGACGCTTATAGAGTTTGAAGACTGTTAAGAAATTTGCCAAGGCTAAAGCGAGAAAATGAGATTTCGTATGACAACTACCGTATGTACACCTAAATTTTATTTTGACTTTAATATCAATTTTTTGTACCAAAATGTAAATAATTCTCAAATGTAGAAATTATTTATAATTACTTTATATTTTTAATTTATTGACCTAAAATGTTTGATGTTATAAAAGTGAGCAAATATATAATCAATTAGTTATATGTATACAATATTTGCATTGGTTACAAATATTGTGCAACAGTTTTTTTTCAAAATATTATAAATAGCTTTAATGTTAAAGAAGCGAAAAAAAGGGTGCTAAAACATTTGACTGCTTAGGACGCACGTAAGTCAGGCACTGCTGGCGGGGATGCCTGGCGAGGAGAAATCCTACAAGCCGACATTTTAGCCGGCGCCGAATTTTTCGTTTCAGCGGAAGAGGAACACCCAACACCTCCCGGCATAACTTGTTCTACGCTTATGGGTCTAATCACTAAGCAGTTGACATACACGGAAACAAAATAATCATTTGACATACATGATGCTATGCGCCTCTCTACTCTTTCCGCTGACAGCCTACGGTTCGTTCTCTCTTATCTGAATTGCACGTAACGTAAAGAAAATGTCATGCAATTATCAATCGCCAGAGCAATTTTACAAATGCGCATGTAATTTGATTTAACTAAATATATTTATATAACGTAAATTTTTTAGTTATAGTGAAGATATGCTACGACTGGCACGAGCCACAATTGGCAATGACACGAAATGTCAACAATTTACAGAGTCAATAATTGGAAACAAGTACAATTTGATAAGTTGAAACCGAGTTTCTCCCTATTTTCCTTAAAATGGTGGGACATTTTGTTTGATTCATGTTGCAGTGACATCTAATAAAACAAGAAAAATTCATTCCAAATCTCGGTGATCTCAATTGCGGATGCAGTGCAGACATTGTCGACGTAGCGCACAGGATTGCACTTGTAGTCCCCGCTCCGAGTGGCACAGGCGCTGTAGCACTCTGGGAAAGGGGGCGAAGGATACGGAAGGATGTGAAGTGACAGAACAGAATATTGGTAGTAGCACACGGGCAGTGCAACACTGTGGGAACGGAAGCAGCTGTTATGCTTCCTCCGGTACATTTGTCTCCGTTGATGATTCGTGTAAATTATTCACATATTCGAATATTTAAATTAGGTAGTCCGTTGGTTTGTTTGTGGCAGCATTTTGTTACATCTATGTCGTGAATGTCTTTTACTTGGTTCGATTTCGTTGTGTCGTGGTAATTGTATTAAGTTAGTCATATAATATAATTTTTCGTTGACATTTCATACTTCAAATTAATATACGATATGTCTGAGTACTTTAATAAGGCAGTTGTCACTTCTGTTCTGATGATCGTTCTGCAACCTCGTAAATGAGACGTGACTGTGATCACATTTTATGAAGTAGGAATGCAAAATGCCAGGAGAACACTTGAAACCGCTCTATAAGGGCAAATGCCTAGAAGATTTAAAACAATTTTTCGAAATTACGATTGAAACTGATCCCAAAAGGTTTGTGAAAAAGACATACTTGTACATTTAACATTGCTGATTCAGATTAATTAAGGTTATAATTTATCTGTAGGTTATACAGGTCTGCTCCAAAGTTATTTAGAGCTGCGGAAGAACAACGCCTGAAAGGAGATGAAGAACTTAGTTACATATATTATATGAAATTTCTGTCAATTGTCCAGCGATTTAAACAGTATAAAAATAGTAATAGAAAAGAAATACTAGATTCAGGGGAAGTTAAAAAACATCATGTTACTGAAGCACTAGATTTTGCAGAAAAATTGTCCAGCAGTTTGGAAGATAGGTGAGTCATGTTTGGAGATATAGAAATAATTTTATTTCAAAATCTTTGTAGGTGATTGAATCAATAGTCATTGCAGTTTTGAACTGTTTAGTTGTAAATATTTTACTAATTGTAATTATGTGTTAAGTAATATATTTGCTTAAAATCTCTTGGCAAAGTGAAGAATTGTAAACATTCTTATGCAATTCCTTTATCTGTTAAAGATAATTATTCTATTAAACTATTATTAAGAACATTGGAATTTTTATTGTGATTCAAGAAATATATTTATGTCATTACTCTGTTATTATTTATGCCCCTAATTTTATTATTACTTAAAAATAATAACATTTTGTGAATAAACCATTTTTTTTCTTCAAAGTTTAAAATTCATCTCCGAAAAAATTGATTATATTGAAGTTTTGAAGAAGAAGTTATAGATGTATACTTACTAGTTTGGTATCAAATTAATTGCTTTGGCGTATTGTTTAAATAGAATGTTCTAATTCAGTTACAAGATACTAGTCCATTTATTTTTCTTCTAAAAAAAAAATTCTGTTTTCATTTATTGAACCCTATTTATGTTTCAATCCATCTTAATTTTTAAGTTTTCTTTGAGAATTATTATTCAGATGAATGCTCTTTGAAAGTTAACAATCCATTGTGAAATTATGTTTGAGTGGAGTTTTTTTTCTCTCTCTCTCTAGGTATGCAGAACTTAAGAAAAGAGAAACTGAAGCATACCTTGCTAAAAAATTGAAAGAGAGTGTTGTTGCTGAAAAAGTGACAAATGTGCAAGTAATACCTCAGCCAATTCAAAAGTCAAATGGATTTGCAGGTATTATAAATACAGATTTGCTGATTTTGTTGCAAGTATGCGTATTATAATGGGAGAAAATTAATTTAATTGATGTGTACTCTTTATGACATTATATACTTTCTTTTTCAGCTTGTTGTAAGTAAAATGTATAATTTGTTACTTTTATTTCTACAAAAAGGGACATTGCTTTGTTAGCTATTTGCGAGGAATATATGGTTGAAAAATTATGGGACTGTTCATTTGTTTTTAAAAACGAAGAACTGAAATAATGAAAATGTAGTCTATAAAATTTGAATGTTTTGCACGCTTTACAGATGTATCAGAAGAATTTATGTCGTGTGCTAAATTATATAACCTTTTGGATGAAAAAAGAAAATTGCTTATAATGGATGTTAGGTCAGTAAGTTCCTACAATGATTCCCATCTGAAAGCAGAATGTGTAATAAATGTTCCTGACAACGTTGTGGAGGCAGGGTAAGTGGAATTAAATAGAAATTTGGATAGGTCAGGTCATAAATTGAAAAAAACTCAGCAACCAGAATTTTTTATTTGTAATGCATTAAAATTTCAGAGTGATTTGCACAAGTGAGTTTTTAAATTTTCTTGTTTTCTTTTTAACTATCTGACCATTTTATCAAACTGGATATGTAGTATTCATTCCTATTATGTTGAATATAATTGATTTTGGTAAATTCATTCCAGCGATCCCTTCAGTTAATTATGATAAATTTATTTCTAGAATGACATCTTCAAGATTGGAAAAAGTGTTACCGGCAGCTTCAAAGATACTGTGGTCTATGCGTGGGGTAGTAGATTTAGTGGTTCTAATTGACTGGTCAACCTCGGTTAATACTCAGAAATCAGATTTAGCCATATTTATTGTGAGAGATATTCTTGTGAAGGTAATGCTTAAGTTATATATTTGGACAAGAATTTAATGACACTTACATCAGATCTTAATTTGTAGCTTTTGTTTTAGTGGGATTCTAACATAATTTATAAGAATTGCCCCCTGATTCTTGAAGGAGGATACGAAGAATGGTTGTTAAGATATCCTGTTTGTACTACAAATCCTTCCCCCAAAATTATTCCAAATGTGCCAAGTTATTCTTCAAGTGATTTTTTGGGTAAGATAATGCACTTTTCAACTTGATTTATTTGCTGGAATTGATAAGAAAGGTGCCACAGAAAAGTTGTATTAAAAAAAAGTTGTATTTCCCAATGTACAGCTTACTTCCTTTCAGCACAGTGGCCATAATGATGAAATATGCTTTTGATAAGAGATTCATGTATCATTTACATAAACACAATACATTTGTCTAATACTGTTTGCTTGTTGAAGATTCATATGTCTGGCTGGGTTTGTTTTTGGATTTATGTACAAGCGTGCATTTATGTTCGTCCATACACTCTCTTTTTAAGGATTTCTTTAAAAATTGAGACAATTCTGGTATTGTTTTAAAATTATTTTTCCATGATAATGGTGCAGCATTTTTGATATAGGATATGATACAATGTATTTTGTATTAAAATATGCAGGAAATGTATTTTTAATTAAAAATTCAACAAAAGTGTTAAAACTGCAAAGAGTGATCAAAATGTTTCAACCATATAAAACTGTGGGATCTTTTTTACCAGATCAAGTATTGGAAAAAAAAATTTCCATTCATTTTGACATTCTAGATGCATGTGCTAATTTTTGATTTTGAATTTCAGATGACATAGAATATCCTAATTTCTTAGAAGGTTCAGATCAACCAACTATTGATCGATCTTCGAAACCTTCCTTCAATCACTCTTATCCTATGAAACCT
Source organism: Gryllus longicercus (assembly GCA_038098605.1). NCBI lineage: Eukaryota > Metazoa > Arthropoda > Insecta > Orthoptera > Gryllidae > Gryllus > Gryllus longicercus. The sequence goes on from JAZDUA010000150.1 coordinate 1,668,470, forward strand.
TCTATATCTGCAAGTACTTTCTCCAAGCCTATTGCCCCCAAATCTCCAAAGCTGCTTCCATCCACTCCATTCACAAACATCCCTTCAAAACCAGTGGCACCCAACAAAGGTCTAACTCCTGGTCCTATGGATTCTCGGCCCAGCGTAGACCGAAAGTCTAAAGCTGCAGCTTTGCTAACATATGAAGAGCGAAGTCGGAATGTTCAAGCACTGTTACGACAGGAGGAAGAAGTAGTGGCAACAACTCTGGAGATGGAAGAAGACAAGCTGAGGAAGGAAGAGGAAAGGGAGAAGATACGTCTCCGTAGGGAAATGGAGGCGGAGGAGGAGATGCGAGCGTTTCTGCAGGAGAGGGAGGAGCAGTTGCTGAGAGACATCCAGAACCTTGAAAAGTTGCAGCAGGAGAAGGTAGTTCCTTCATGTGCTCCAGCACCCTTTTCACTCTCAAACATTTGAATTTATGCTTAGCAGGGATATGAACCTGTCCACCTGCTGTTCACAGCAATGTAAGAATTTGTAGGTAGCTCTAATGGAACTTTTCTCCATAATGAAGGTTGTAAGTTTGGTTGTTATTTTGAAGTTTTTAAAAATGAGATTATTAAATGAACAAGAAATTTCTGCCCCAAATTTATACTATTCGAATTTCAGTAAACATAATTACTAGTGTTTATGCCTAATTAATGGTAAAAGTTCTCTAACATTTTTTATTAAGTATTTATTTTATCATGTGACCTTCTTTAAGTGTCCTGTTTTTTTTTTTTTAAATCATTCTGAGATTGTTCTTTTGTCTTTAGTTGAAGAAAAATGTGTTGCACCCAGATACCTTGTGGCTATTATAACAGTAATTCTGATGAAAAAATCAACATTTTCTGGGAATAATCATCAATGAAAATTCTTGTTTCGAAATTATATTTCATTTTTGATGTTCCACTATTTAGCTTGGTTTGTAAGGATCAGCAGTTGAACTCGGGAAATATGAAATTAAAAAAAAAAAAAAAAGATATAAGACATTTCATCATAGTTTTTGGAACTTTTGAGATTTGTTTGAAGAGAAAGCTTGAAAAGAGTGCATTTTTTGTTTTATTTTGTAGGATAAGGAAAATCAGGCATTAAGGGAAGAATTAGCGGAATATAAAAAAAAAGAGCAAGAAGAAAGTTTGCCTAGAGAATATTCTGTCTACAAGGAACAAGAAGAAGCAATTGCTGCAAGAATACGGAACTCTGAAGAAAAGCGGAAAAAGCTAGTGCAAGACCGAGAAAGGTGTGAACATTTTGCCATATCTTAGTTTGATTTTAATAATTTTGTTTCTTATTTATAAAGTTTGGTTAATTTGTTTTAATTGGTGCAGTAAAAAGGTGCGGGAGGAATACTATAGTCAAAAGAAAAAACTATCAATGGATGAAGCTTTGAATCCCAGTCCAATCAAATTGACCTATGAGGAAAGGGAAGCACAAGCACTTGCAAAACTTCAGCAAGATCGTCTGCACAGGGAGAAGCAAAAGCAGGTTGGTATGATATAAAACTCAATTTAGCAAAGGGGTGGGTTTAATAATTTCAAATTCATGTGTATGTGAATTTAGAACATTCTTCTTGATTTCTGTTTATAAAATTGACTTCAATTTCGAAAAGCAGGAGAAAGGGGTTGCAAATGTCTAAAAATTCTGAAATGAAAAAATATTGGTTACTACTGACTTAATGAGGCACGAATGTTATTTCAAAATTTTTTAACTTGCATCTTTTCATTTATGCACAAGCAGAGATAAAATGATTTGAGTAGATTTTGAAAGTAATTGTTTTTATTACACACATACTATATTGTTCTGCTTATGAATATTTATTGTTTTCATTGAAAGTGTAGTTAAAGGCAATTGACTTCATTACCTATTTGAATTCTTGATCTGTGATTTACATTTTGTGCAGGGAAAAGTAGATGACATGGCTAAAGAGAGAGGTCATCAAGATACTGAAGATTTCCATAGCAACAGATCCCCTGTGCCAAGCAAAAGCCCTCTTGAAGTGAACAGAGATCTCAAAAAGTCAATGGAGACCAGAAATGAACAACCTACCAACTTCAAAAATAAAATGAATGGTAGAGTACAAATCAAAATTTAAGCAACAATAAGGAAAGAAAATGGTTTAGATTTGTGTAGTTTAACTTAATTACATCAAATATTTTCTTTCTTAAGTATTTCCTCATTGAAAACAGTTTTAACTTTCTTTTCTTGATTTATGAGCTTAGAATTTCAATTGAAGAAGGAAGTTTGAACACATTTCTGTTAAAACAGGAACATACACAGCTCCTCTGAAAGACACTCCATCGGGAATGATGAAACGTTCTCGATCTTCTCCTAATATTGCTCAGGTACAGGTCTTGTAATACTCCCCAATAAATTGTAAGCTCCTTTTTTCAGATTTTTAATTGAATTTCTTTGACAGCTGAATGATGAAGATATGAATGGAAGAGGAAAACCAATGAAAACAAATTTTGCATCAGACATCCGAGCCAGTAGGCAGCGTAACTTCAGCCCAGTGTATGGTGATTTGGTAAGTGCTTTCATTAGAGCTTATTTCTTTGATGATTCTACATTAATTTTTGAGACAAAATGAAGAATTATTTGAAAATTTCTGTACTTTTTCAGAACTTAAAGATTTGAATTAAAATTTATTTGTATTGAAGGAATTAAGGTCATGGTTAAATTGTGTGATGAGATGAAGAATAATTAAAAATGTGGACATTTTTTCTACATCATTTTCTACAATTTTTATTACTGAATGATAACACAAAGTGCTCTATGAGTTAATTAAAATTTAATAATCTAATTATTAAAATACGTATTAAAAATATTTAATATTTTTGCTTCATATTGTTTGTAAAATTTTTATGTCAGTGTTTTCAATTTGTGCAATAGTGCAAATTTGTTAGGAAAGGAGGATATGGTAATGCTAAAAGCAAAATTGCAAAATTATATGGAGTAGAGTAACTTCTTTGTTGTTTTTTGTGTTTGCAATAGTTTCTGATCAGTGCCAAGGTCTATCCATTCTCTATCATTTAAAGGTCCTATTAATCAGGTCATGCTTAGTGTGAGTCGAAAAGATTCATATGAAAAAACAAAAGGTTGTTTAAATATAGAAAGTAATTAAAGTAAATTTAAATTTATTTGTAATGGGGGAATTAAGGTCATTGTGTGATGTGGTGAATAATTAAAAATGTCCATAAGAAGAAGTAAGAAGGATCAAAGGATGTTCTGTAATATGAGGACTTTTGAGCAGTGACATGAGAGAGGGTTAAAGAGAATATGACCAAATATCACAGTAGAGAAATAATCAATGTAATTGTAATTGCAGAAAAATATTACGTTTGTATATTTTGTAATATAGTTTTAAAACTCATCAGGAAGGATCAAATAATTAAAAAAAAAAAAAAAAGAACAAAGCAGCTTCTAATGTATTATTGAAAATTAAATGTTGCCCAAAGGTCAAGGAAATTATAAACCAAGATTTTTTTAAAAAGGTAATAGCATTTTTTTTAACTGAAGCAAAAAATTACTTTGGTTTCAACAAAATGTAGATGAAGTCTCTTTTTATGAGGGGGAGGGTATTTTCTTACGGCAGTGTATTGAATGCAATCAGAGAGCCATTCATGAAATTGAATCTATTAATAAAACTAAAGAAATTCCTATTTACTCCTTATGGGATGAATTATTTTTCAAATCGTAATCATTGCCTTCAGCCTATAAAATGTATTTCAAAACAAAGGTTTGAAGGATCATAGTTTTGTAGTTTTAAAAACTGGAAGTTTTGTGGAGATGTGTAAAGAATCATATTGTTTAAGCCACTTAGTTCTGTAAGCTGCCAAGAGGGATTTCCGTGTGACTGAGTTGGGGGGGTGTGGTAGTGAGTTGCGAGTGGTGTGGTTTCTGTAGGGCTTCCTTTTGAGGGAGAAGCCTCAGAAAGGAGCTTGTGCACGTGAGGAGGGCTAGGCGGGACACGTTGTGTCTGCTCCTGACACATGTGATCCTCCGTTCAGGATGCAGTCATTAGAGGGATGGACCTCGGGTGTGACACTGGTTTGGAACAATGGTGCAGTTACATGCAAAATTCTCTCCTCATCTTATCTTTCTGTTTTTACTTAAGAAGGTTTGACATTCTAAGATGTATTGTTAATTGCAAGTGACCCTGTCACAAACATAATCATTAATGATTCCTGTTCTGTTTTTGAATTTTTTAAGGTGTATTTTGAACATCTTTTTCTGATAATGGAATGTAACAATAAATGAATTCACTGTATTCACTTAATAGAAAATATTATGTTTATTGTATTCTGAAAGAAGGTTTTGTCAGTGGTATGTTTTTTCTTTTCTTTAGGGTCGAGGTTTAACTGGGTTGAAAAATTTGGGTAATACCTGCTACATGAACTCGATAATTCAGTGCCTCAGTAACACAACTCCTCTTGCCAAATATTTTGTTAGTGGCCAATATCGAAATGACATTAATCGGCATAATGAGACCCGAGGAGAAATTGCAGAAGAGGTGGCTGCTGTTGTTCGTGCACTATGGAGCAGCAGTTACAAATGCATAGCAACACGGGATCTACGTGTAAGTTATCTTTTACTTTCGTAATGGAAATCTCTTTCTTTTAAAGAAAAGTCCAGTAGCCATTACTGAATGGTGTAATCATTTTGAATTCTATTTTTTGAGGGAGTAACTGAAAATGTAAATTTAAAAGTATTATAGATGAGCAGTATTTATGATGTTGGCAGAAAGAAGCAATAATAGTATCTTATTAAAAGTGAGATATTTTAATGTATCAGTATCAATGCAAGTGATTTTTGTGTTATAGAGTGTAGTGGGGAGACATCGAGATCAGTTTCAAACAAACCAGCAACAAGACTCCAATGAATTTCTCACCATTCTCATGGATTGGCTTCATGAAGATCTCAAGAAGGTAATTTGAATATAGAAAAGAGAGCCATTTTTTCCTGGTAGATCTCTCAAACAGTAAGAAATGAGAATGATTCAGTAATCAACTAATATTTAGCAAATTCTTTCACAAAAATCTCTTTTGTTGTTTGTTTTTTGAAATTAATAACAAAGAAGAGAAATCTGTATTACTGTAACATTTCAAAAATTAATGATTATTTCATCCGAAAACATTTGTTTCATTGTTTTTAATTTGAAATTATTAAGATAGCTCCAAGTAGTTTGTATTCAAATTATTCAATGCAATTCCCATTGCTCTTTGAGTCTGAAGGTGGAAAAAATATCCTTTTGAAAGTTCCCATCAAAAATGTATTTTTTAAATGTCATTTCCATTAACGTTCAGACTTTGTAATTCTAATCTTCATTAATTTTTTTCTCATCAGCCATCCGTAAAATCAATAGGAGATGTGGGAAGAGACCAAGATGACTGGGAGAAGCAATGGGATGAATTCTACAAAGAAAACACTTCCTTAATTGTGCTTCTTTTCTATGGACAGCAGAAATCTACTGTTCGGTGTCTGAAGTGTTTCAAAGAATCTGTGAAATATGAAACGTTTTCCAATCTCACCTTACCTCTGCCAAGCAATATCAACTCCTGCACACTAGAAGTGAGTGCACAATATCGTCTTTTTTTTTTTGCTTGTTGTAGATATGAAATAAGTTCTCTTCTCTTTGGACTAAGGAGTATTGACTGAATTTTTCAACTCGAAGCAAACCCGAGAGACCTAAGACCAGATAATGATTCTGAAACATTTTGGATGCTGTGATCTGTTAAGTTGTGTAGTTTGGAAGATTATTCATTGAAGAAAAATGCTTTTTTTGCAATTGATGTTGAACAACTTCAATATGCTGAAGGTTTAATCAGGTGTTAAAAAAATTTGGTTACACTGGGGAATTTCACTGTGCTATTTACATCATCGTACAGGAATGTAATATTTTTTTGGGAACAAGGCAGGAGAGTGGTAAAGGTTTAGGGTTGTCAGAAAAAGATTGATGTCACTCATCAAACCTTTTGTATCTTTTGCCACAGTAGAGAGCTTCCTGGTTGTGGCTTTCAATCAGTTGTTTTAATAAGTGAAATGAAGTCAAACATTTTTAGAAACACTTGTGGCAGTATTATGTTGTGTAGTAAAGAGGCAATGTCATCCTTGTTCTAACTGGGCAGAATGGCAGATCTGTCTGAAAGTGTTGGGACAACCTACAGGAGACACTTGGGCTGTTCCTGTGGGAGAGACAACTTATGACAAGACTCTCACCAATTCAGTTGTAATATTATTTATTATTTTATTTATTTGTATTTATTGTGCATGTACTTTTCCCATAGGAGTGTGTGCAGTTGTATGTACGAGGAGAGCATATTACTGGCTGGAAATGTCCAGCTTGCAAGGAACAACGTGATGCCATGAAAAAATTTGACATTATTAAATTACCTCCCATTCTGGTAATACATTTTAAAAGGTAAAAATGTATATTTTATTGTGTACTTTTATCATGATAAGGAAATTACTGAACTCGTACAATTCTATCACGCTAAGGAAAACCCATAGTCTTATGAAATGTGTGTGAATCTAGGTTTAAAAGTTTGTGCATTGTTTGTAGGTTTTATATTGATGGATGGTGCCGGAAAAGACAGACTTTTGTTCAGTTTCCTTTAGTCAATTTGGACATGAAAAAGCACACCCTTCTTCCAGATCAGAAATACATAAAGTACAATTTATACGGTGTTTCTAATCATTATGGTACAATGGAAGGTGGCCATTACACAGCCTACTGCAAAAGTGTGGAGCACAAAAAGTGGTATAAGTTTGATGACAACGAGGTAAGTGAAATTTCACCTGGAGAAGTGCAGTCCGGTGCTGCATACATCCTCTTCTATGCTTCGATCAATTTTAATGTCCCTGATGTTAGTTGAATACTTAAATGTGAATGCTATTATAGCACAATGTACTTGTAATATTAGTACAAAACCAATTGTTTTATTGTTGGATTTCCCTTTAAACTTGGTAGACTGCTATGCAATTGGGCTGAAGAATCCCAAATAATAACCTTGTTTGTTAAAGGGTGAATGTTCCAACTAAGATTTTGACTTGATTTGTTCAGCATTCATGGTAATGCATTTAATATAGTTTTTATTGAAGCTATAACTGTATTGTTTGCTCAGAACTGTGTTGTAAGTTATGTTTGTTCATTTCTTACTTCAGTTCACTACCACAACTATGTGTTGACTCATTTAACTGAATCTAGGATAATATTGATTTAACACAATATGAAGATTTTCAGTTTAATCTTTGATATATATCTACATAATATGTAGTAAAAGGATATTATTATACTTAATCAGCGAGGCAGTGATGTGGTATCACTTGCTAGAAGAATCTATTTTATGTTTCAATGAAATATGACTCTGGCATATTTGTGCTGTAAAAGAATTTGAGTATAGCTCGTGTTAGTACTTGTTTTGCAACAGTAAAAACATTTCTTAGCTGCTCATTAAAATGTTACAAGAAATGTATTTAACTTACTGTAGTGTCTCTGACATTAGCCTTGTAAATATAATATTGTGGAGTGAGCATACAGTACTGATACATTGTGAAAGTGGTTTGTTGTGAATTGGTTATATACATTCCACTTGGGACTGAATTTGTATTAATGTATATATGTATGTGTAACAGAAAATAATGTCTTCAAAAAGTTTGTGAGGTTTATAATGTGTGAATATTGTACAGAGACATCATGTCATATTTTCTTATGAGTGTTCATAAATATACAAAAGAATATATGAAAAATGAACAATATTTAATATATATGAAATATAGATATATATTTGGGCTTCTTTGAGTATTGTGGTTTTGTTTTTCTTTAATCTAAAAGATAATATTGCCTTTTATGGTCACCACGAATGTCAACACGGTACCAAAAAATAAGTGTTCATTATCTTAATGGATGCGCATGTGCAGTATTCCTCTTGTAATAAGCAAATCACTTGGCAGCCAAGAAGGTGGTTTGTAGTCACTTTGTCACTGACTCATGTTACAAGCAGAAGCTGTGATTTGGGTTAATAGCATACTTCTCCTTAACATAATTTATTCAATTAGTCTGTTGTACTCCTTACAGCAGTGTCAACATTCAGCTTAAACTACTCCACTTATGTTACATCCTCTCTGTATGTAGTATCTCAGACTGTATAAAGACTTCAAATATAAAATTGTGTTTTATTTTTTAAAGAATCATTTAAATATAAATATTAATCTTCTTACGCAACTACACTCTCATGCTAAGAAAATAAGAAATATATTCAGGCATGACTAGATAAATGGGCAAGAGTGACACTCGATAATAGGCAATACATTTTTCCAATTAAAAAATGTTAAGTGGGAATTCATTTTTGTTTGTTTGTTTGTTTTTATTCAAAAATATTTATAAACTAGCTGAAGCCCAGCATTGCCAAGGTGATGTACAAATGAGTTTTACATTTATCACAATCATCTTATTGAGAAAATTAATTATATCTATAGTATAAAATGGACATAATCTTATTTACATCCATCATGGTTCGTTGGGCACTCTCCAACCTGCTTCATCACACCTTTCTGAGTTACAGCTGCTGTAGCTTTACAGAGGAATAGCTTCCTCCCCATAGATTTGCTTCCATATCTCTCCTTCAATAGTTTTTCTGTTTTGTAGCTCCCTTGCTCTGAAGCACATGAGTTAGTACCTCCCTAGTCCTGTCCTACATGACAGTCATTTGGAGCTTAATGAGTTGATAATTCCATCACCATGAACTTTGCAAGTTGGTTGCACTCCACCCATAACTTCGCAGAGTTGTAGGTCCCTCACCCAAAGCTTCACGAGTTAGTGCAATTTTGTAGCTTTCTCATCCAGAGCTTCATAAGGTCATAACTATCCCAACCATTGCTTCACAGGCTCATATTTCTATCATACAGAGATAGCTTCTTTAGTTTATAGCTCTCTTCTACCCAAAGCTTTGCAGTCTTAGTGCTTCCACCTATAGTTTCACAGGATTTTGTATCCTCTGTTATTAATTTCAGAAGTTGTAGCTTGCCTGTCCTGAACATTTTGGGTTGATATCTCCCTTAGCCTTAGCATTACAGATTTCACCAATAATTTCGCAAGTTTGCAGCTCACCATCTTTGAGCTCTGTAGTTGGTACTTTTCTCCCTAATAATTTTTGCTGGAATTTCTTTTCTGTAGCTAGACCATCTCACACTCCAGCTATGAAATATTGTCCATATTTCACACCAGGAAAAGGAAGGAATTGAAGGATAATGGATAGACAAAAGAAATAGGAATAAATCTAGCTGACTAGATGGTATGTTAGAGTTTCTTTGCCTCCTCCACCAGGACATGTTGGGCTGGGGGGCCTAAGAGTGATTATATTGCTGTAGATCCTTATTATACTGGAACAGTGAGCCATACCTGCCTTGAACATCAGTGCTGCTACAAGATGGCTCCCATTTGCAAGAAGGTAATTTATAAAACCTTAGAAAGGGACTTTTGAATGGTGAAGTTGCTATTGCTGAAAAAGGAAGGATCTTGGAAGAATTGGATTTTGAATTTTATTTCTTTGATGAATGATAATGATGATCATTGTGTTGACAGAAACTTTGTTAAGCGTGATACAGACATTAGTCATTCAACGTATTCTAATAGGGAATGGTATGATGTCAGTGGTAGTCGTTTGAAAATAATTTTATTTACTGGTCTAGAAAAGTACAGTTATAAATCCACTTATTCCCCGTATAAGAATGATTTGGAACCTCATGTTTACCTAGTTTTGATGACGAGGTAGTTAATTTGATTGTGACTGAAACCAACAGAAATGTTACCCAGTATTTAGATGATAACAATGTAAGTCCTAGTGTGTGAATGAAGTGCTGGATAGGTATTGTCAAGTACATGGGACTGGTGGTATACCCAACAATAGAAGATTATTGGAGCAGAAATGTCCTTTTCAAAAATAATATTTTACCTAAAACCATGAGCAGAAAATGGTTTCAGTTACTGCTATGTTGTGTTCATTTTGCGGACAATAAATCAGCTAAAGAAGGTGAAAGAACTCACAAATTCAAAGAAATCGCAGATATATTACAAAAGAAATTATGTACAAAATATGTTTTGGGTGAAACCATGGTGTCATTTTGAGAGTGACTTTCCTTTTTACAGTACATACCAGGTAAAAGTCATAAATATGGAATTAAAATTTTCAAATTATGGAATACCATGGGATACACTTTACGCTTGATAACGTACACAGGCCGTATGAATGTTGTGGGTAAAAATGTGTTAGCAATAGTCCTGCTGGAGCTTGTGGATGATTAATGTTGGCGAGGGCCGAACAATTGTTATTGATACCTATTACATGCCAGTTCCTCTCACAAAACAACTCCTTGAAAAGAAACATTTGCTTGGGACATTGAGAAAGAACAGGAGGTATCTTCTACTAATTATTCAAAATTAAATAAAAAGGGGGAAATTGTAGGAAAGGAGTCTTCTGATGGTATTGTTGTGGGAAAATGGAAGGTCAAAAAATAAGTATTTTCTCTGTCGACAAAACAAGTTTTAGATATGGTTACAACTGCTGAAAAAGACTGAACTGAGACTGAAAAACTGAAACCTGCTCAGGTTGTTGACTATAATAAGGGAATGCAAGGAATTTTCATTTCTGACAAAATGACTAGTTACTTTTCACTCTTATGAAAAACCATTTGATAGTATAACAAAGTCGTTTTCAAATTTCTCTTGAACTCTTCAGTGGTAAATGCATCATTATTATTTAGAAAGGTAACAGGAAAGAAAATGCAGATGAAGAACGTCAAGGCAGGCATTATACAGCATTTACTTGTCGTTTCAATTGATCAAGAATCGAGAAGTCAACAAAGGTCACCAAAATCTCACAAACTGTCAGGAAATATGCAAAGTCACTGCCTAACAAGAGAAATATAAGAGAAACAGAATAGTGTGACCAAGGTGCCAGGAGTATTATGTAAAGATGGTTAAAATTCATGGAAGGACAGAAACTCTCAAAAGAGTAAAGAAAGTTGTTTACCTTGTCATGCCTGCAACAAATGGCATGTCTCAATTTGTTATTCACAAACACTAATAAATAAATAAGTTAAAAAATTAATTTTTATATTTCATAATCCTACACTTCTAGTCTCTAATTAATCTCTTGTATTCAGGTTCATTTTTGGCTTTAGTTTGTCATTTCCCTTTTTGTTGTAACAATACATTTGGATTTGGATGATGGTTTTGAGATAACTGAGCTAAAGCAGCTGGCATTAGGAGGTAACAAGTTACACCTAACTGCCATATTTCCACCGGCGTCCTCAAATCTTTTTTTCAGAATATTGACATGTATTACACTTATATGGAAATGCAATAAAATTACTTCATATTATTTGATAATCAATAATTCTCTTTATTATGATTTGGCCTAGAGGTAAACCATTATATATATAGCCTTGGCACTCAATGTGTTATGAACAGATTACTATTCCCAGTCGTGGAAGCATTCAATTATACATCGAATACCAAAACCAAACTAAAATCAATCACATGAGGAAATTTACAGACCTATCAGTCTTATTACATATTGTGTCAAAAATTTTACAAAAATTAATTCTCTTCCGATTAAATAAACACAAAACAAACTCAATTCCACTACATCAGTTTTCTTATCCCTTACTCAATGACACTCCAAATGGCTAAAAATACATATTCACTCTGCCTTCCAAAGGACATCACGGACGGTTTGTAGATGTATCTCAAGCATTTGACAAAATAAGGCATTAAGTTCTTTACGTCAAATTAGTGCAAATTGTTGTGTTAAACTAATAAAAATCATCATGAAACGTCCTTTGTAACGGAACTTTCTTGGCAACAAGACATGGTCGTTGATATAACCCAAGACAAATTTTTGCCGGTGTCTCTCAAGTTTCGTTGCTTTCTCCAACACTGTTTAACCAATACACTGCAGACATTCCGACAAGAATATAAACATTGCCCTCAGCATCAATCACAAAACCAATAATATATCCTGTATTAAATTTATACACCAAATTCAACTGGAAACAGCACCTTGTAATAAAAATACAAGACAAATCCAATTGTGACCTATACTAACAAACACACTCTATCTCACTATTAAAACTTCAAATCACTCTTTCGCCCAATATGCATGCCTTATCTGGGCCAATGTTGTCAAAACTAATGTCAATAAAATGCAAATATTTCAAAACAAGTTCTTAAGACAAATAACAAGATCTCCATGGTTCAACTGCAACAAATAGCTACATGATGAATAGTGCACCAAGTAGGATTTGTATCAAACTTACTCTTCATGAAGGCATCAACTCACAGCATCTGAAAAATCCCATATACAGAACAAACATTAAGAACTGATTTCCCCCCAATTCTTTACTTAAAATATTGAATTATTCTTAGGAGATGCTATTGGTTCCTCGCCCAATATTAAAGTAGGTAAAGTACTATTTTAAATTAGATTAAGTGAGCTCTAATTTACCTCACAATTGAAACGTTTTTTGTTAACTAAGCAATGCAATCTTTTAATCTCAACGAAACAATATAACCATTAACAATAGATGATCCCAAGATTGTGTATTGTACACTATTGCGCGTTTACGTTTTAAAATGCCCGACCGGGCTCTTATCTCGCCTTGTCCGTCAACATTTAATTCGTGTATTATTAGCTATTTGTTGGCTGCCCCGGAGACATGTGCAAACGTTTTCTGCATTCTGCGACCTTCCTCAGGGCGAAATGCCTATGGTCGCCCGACTACGGCCGCGGAAGCCTACGGCTCATTTCACTCGTATGTCAAAGACGCATTTTCTGTTCTAGTTGCGCAAATAACTCTTGTGCGCATTCTAAAGAAAAGAAGAAGAGGAGTTCGATTTGTCAGTAACTGAAAATCAAAATTAATAGTTTGCGCTTCTCACGAAGGACGACCTTCCTGCTGCCGTAATCAGGGAGCTCAAACGTTCCAGGAAGATAAGTAGAGATATTTAAATATAATTCAGAACACAACTAGACTTACGAATAAAAGTACATCCTACCGCGAGAGCAAGAGAGGTCGAACTACAATGATATATCGTTTAAGCCACTCGGGCTCTCGCGGCAGGTTACGTCAGGTACCTTCAAGAAAACTTGCAGTCTTCTGTGGCGTCGTGGTAGCTAAGTAATGACATAGATCCGAGCTCGATGTACAATCAGTTTATTTTCAATATATTTACTAACGTGTACAGCTCTGGAGTAATTTTCGCTATTCTACCTCCCGTTACTCCTAAGCACACTGCTCCCCGCCGGTACCCGGACGCCCAGTGCGACGCATTCGCAGTGTGCGTGAAGGGCACACCCTCCTCCCGGGCAAGCAGTTGCAAAGCGACCAGAATGAGAAACCACCCGCCTGGGCATCCCCGCATATTTTTGGCGGTCATGTGGTCGCCCACAGCCGAGGGCGGCCGTGCGGCCCACACATGCATGTTCTTGCGTATTGGGGTCTACTCCCCATCAGCTGGCCATTTTTTGCGCCGCCCTTGACTCCACCTACGGTTGACTGCATTCCGATGGTCGCTGGTACTTTTGAAAGTATGGCTGCCATCTAATGACGTTACACGTGTAGTGTTTTATGCTCGCTCGCTCTCTCTCTCGCGCTCTCTCTCTCGCTCTCTCTCTCGCTCGCTCTTGCTCGCTCGCTCTTGCTCTCTCGCTCTCGTGCTCTCTCGCTCTCGCTTGTTCTCTCTCGCTCTCGTTCGCTCTCTCGTAAGCCACAAAGAGATGTAGTATTGTCAACCTCTCACGTGCAACAAATGCACAATCCATTGATGATCAAGAAATTCGATCACATGCCTTTGCATATTCCCTTGTACGAAATTGCAAATATAAAGTAGAAATTTGGTTTGTGCAAACTTGCAAAAAAAATAAAATACGATTTTTATCAGATATAATATCATCACAGTCTATAGTCTCTGCGAAGATTCAGAGATATCTTGTAGAGATCCTGGAACTACGAACTTTGACCTCGCTGGAGGCTGTCACTATCTGTCAGGCGCATTGAGGACCTCGTCGAAGTAAGTTTTCTGTAACGTTGACCAACAACGGCGCGATATCTACCCTGTGAAGTCGCACTACTTCGTCTTTGGCAGCCACTGATTCATCTTCGCCTATATTCCAACTTTGAAGTCGAATGTGTAGCAAGGCCGTGTCAGGCTCGCAGAAAACGCGCCGTTTAATATCTTGTGTCTGAATTGCAGTTAATGCAAGAAAATTGCGATGCGATTATGACTAATAAAGAATTACACAATGGCATATACTATTATAATAACATTAATACATTTTTTATTGTAGCGCAAACATTCAACAACCGGCACGAGTAGACACTGATTTTGTGTTGCTTCACTTTAGAACTATTTTCTAACTTTGTCAGGTGTGTCATCTGACTGGGGACCGTTTCTGGTACCTTTTTGTTTAATTATTCTCCTGAATTTACTATTTCACATTTCACTCGACTGTTGCCTGAAGGTTACCCAAAGATCGCCATGTCATGATAAAAATTTATATATGTGTGAGTCTGATAGGTCGTCTATACAGATACTCGGTAGCGAAATATTTACGTAAAGTAATTTGTTTGTTTCCGGGAATTAGGAACTCTGTTTTTACTCATCAATAATATTTCCTTCAGTTATCAACATTTCATTATGTATTAAGCCGTGAAACATATATATTTATATTGTAACAACCGCCTCCCCGATTACCTGCTTCCTTCGGCGATTCAGCTTTGCCCGGCTGCTTCGTCGGCAGACTCCCTGGAGGGAGGCATGCTTGCTTGCCTAACTACTTGAGAAAAAAACTCCAGCATTTTCATAAACTACTTTAATCACTTAGTATAGTGTGTGGGTGAAGCCCAGTGACATGAATAAACTTAAAACTAACTTAAATCTAATCTTAACTTATTAACGGCCGGTATGGCCAGATTTCATTTCAGCTCCGGTGTCTTTGCCCTCCCGGGCGGTCGTGATCCAGCTCACAGGTGCGGCGTTCGGTCATCCCTGCGCTCAGCGGGTCTGGCGGCGGCGGCGGCTACGGCGTTGCCCCAGGTCCCTTTGTAGCGGCCCCTTGGCGGTCACGGCGGCGGCCCCGGATTAGGCCAGCGGCGGGCGTCGGCCGGCGGCTTGGTGCGGGCGGCGCTTGGGGGCGGCCCCGGATTAGGCCAGCGGCGGGCGTCGGCCGGCAGCTTCTCAGCGGCGCTTGGTGCGGGCGGCGGCGGGAACGCGTCCGGGCGATGACGGGTCGCTTCGCGATATAGTTTGTCACGTCCCCGGTTCGCACTCACATGACACTCTCGGTCAGGCACTCAGTAGTAGTGTCCCGTCCCATCGGCCGGCTGTCGTTCCACGAGTCGGGCTGCGATGTGGCGAGGCGACGTGTCATTCGGGCGGTCAGGCACCAATTAAGTGGCCTCGCTCCTGCCTCTGATACACGTCTTCTCCTCGCTACCTCCGATGCAAGTGAAGTCCTCGCGACCTCCGATACAAGTCTCCTCCTCGCGACCTCCGATACAAGTTTCCTCCTCGCGACCTTCGATACAAGTGCAGTGATTCGCTACTTTCGACACAAGTCTCCTCCTCGCTACCTCCGATTCAAGTGAAGTCCTCCCGACTTCCGATACAAGTCTCCTCCTCGCGACCTCCGATACAAGTGATCGCTCTGGACCACTGCGGTCCCACAGGAAGGCTCGCGTACCACGTGATTCCTCATTGTCTATTTCTAGTGGATGACGCGCCACCTGTAAGCTTTCCGCCTATCACGGCGCTAGCGGCAAAGTCGCCCCCAGCAACCTCCCCCGCAGTAACATTCGTCACCGAAATTCCCGGAAATAGGCGCGGGTCCGTTGCTCGGTGAAGGGGTTGTGGGCGGAGTATTTCCCCACACGTCATAAGGGGTGCGCCTGGCTCGAGTCTGTGCTGAACAAAAGAGGCGCCTTTCTCGCCTTTCCCTAGGCTCGCTAAGCGGCTCAACCCGGTTGAGCAGGAAGCGGCGTTTCCAGCTGCTCTTTACGGCGGCGCGGTTCTTAATTAAATAAAATAAATCTATGGCTCGTGTCGTCATCCGCGATGTGCGACCGTCCCATTACAATACAAATATCCTGTTTGGAAGCAACAATAATAATTTTCGTTTAATAACAATCTTTCTTTCCTGAATCCTCTTATTCTCATCTAATACTCGTTACAAATCCCTCCCTTTTTGCATGCATGGCCAAATTCCTTCATAATCATTTATTTAGAAATTTTACTTCAACACAAAACCTGGTTTTCCTACAATAGCAAATACAAATGAAAGTAAATGTTCCCCGTTTTGCTACCTTCCTTTCGAAGACTCACAGTAGATTTGAACGTCGTCAAGTTTCCATTCGGCCTCCATTTCCAAAGAATTTGGTCCACTCAAATGATGTTTGCGTCCTCCACCCACGTAATTACATTTCGTCTCTAATTGTATATTTATTACCTTACACCATCGCCCTTACAGACTCAGAATTTAGTCTAAATCGCTTACCCTTTTACATCTGACTCACACCGTGTCTGAACACCGTCTGCCTCGTTTTTTCATTTCGCGGGCTCCTTATCTGACTCTCATCTGTGCGAAATTATACTCAAACGCGACTCTTCTTTTCTCGCGTGCCGATTCTTCGATCCTTCTCACCATAGAGGAGAGATCTCTCTCCTCTATGCTTCTCACACGATCTAACTCCTGATTCGGCTCTCATATTTCAACATAGTACCTGTTTATTCTTTGGTTTCCTGCTCGTAATAACGTCTTAATTTATTTTCTGCCCTACATAATTTGCTCAAGTGTCCTCTCTCTGCATTATTTGCTGACATTTTGTATTTTCCCCTCTATCAATTCTGTTGTCCTGTTGTGTTGCTTCCAAAATAAAGCTCACCTCGTTTTCTTTTCTATACCCCCCATTGTAGCTGTCGTCCATATTTATAATTACGTAAATTTCTTATTTCTATTTAAGTACCCTTGTGATAACCCATCACAGTCAGTCTTGAAAAAGTGGAGTAGGGTATTTTGAGTTGTGTCTCTTTTTAAGAATATACTCTTACATTTCCTTTTCTTTTCCCTTTTCATACAGAATAATAATGTCAGTAGGGCGTTCGTTTGTCATAATTCACGATAATACAGAGGGTGTAAATTCTCGTAATCTGGAATGTATTGAAGAAAAAGAAGTCCATGAAAAGAAGTCCATGTGATGAGGTAGCAAAGGAAGGCCTTAGAACTCAATGAGCTAAATTGTCATAGGAATGCATCATTCATAATGAAATCCTGTAATGAAATAAGATCAATTGTTAGTACTACCAGTTCTGAAGGAGACAGAAGTGACATTCATGTTGTTTCTTATAACGTCAGAGTCCTATCCGCATGCGACTTAATTCAAATTAAAATTTTATATCAATAAGGATAAATTGAACATCAAAATTGACACATTGACGTTTCATTCTAGAAAACTTTCAGAACTCTAAATAATCAACGGATATATGTCTCATCAAGACAATAAAAGTGACCTAACTCAAACAAGGGACAGCTCTATGGAGTTAATGCTAGAAATAACTAAAACAACATATGATCCTGGTTTTATATCAATTTTCATTAGTGCACATTATATAGTATTACATTTTAAAAACAAATACGTTTTCATCAATGCTATATAATAAACTATCTTAATCCTTACGATTATATCGCAACAATGGAACTAAAAACGTAACAACAGAGACTTACAACACATGAACTATACGGAAAAAAGGGAAACCTCCAAAATATCTGTTAGCGAGGAAGGGTTAACAGTCTAACGAGCCGAATAAATACACACGATTACCAAGTAAACAAATCGTATATTCTGATGTACGTGTTACATTGCATAGTGATCAAAAACAACTGAGAAAAAAACAAAAGGTTGAGCGCGATGCGCACGGACAAGTAATGGCGCATGCGCGCAAACAAGATAGATGGTGCACAACCGCTACTCGCATTCAAAAAATAAAATTCAAGTTACAACAATATCTTGTAGTTCAGTACTTATTTTCGAAGACTAATGAAATGAAGGAGATTTACAAACTAACAAAATCACTTCTCACTCTCAACACAGAGTTAAACATGTTTATGAAAATGTAATTGAAACGTTTTACATTTACCAAGATCTGGACTTGTGTTGTAGTGAATTATCGCAGGAAATTCTGCTCTCCACCTAAATTTAAAAAACGTAATGGATCATGTATTAAATGTAATTACGATTTTTTGGTGGGGGTAGGTACACACATTTCAAGCTATTGCTTGACATTGCGTTTATATACACTAAATAATCTTTGCATTTAAAACACTTTAAATTAACAAAACTTAACACTTCGAACTTGAAAAACTTGCAGTATTCGCATCACTAACTACATAACATTACACTCATGCATGTTTGCTCGCTGTAAATGATGAAACATCGAATGCTTTCATTAGACTAATCGCAATCCGCACAATCAAACGACGTCATGAACAAACGACAGGTAAACGTTGGTTATACTAAGAGAGTTTTTAAAATGTAAAACCTGTTGATAATAACAAGCGAAAACATATGAGGGCACACCCATTTAAAGCAATAGGAGGATAGAAAGCTCAAAATTCTTTCTAAACGAAAACCCTTAGTGTTGTAAACTAACATGGCCAATGGCAATAGAGTTTGTGAGCAGGGGCTTCAGCAACAATATACCCGATTCTAGGGAAACAAGGGGAATGGGAGGGCGCCGCGAAGGCGGGGCCTTCGTTTACTTTTGTCATTTCACCGGCTCGGCGGCGCCCCGCTAGGCCATGAGCCGCGGGTCGGCGGAGGAGGTGCCGGCGCCGGCGCCGGCGGCGGCGGACGAGACGCCGCCGGCGTCGGCGTCGGCGGCAGAGGACGCGCCGGCGCCGGCGGCAGAAGACGCGCCGGCGCCGGCCGCAGCATCGGAAGACGCCCCAAGCCCGAAGCCTGGCGCGGCGACGGCGGCGTCCTCAGGGCCGGCGAAGGAGAGGCAATCAAAGGCTGCAGCAGCAGCAGCCGCCGCCGCCGCCGCCGGCGGCCGGGGTAGCAAGCGGCCGAGGCGGCCGACGGCGGTGTCGCCGACGGAATCGGAGGAAGAGGCGGCGAAGAAGGTGCGGCGCGTGCCGTCGCCGCCGCCGGCCGTGTTCATGACGCGCTCCAAGGAGGAGGAGCTGTACGACATGTGGGCGCGCATGCCCACCTTCCGCCAAAGCAGCGCCGCCGAGGAGGCGCACGCGGCCGCGTCGCGCATCGCGGAGAAGGCCGGCGTCAGGGAGCCCCGCCCCGTCTACGACTGGGGGCGGCGCGCGCCGCCGCCGGTGCGCCTGCGACTGCGCTCCGATGCCGACGACCTGATGGGGGTGAGAGCGCAGTCCTCCGCGACTGTAGTCAGTAACTTTACTTCGATTTATTTGAGTCCGTTGACGTTTGATCAGCTGTTACGGTGTCATCCAATCGGGAGCTTAAACGTCACTACTGTAAGATTCATCCATGATCTCGATTGGATGACACCGTAACAGGCGATTTACGTCAACAGACTATGTTTAAATCGAAGTATATACTCCGATTTAAACCTAACGGCACTTAGAGGTCGCGAGCTGGAAGGAGAGGGGACATTGACATCCAAACTGGGAGCTTCAGTTCCAAAAATTGAAGTAACGAAGCTCCCGATTGGATGCCAGTGTCTCCCTCTCTGTCCCGGGGGAGACTTTGAAGTGCCACTATGTTTAAATCGGAGTAAATTCATCTATTAAAACAGTCCTTTCAAAGTAACGAGCTGGCAGGATAGGGTGTGGGGCAATGTCATCAAATCACGAGCTTCGTTATGACTTAAATGTTTGGCATTGAAAATCCCAATTGGATGAGAGTGCCCCTCTCCTTTTCACCTCGTGACCTTGGAAGGACTGATTGAAAATCTGTACTTTATTCTGAGATATAACTGGAAACAAGTTGGTAAATGAACTGATCTTCATTTCGCACTCTACCCCTCACACGCGTGGAAGTGGAGTACTAGTACGAACCGCTGTATTCCGAATTAATCGTACTGGTCACGAGCTGGACGGAAGGAAGTCTTCCAATCGGGAACTTTGTTACGACTTAACGTTTGGTAACGGAGCTCCGAATTGAATGACAATCTTCCCCTCTCCGTCCAGCTCGTGATCTTGAAGTGCTACTATGTTAAAATCAGAGTATAGATCTCGACACTGTCGAATTACCGCGCTATGTGTCCGCCCTTGCTTAACGTACTCGTACCGTATGACGCTATTTTCTGAACTGTTGCTTAAGATGGGTTCACTTAATCTGAGGCACTCAATGTTAGACTGTGTCCCTAGTCCGCCAGTAGAGTTGCAACGGCGTTGCATCGAGGAATAGACTTCTCGTGCAAGAACCCACTGATCGGTAGCTTCTATCAGTTGCCCACTTCGGTCAATAGCGACAATATCATCCGTTAAGCGAGAAAACGTCAGTTATGCGGTTTCTCCGCATCCGAATAGCCTAATAAGGAAAAGCGGGAATGACCGTCTCGTCCCAAACACCACATATGTGACGACTGTCTTGCAGAACAGAAAGGTTGTCTGCTGCACATCATTTCATTACTTAACATCTATCTCCTTTTAAGGAGCAAGGATCCTGGCTTTTGTCAGTCCTATCAGTACCGATGTGTTCAGTACAATGCTGTGATCCAGAATGATATTGCAATATGCAGTGTGCATTAACAGGGTTTTGTCCTTTCGCACTCAACATATCAGCTAAGCCTATGACGCTTTTTGCCTGCGTTAGAGAGAGATTTCTCTAAGAAGGGACTGCTTTAGTAGCTAATACTTACTGCTAATTGCTCTAGTAGCTAATTGCTGGTAAAAAATTTTCATGTGCCAAATTCATCAATGCGTTTTAAGTTTTTCCCCCATTTTTTGCCCCAATTTCGGGTTTTGGGCTTCATTTCTTTTCAAGCGTTTAATATCGAAACAAATAGTCGGATTGAAGTTTGGTTTGAGCCATTGAATTTCTCGTCTCGAGTTGTACTTGTATACGTGATTTCAGATCGATCCTACGAAATTAAGTTTTTTTCCCATTTTTGGCCCCAATTTCGGGTTTTTGGCTTCATTACTTTTCAAGCGTTTAATATCGAAACTAATAGTTGGGTTAAAGTTTGGTTTGCACCATTGAATTTCTCGTCTCGAGTTGTACTTGTATAAGTGATTTCAGATCGACCCTACGAAATTAAGTTTTTTCCCATTTTTTGCCCCAATTTCGGGTTTTGGGCTTCATTTCTTTTCAAGCGTTTAATTTCGAAACTAATAGTCGGATTGAAGTTGCGTTTGCACCATTGAATTTCTCGTCTCGAGAAAAGCGTTTAATTTCGAAACTAATAGTTGGGTTAAAGTTTGGTTTGCACCATTTAAGTTTGATTAGCACCATTGAATTTCTCGTTTCGAGTTGTACTTGTATACGTGATTTCAGATCGATTCTACGAAATTAAGTTTTTTCCCATTTTTGCCCCAATTTCAGGTTTTGGGCTTTATTTCTTTTCAAGCGTTTATTTTCGAAACTAATAGTGGGATTGAAGTTTGGTTTGCACCATTGAATTTCTCCTCTCGAGTTGTACTTGTATACGTGATTTCAGATCGATTCTACGAAATTAAGTTTTTTTCCATTTTTTGCCCCCATTTCGGGTTTTTGGCTTCATTTCTTTTCAAGCGTTTAATTTAGAAACTATTAGTCGGATTGAAGTTTGATTAGCACCATTGAATTTCTCGTCTCGAGTTGTACTTGTATACGTGATTTCACATCGATTCTACGAAATTAAGTTTTTTTACCATTTTTTGTCATAATTTCGGGTTTGGGTGTTCATTTCATTTCAAGCGTTCAATTTCGAAACTAATAGTCGGATTGAAGTTTGGTTTGCACCATTGAATTTCTCGTCTCGAGTTGTACTTGTATACGTGATTTCAGATCGATCCTACGAAATTAAGTTTTTTCCCATTTTTTGCCCCAATTTCGGGTTTTGGGCTTCATTTCTTTTCAAGCGTTTAATTTAGAAACTATTAGTCGGATTGAAGTTTGATTAGCACCATTGAATTTCTCGTCTCGAGTTGTACTTGTATACGTGATTTCACATCGATTCTACGAAATTAAGTTTTTTTACCATTTTTTGCCATAATTTCGGGTTTGGGTGTTCATTTCTTTTCAAGCGTTTAATTTCGAAACTAATAGTCGGATTGAAGTTTGGTTTGCACCATTGAATTTCTCGTCTCGAGTTGTACTTGTATACGTGATTTCAGATCGATCATACGAAATTAAGTTTTTTCCCATTTTTTGCCCCAATTTCGGGTTTTGGGCTTCATTACTTTTCTAGCGTTTAATTTCGAAACTAATAGTGGGGTTGAAGTTTGGTGTGCACCATTGAATTTCTCGTTTTAAGTTGTACTTGTATACGTGATTTCAGATCGATCCTACGAAATTAAGTTTTTTCCCATTTTTTGCCCCAATTTCGGGTTTTTGGCTTGATTTCTTTTCAAACGTTTAATTTCGAAACTAATAGTCGGATTGAAGTTTGGTTTGCACCATTGAATTTCTCGTTTTGAGTTGTACTTGTATACGTGATATCAGATCGTTTCTACGAAATTAAGTTTTTTCCCATTTTTTGCACCAATTTGGGGTTTTGGGCTTCATTTTTTTCAAGCGTTTAATTTCGAAACTAATAATCGGATTGAAGTTTGGTTTGCGCCATTGAATTTCTCGTCTCGAGTTGTACTTGTATACGTGATTTCAGATCGATCCTACGAAATTAAGTTTTTTCCCATTTTTTGCCTCAATTTATGGTTTTGGGCTTCATTTCTTTTTAAGCATTTAATTTCGAAACTAATAGTCGGATTGAAGTTTGGTTTGCACCATTGAATTTCTCGTCTCGAGTTGTACTTGTATACGTGATTTCAGATCGATCCTACGAAATTAAGTTTTTTACCATTTTTTGCCATAATTTCGGGTTTGGGTGTTCATTTCTTTTCAAGCGTTTAATTTCGAAACTAATAGTCGGATTGAAGTTTGGTTTGCACCATTGAATTTCTCGTCTCGAGTTGTACTTGTATACGTGATTTCAGATCGATTTTTTTTATTTAGGTTAAAAATTTTTTCGCTTGTATCTCCGATACTATTAGTCGGATCAGTCTTGTTAGTTTCTTTCAATTTCTCTTAATGGGTTCTACATGTATACGTAATTTCAGAAAGTTTCGACAAAGTTCAATATTTCTCAAATTTGGCACGTAATGGGGGGTAATTAGTATTAAGGTTAAAAATTTTTTTGCGTGTATCTCCGATACTATTAGTCTGATCGGAGTCTGGTTAGTTTCTTTTAATTTCACGTAATAAGTTCTACATGTATACGTAATTTCAGAAAGTATTGACAAATTTCAATATTTCTTAAATTATGGCTCGTAATGGGAGAGTATTTTGTATTGACGTTCAAAATTGTTTCGCTTGTATCTTCGATACTATGAGTCGGATCGGAGTCTGGTTAGTTTCTTTCAATTTCTAGTAATACGTTCTCCATATATACGTAAGTAAAGAAAGTTTCGACAAAGTTAAGTTTAGTCAAAATTGAAGCGTATAGGGGGGGTTGTATTTTGTATTTAGGTTTGGAATTGTTTCGCTTGTATCTCCGATACTGTTAGTCGGATCGGAGTCTGACTAGTTTTTTTCAATTTTTTCGTCAGACTGACATACGTATCCCCTGTGCGTTCTCAGTTGGAGGTGGAGGTTGTGCAGCCACCGGAGGAAGGTGAGGCTGAGGGAGAGGAAGGAGGCGAGGACGAGGAGGAGGTCGCGGCGGACATCGAGGACTGGGATCCGGACTTCGTGGAGCGCGAGGCGCTGAAGGTGGAAGAATCGCCTTTCGATCCCGAGACCTCCAAGGAGGCGCTGGGCTACACCTACGTCATCCCCCACCCTGACACCAGCCTCATCGACGTCGATGTAAGTCAATTTGTACCCTCAATTCTTTGAGGATTTATGTTTTTATTAAAATTAATACGTGGCTGATATATAGCGCAGCAACAAAATGGTGGATCTAATATGGCGAACCAAAATGCAAAAAATGGTTTTGATCGTACAAAAATTGGATTTTAGAGTACTTTAAGGACACATTCATAATTTGATAAAATATTATTTTTAAATGGCGAAACTTAAAAAATCTAACTATAAAAAAAGTTTTCTT
Organism: Gryllus longicercus; assembly: GCA_038098605.1. Taxonomy (NCBI): domain Eukaryota; kingdom Metazoa; phylum Arthropoda; class Insecta; order Orthoptera; family Gryllidae; genus Gryllus; species Gryllus longicercus. The sequence goes on from JAZDUA010000150.1 coordinate 1,692,768, forward strand.
GTGAGGTAGGATTGTTGTAAATGGATTAAATAATCCATTGCTATATCAATAAGCTTTATTATATCTAAACTGAATTTACAGTACATTTTCCAAATGAAGCGAATCATCGCCCGAATTTACCGAACTGTATGGAATTGCACTTGGGTGTGTCAGTTGAACAGATATTAGCTTCTGGAAACTGAAACTGAAAAAGAAACTGAACTGCCTCACGCTACAAGGATTTGCTAAATTTTGGGAGGAGTCGTTCGCATGCTTGTGATCAGGGGATCCAATGACTTCAGCAGTCGATGAAAAACATATTCCATCGTTTTTTCCCTACTACATTTTCGGGAAATATTTTGGCGGTACTGTCGAATATCTTTGTCGCGTGATTCCTGGGCATCTTCTGACATTCTTTTTTATTATAAAACTAACAAGTACAAAATTTTTCTGTGAAATATTCACATTCAATTATGATACCCATGTAGTTACGCTACTCATCAAACACGAGTTCTTAAGGGGCACAATACGGCACTGTGCGCTAGGGGAACTATTTGTATATTCGACATAAACACACATATACATATTACATTTCATAAATTCAAGATATTCAAGAAAATATAAAGTCGATTTTTTTAAAGGTTATTGCACATCACCTATAAAAATGTTCCTACACTAAGGAATGCAAACTTAAACAGCTAATTCTTATTTATCATGTTTAAGCATACAATAATGTATACTTTTATTGAAATAGAAACACAGGCGAGCGTAAGCGAAAAAATATTTCCATAAATGTTTGAAATGAGATTACCTATTTTTAACGCAACTTCTTACAGCAAATTACACAAAAAGTATTGTGCATAATAAATGTAATAAACATGTATTTACCTTCAGAAAGATCCATTATAACACACAAAAACAACCCATCACAGAAAGATTTGTATAAAACGTTGTAAACCGACGCCAAACTCTGGCCTCGTCCGTACGTCTCGCACGTGTCTAACAAAGCAACAAGTTTGATCGCGAGTTACTAGCCAATCTATGGTAGATAAAATCATTTTCTTCTACTAGGACATGCAGAGAGGCCCCCTAGACGCGACTGCGTTGTACTGAACTTAAAATATTAACTTTTATTTTTAGCATTTTGGCCAGCTTTTTCGAAATCTGATCCACTGTGCGTCGGGAGACTGGGATCTCCTGGTCAGAGATGCGTCTGCGGCAATCAGTACTCCTCTGGGTAGATTAGCTCTCGCTTTGGTGATCTTGAACTCTAAATTAGAAAGATAAAGATGCTTTTTCTAGTAAGCTTTCTGAGGAGTTACCGGGGCCATTGACCACCTAACCTTCAAAGCAACAGTTCTCTTCCTGTGTTGGGTGCGCAATCTACCGAGGCCAGTCTAGCACCTGAATACTCCATAATGCCCTGTTCAACATAAAGAAGTTTATGACGCCTCGAACGTTAAAGCACTATCAATTTCTGCGCATGCGCAGTTCACATTACGCACCACTTTAGTGCACTTGCGCATGTGCAGAAGATCGATAGTGCTGTCTGCTACGGCGTGCACAAACTCGCTATTTACCACAACCTTGGTAGGGCCGCTTCGCTAGCTCAAAGCTTGCCAGCTTTCTAGCTTGGTAGCGGTGTCATACTCACGTGGATCGGAACAAATTTCCACTTTCCTCCCAGAGAAACTACCGATCAGAGCAACCGGTCACTAGAATTCACATCCAGACCGTGTTTTAATTTGACGTAGCTACGTAGTGTCTATATAGTATATACCGCAACTGGGTCAAACGTGGGGGATACGGATTCCCCAATCCGTTTCCTGACTGCGCCCAACGTTACGCTAACGATGAGAAAAAAAAGCATTACGCTTCGCATCGAGAAAGCTGGAGGATAATTCTAATGGCTGGCTGCTCTGATTGTAGTTTTTCGCGGTTTCTCCTACCAATTCCAGGCGAATGCCGGTGTAGTACCCTAACAAATGGTTTACGGACCAAGCGCTAACTTTCCTTCCCCTTTTTGTCCTAACCTCGCCCCTTACATACACATACTTACGCTTACATGCACTACACTTTCACACATGTCGGGAGACCAGTTGTGAGCTTAGAGCTTGTCCCGGATGCGGCAGTGCCCCGCTGGTGGGGGATCGCCGGATGGGGCAAATCTCGCAGACCGACGCGTAGCTGCCATGTCTCACCGCCCAGGGGGAACAACACATCCACCTCCTGTGACAACATGCGCTACTCTTTCGGGAATAATGGCCATTGCAGTTGACGTGCTTGGAAACACGAAATAATCAATCGAATGGCATCCGGGCGGAGTTTTGTATGTGGGACCGAAGTTCCTTTCCCGTCCGCAAGAATCGCTGTAAGAATAGAAATGTTCGGTTTAGGTAGGACCAAAGTGAAGTGGGAAAAACATTGAATAATGTGACGTTATAAAAATTATATTTCAACCTTCATTGTGATAATTATGGTAACGATTTTGGAAAAATGATTTTAGAAAAAAATTAACCATATTTAAATTTTCAAAATTTCAAACATACAAATTATATTTTCAGATATGTTCAGGCATAAACGCACAAACAGCTGCGAAATTCGCGTGTCCTTGAGTAAGTACTGTGTATTTTGGAAAATGATCTATTAATCAGAATTTACATCTTTTCAATGTAAAATATTATTTTTCGTGTAGAAACAAGAAATTTAACTACAGAAATGTAAGCATTTTTGAAAAATGATTGGTCTTTACACGGACTTCGGTCAGAGATCCCCCGCAAAAATGAAAAATAAAGATTAAAAAAAAAATAGAAAAATCCATTTCGAATTCACATGGCCCAAGTTGAGTCTGATTGATAAAACAATTTACATTTTGTTACACAGATAGTCATAAAGTTTGCTGAAAGGAAAGAAAATTTGTAAATATAGGCACTAGCTTTAGACATTAGTGTTGATCATAGTCGGACAGACTGGGAGGGTGGGGCAGACGAATGAACTCACAGAGTACGGACAGGCGGAAATAAGGAGAGACGGGCAGAGAGGCGTAGGCAAAGACGGATGATGGAATAATGGACGGAATGGACATTTTAAATAATAAACAGTATTATTAACAAGAAGTGTATTTGCCTCAAAATCGTGATTTCGATTTTTTGCAGCATCGCATGACTAGACTACGTGTACGAGAAACTAAAAGATATTTGTTGAGTGCAGCGAAGGAGAGTAGAGCTGTGAGGGCTGAAGGGATTTTGCGTCGGTGCGTGTGCGCAGATGCGGGAGGCGCTAGGGTTGGTGCCCAAGCCGCCCAAAGTGCGCTCCGACGTCTCCGACCACTCGTCCGTCTCCGACCCGGGTATCGAGACCGCCTTCGAGGAGCCTGCCGGTGCGTCCCCCCTCCCAGCTCCCCCCTCCCCCTCCCCCTCCGCGGACTTAGCCCTTATTGTAACGAACCGACTCCGGCGTTGCGAGATCGGTGAACGAAAGCGAAGAACAAGTGGCAGCAACTAGGGTATTCTGTTTTATAGTTCAAATGGGAATGGTGCATTTATTTAATTAAAAATGAATTTTGACACACGATGCTTTGGAAGTTATGCATTCAACAGGATGTTGCGTTGTTTTATATCAGTCGCTTAGGCGGATGGTCGAGTTTCTTCATGAAGTTCGGCACACGTATCGAAACGTCAAATTGGAAATTAAGGGTTGGAGAGTAAAGGATATTTTTATGTTATTCGCCTAGGCTTCGTAGTGAAATTTATCTGAGCGTCATGAAATTAGACATACGTAGCGAAGCGTCACCACGCTTTGAAAGTTTGAGGTCATAAATACGACGCCATTCCGCTCGTAGGTCCGCGTTGTCATTCGCTCTGTTTTCGTGGAACTGGGCCGATTCCTCTTGTTCGTTACAATTAGAGAGAAGAACATGTATCCACTGGCGTGATAAAAATATTTTTTGTAATAGGTGCGTGAAATGATTGCTTTTGCAAGAACAATCGAGGTATAAGATCCTTACAGATCGAAAAAACACCACCATTTGAATGCGGTTTCGATCCACAAACATCACCCCTTTACCTTTTTGCCTACGATTTTTTCTAATTGCATTTGTGAGATGTGTTGCGCATTTAAAGAAATTCTTTATGCACCTGAATGTCCCTGAACACCTGAATGTCCAAGCTCAATTGCAATTTGTTGGAGTGTACTAACTTTTTGTCTCTTTTTACCACGAATATGATACCGTACAGGAAAGAGTTTATTCGTCCTTACCGGGTCAAAAGTGGGTGAGTTCACTGAAAGCAATAATTTCGGAATAATTTTGTACCAATATTAAATATTTTTAAAAATATTCTCATTTAAATTCATTTTGCTGAGGTAGTATTTTTCCTGTATAATATTTAACTGCAAAATATTTTCATGGAATCATGTAAATCATAGAATAATGAGTAAAGATAAGTTTTGTTGTTGTAGGCAGTTTTAAAGCAAAATGTAAAATGTGAAAATTTGATCGAAGATACTTTGACTATCCAAAGAAACATGTCTGTAAAGTTTGTATTGATTTTCCTTCGTCGGTGTGGCTAAAATTGCTTCTTAATATACCATGTTCAGGATATTGCGAGTGCAACAATGTGAACGGCAGTACAGAAAAGTGAACATTTGTGAAAACGTTTGCTTTCATTAGTATTTAACTAGTGGAGTTAACGAGGGACAGGGATATTACGTTTAGAGCACTGTCCATGTTTTGATATTTGTAATGCAGGCGGTTTATTTAGGCGGCTCGCTTCACCTCTTTACAGTTTCCTAGCATCGTCCGCAGATCTCTCTCGCATGACGCTGACGTGAAGGTTGGTCGATTGCTACTAGGTACAGAAAAGGGGAGAGGACGAGCGTCACAGTTATATTTTTAATAATTTTCAATAGTAAAATGTTATAAATAATTATAAATTAGCAAATGAAAACAAAATTATTTAAATGTATGAAATAAATTTTAGCATCAATTACAGATTATTTACAAGAAAATATCTAGTCGGCTGGACACGATGACACTTAGAAACATTCTCCCCCATAGAAAAATTCTGATTGAGCCTGTGTTCGAAGTGGATCCAACTAATGGGGTGATCGCCTTTCCGCAGGCACCGACAGCGATTTCCGTGACGACGTAGGCGAGCGACACTACCGCTACATGTGTCAGCAACTGGATGTCATCCCTTCGAAGATGTTCATCCGCCAGCTGCAAACCGACACCGCCAGCTTCCGTGTAATGTTCACTCCGCCCTCCCGTGGCAACTGTGTAGGTGACAAGACAATTATTTGTGAAACACACATGCAAATTTCTTTCTCTGCTCCTGCAGTACTACGGTCTGGATCCGAGAGCAATTCGTCCCATTACGGAGTGTCTGGAACAAAATAAATTCGTCAAATATCTGGACCTTGAAGACAACTGGTTGGTCTATGACTCTGCCTGCCATCTTGTGACTCTCTTCCGAATAAATGACACCATAGAAGGCCTGAATTTGACCGGATGCAGGTATGCTGTATTAAAAAAACTCGGTAAAACACGTGTAAGTCAAATAGCGCAATCGAATGATACAAGGTGGTTCAAATATGACCGGGACTGATTTTTTTTCAAATACCCCGACATACGCATTAACTGCGCCGCCTGGAGAGAATCTAGCCACAACCCCCCACCTCCATCCTTTGCAGGTTAGAACCTGTTCAGTCGCGTCTGGGTCTTGCTAGAACGATGAGTGAACAAAAGGTGCCGCGGTGCGTGGAACAACGCATTATCATCAAATTTCTCGTTGGAGAAAACGTTCAACCGTCGGAAATTTTGCAGAGACTCAAAAAACAGTACAGGGAAGAGTGCCTCTCACGGACCCGTGTGTTTGAATGGTGTAAGTGTTTCAGAGAGGGACGAGAGCGCGTTGAGAATGAATCTCATAATCGTCGGCCACGAACACCATAACCCCAACAAACATTGATCGTGTTAATGCGGTTATTTGTGAGAATAGGCGCATCACTATCAAAGAAGTTGCATCAGTAATTGGCATCAGTGTGGGTAGTGTAGAAGACATGATAAAAAACACCTAAAATATAGAAAAGTGAATGCTAGGTGGGTTCCACGCACTTTGACGGACGAGAACAAATTGATGCGCATGCAAGCTGCCAGTGTTCTTCTAATGCGGTTTGAAAATGAAGGAGATGCATTTTTGATGTAACCATTGTAACCACTGATGAAACGTGGGTTCACTATTTTATTCCTGAGTCCCAGCAGGCATCACGTGAATGGCGACACGCCTCTTCTCCAAAACCCAAGAGAGCGCGGAAGATCCGTTCGGCGGGAAAAGTGATGGCAACATTTTTTTGCGACTGAATGGGTGTTATCCATGTAGACTTTCTTACAGAAGCTAACACCATCAATGCAGCTTATTATTCAGCACTTTTGGAAACAGAAATCAAAGAAAAGATCCGATCCAAACGGAAGAGAGGTGGGAAACGGGTAGCATTCCTTCAAGACAATGCACGGCCTCATACTGCTAAAACAACCATGGCAACCATCAGCAAATTGAAGTGGGACCTTCTACCACATCCGCCGTACAGTCCAGATTTGGCCCCAAGTGATTTTTACCTTTTTGGACAGCTTAAATCACATTTGCAAGGCATGCGATTTGCGGATAATGACGCAGTCATCCACAGTGTTCGGGAGTGGATATGCCGACAACCAAAAGACTTTTATGAAAAGGGCATTAGGATGCTCCCAGGACGTTGGAAAAAATGTATAGAATCTGGAGGGGAGTACTTTGAAGAATGACATGTACAAATAAATTTTTGCTAATAAAGTATTTCGTAAAAAAAATCAGTCCCGGTCATATTTGAACCACCTTGTATATACTCGTCTAGATTTTCTTATTTAGAGCAATATCTTTCCGATTCTTCGTTTTTCAAGTGGATTTATCGAATTTTGTTCCACGAAGTATTGTCAAACATTACAATTTGGAAAACTACTGTAACGCAAATGTATGTGCTATCGCACATTGAGATTTCGAGCTGCATTCAAAAGGTATTTCCCTTTCTTCTTATATCATGATGGATCCTAAGCGCTTCCCCGTTGTCCAGCTGTTAGATGCGCTTTTCTGTCTCCTATTTGTATCACGGACGGCTCTAAGTGTCTCTTTGCTGCACAACGATTAAATTTGTTTAGCTATCCCCGTCTACTTGTATCTTGGCGGATTTTAAGTTCTTCGTTGCTTACCTGTGAGGTGCGCAATGCTACCCCTATCTAGTTGTATTATGGTAGAGTTTAAACGTTTCTTCGCCGTCGTCTTGCATTTTAGTGGGTTTTAAGTGCTTCTTCTCTGCACAGTTGTATGGTGCGCGATGCTATTTTTTTCTCGTATGAGGGTGGGTTCCAAGTGGTTTGTCTTTACACCTACTCGTCACACAATGTTACTTTCTACTGGTGGGATCCAAGTAGGTAGTGTTTTTTCGTTGCAAAACTAATAAATGCGCTTTTCTATACCCTTCTGTTTGTATCAGAGTATATTCTCGGTGCTTCTTAGTTGCTGACAGATGGACTTTGCTATATTCTTCTACTTGTATCACGTCTTACCGACAGATTGGCCTTAACTGCTTCATTACACAGCTGTTACATGTGCAATACTACCCCCATCTACTGGTATTATGGTGAATCCTAAAATCTGTTTCGAGTTCAATACTAATTTCTACTTGTATATTTTTTCCGATTTAAATATAGTGACTCCTGATGGTCGGGATCTGGAAGGAAAAGGGAGTTCTGTCATCCAATCGAGGACATTGTTGTGACTTAATTGTTTGGTACTGAAGTTCCTGATTCGAAGACAGAGCCATCTCCTTCCAGCTCCCGACTTCGTTGCACAGATGTTAGATCTTCTTTTGTATCCCCTTCTTCTTGTACCACGGTGGGCCTTAAGTGTTTCGTTGCACAGCTGTTAGATCTTTTTTCGTACCCCCTTCTTCTTGTATCACGGTGGGCCTTGAGTGTTTCGTTGCACAGCTGTCATATATTCTTTCGTATCCCCTTCTTGTATTACGGCGGGCCTTAAGCGCGTCATTGCACTGCTGTTGCACGCGCACCGCTCTCCCCTTCTGCACGTATCACGGAATGAGCGGCGCAGGCTGGGGCCGCAGAGCGCGTGGAAGCTGAGCGAACTGCTGCTGGTGACGAGTCGCCTGCGCGAGCTGCTCCTGAGCAACAACGCGCTGGGCGACGCGGGCGTCGTGGCGCTGGCCGAAGGCATCTGCGATAACTCGTCCGTGCACACGCTCGACCTGAGCCGCAACCACCTGGGCCGCGGGGCCGCCGCGACGCTGGGCGCCGTCCTGCAAGAGAACTGGGCGCTGAAGACGCTCGACCTCTCCTGGAACTCTCTCTTCGACGTGCAAGGTGTGTCCCAAAAGTAATGAGTAACTGCGGATTGTGAGGCATGAAAGCTTTCAAAATAAGCAGGCAAAAACAGGCACTGAAGTAGGTATGTAAGTAGGTATTATTGAATAAAAAATGCCGACCTGGATGGCCGAGATGGCTAAGAACGTGTTCCGACACAGCTCTTCGATCCGAAGGATCGTGGGTTCTTGGGCATGGTGGTCCCTCGTCTCTCATGTATGTGCTGACGAGGAGGACGTGTTCTGCTGACCCCAGGTCAGAGGAGTCCCCGGGTCAAGTGTTGGTGTCTAGTATATGGTCGATTATGCGTCCCATCGGGACGTAAAGGGTAACCGGCTGTTGGCTGGATAATAGCCAACAATAATAACATCATGTTTCAGATCAGAACTAATATAAATTAAAATCTCGATAATTTGCTTATCTCTATTTTCGACCTCGCGCAAAGGACATGAAAATTCAAAAATGGAATTACGTCTAGAAGAAATGGATGTCTTTTGTTAATGCAGAAAGTAAAGTCTTCCTTCCAGGCCCTTTCGAAGGAGATCAAACAATTCTTGTCATTGCAAAAATTAGTATGTCTTTTGATGTTCCCCTTTATTAATTTTAGGTCTTAAATATTTTGTTTTTTCCTTATAAATAATTTAGGCTTGAAAGGATTAGGCGAGTATCGCACTTTCGGTTATTTTTCCCTATTGCAGCTTTTCCTCGGAAACTGAAAATGCATTATGCCACTCTCGGTTTCATCCACATCCGTATTTAAAAGTGCTCGTTGTGAACCGAAACACAATTGATGCGGACCTAAGACTGTTAAAGCAAGGTTTTGAATTTTGTCCCGGTAAGATATACATCCACAATAAAAATACGCACAAGCCTTTACCTTCGTTCAAGTGTCGGCAGCTGTCTTTGTGTGAGAGGATATCTTTTAGGATGCAATCGGAAGGTATTGTTATTTTTAATGACAATCAATCCCACGTTTTCAACATGGGAACGTATTTATTTACTTATTAATTCATTCATTCGTTTGAGCGTCTTAAGAGAGCCCAACGTTTGGCAATCTAGTTGATTGCCTCCTCAGGTGTTAATGATAACTTTATAGGTACATTTAATTTATGATAGCATAAATAAATAATCTCCATTACATTCTCAAGCTTTATTTTACAACCATTGGGAGTTCTACAAGTTTTTGCATCTGAGGATATATTTTACTTAATATTTCTTTTCCAACGATGTAATTGTGTTTTTATGAATTTTCTGAATTGTATATTTAAAAACAATAATGATTGGCAGGCTTCCAGAAGCTCGTAGACGGACTCGTACAAAACCAGGGCATAGAGACACTCAATCTGACTGGCAATGCTCTGGGTATTGATGTCTTGGAAATCCTTATGGACCTGTTAACCCAGAGCACTACTCTGAAAAACCTGGATTTAAGTTTTAATCGGTTAGTAATAATCTGTGTGTGACATTACGAGCTATAGTTTCTGTAGTATAGCGTAGAATAGAACACTAGTGCAGGGATTCCCAATATTTTCTTGCATCAACCTATTTTACAATAATTGTTCGATTAATGGACACTTGCATTTTTCTCTACAATATGCATCATACAACATAAGCATGTCACAAAGAATTGCACTTAAACTACTTACAGGGAATTTGTATTTACGTAAATATCTCGATTTTCATTAATCGTAGGAATTTCCTCTTAGTGAGTTTCTAATATTTATTGTTGAACAATGATTACAAAATCCAGACTACTTTGAATACGTTTCTGCAGGCTTACGTTTCTGCGGGGAGTATTAAGGAAAACATTTTCTTGAGCGGTAGAATAACGATCTGAATTCATAGTTAGTATTTCTTGAGTTTTGTAAACATCGTAACAATGAAAGATGAATACGAATGAGAAGCGAATTTTTATTTGATTATTAGATATTTTACAGCTTTATATTAGAAAATTAATTATCAACTTCAGTATTATTTTTTATAATCAATGGTATCTTGATATTGGTTATACCTCAGTCATCAGTTCATATTCCCCTATTGACTCCTGGTCGAGCCCCTAATCCTCTTTGACATCCTTTAAAATATCAAGAGGTCGAGGACGTTTTTGAGAATCCCTGCACTAGTGCTTTGATAACACAGAAAGGAAACGAAGAAAATATGTGTTTGTGAATGTCGAAATAATTGGGTAAACGCAGAAAAATCGATTTTTTTGTAACTGGAATTCCAGTGTGTGTCATGCCTAATTTCCTAAATTTACTACTTTTTACTAATCTACTATTAATTTTTGGGGGTAGCTAGAAAACATTCTGCAATATACCTTTCATTGTCGAGCCGTCTTTCTAGGAGTAAAAACTTTAACATTATCTTGGTATCTTTTACGTTTGCAGTTTTTTTTCACGTCGAAGCACTGGTCAATCTGAATTCTATTTTTTTTTAAATGCTCCATCGTATTCATTAAGATAATTATAGGGAAACTCCGTTCAAGTTGAACCATGTTTCTTCGTTTTTTCAGTGTAATTTTTGAATGCTCAATTTCATTCTTTAATATAATTTCAGAAAATCTCAATACAAGTTGGAACTTTCAAGAACAAGCATGCAAGACTGTCACTATTCTCAGTCGTGGTTTCAGGAAATATGTTTCCTCAATATGAGCAACCGTGCATCTTATAAGAGAATATTTGACATTCAATACTTTTTGAAGTGATGTTTATCAAGAATCACAGAATAGTGTTTTTGAAATATTTTTGTGTGTGAAATTCCTGCGTTTTCAGTATGTTATAATATAAGAAACGTATGAACTGTTGCAGGCTAGATGATGAATGTATGTTAGAGCTAAGGCAACCCATTGCACAAAATGAATACTTGCGTGTTCTGAAACTGGGCAACAACCCCATATCATACTCCGAAGCTGGAGCCCTTCTCACCGCTATTCAGAAGTCCCCGAGCAACGTTTTGGAACTCTTGGATATGGAAGGAATATGGGTGAATAAGAAATTTAAAGTGGTGAGTAATATTTTTCAGAAATTTTAGAAATTCTAAACGGCGAACGTTTTCAGATATGAAATTATCTCTTTTCTAAGATTATTGTAATATATTTGAAATATGTACTCTTTGATTTAAACTCATGGTTCATCTATTCAACATTTATTATTTTTTGTGCTTGCTCTAGGAATATATAAGAAGTAACTTTCTATAATACATAAGTCTTGTATCTGGATTTCAAGCAGAATATTCATATATTCAATATTCATTTTTCTTGTTCTTCCACAATCATATCCAGTTGTTTTCGAGTTTACCAGATGACATGCTGATTAATCACATACTTAATCACCTACTAATTTTGACCAAGAGTAAAATATTGTCAAGATTATTATTTAAATTTCATGAGAATTGCTTACCAGAATTCCGAATTTGTCTCTTCTATTGCGTGTTTAAATGTGTAGGTTAAGAATTTTGTTGGGATTGCAATATTAAATGTTGAATTTAGTTGGAATTGCAATTTGTGAATCATTGGATTGAATCCAGTACACATTTACTTAATGATGACATCAATAGGATATCAATATGATGATCCTATGATATATCAATTGGATGAGAAAATAGTTTATTGAATAAGGGAAGAGATTGTTCTGACAACTCTAGAACTATGCATTTCCGGACCCGAGCTAAAAATAACCTTTTAAGTCTCTTGTGTGCGATGTACAGAGAAAGTTATATAATGCTAAAAGAAAAAATGCCGAGTTTTTGACAGAAAAACACGTTTTTTAGGTCTCTGATACCAAAACAGTGGATTTTACAAAAAGTCTTGAATTTTTTCTTTATTTTTTTTTGCTCAAATAGAGATACGTTTGCTATTACTGGCTTATAATTCAAATGAACTGCTTCAAGTTATTTTCTTTTGCTTAGAAAAATGAATTACACTTATATTCGGGGGGAGGACGGCACTTTCGTTTGAAATAAAGGGCCTCCGAGCTGTTTCGAAAACGGCAAAAGTTCATATTTTTAGAACCTGTTCTACACCTCTAATATTGAATATTGAATAAAAAATTGCATTTTAAAATATTTTTAACAATTCACTTTAAATTATTACAATCAATTTTTTCAAAATATTAGTTTTCCTCAGGGCGTTCTCATCAACTGGCCGGGTGGATGAGGACTGCAAAAATTGAAATCTCTCATAGCCTGCAGCTCTTATGCTGAAGAAAAGCTGTTTACTATCTTTTCTGCCCCTTCGGCTGAGAAATTCGTAGAATACACTTCGCAATCTCATAATATTACGTACCCGTTATAATGAATGCGAAATAACTGTTCTGATACAACACCACTAGTTTTTTATTCTCTATATAAAGACATTGATAATATTTTGTTGTCGATTTTGAAACATCCTGCATGTATGCAGTGAGCGAAGGGGCGCCCTGTGAAAATCAAAGGCCTGAGGCAGCATATCTTCTGGGGCTCTTTATTCCAATCAAAAGTTCTCCTCTCCCCAATGCTTAAACTTAATTCATTTCTGCCTGCAAGAGAAATAACTTACAGCAGTAAATTTGAAGTCGTGTAAGTCAATATATTTTTTTATTTACCTTGAATAAAAACAAACACACTTCGGACCTCAGCTGGGGGGGGGGGCGCATGTTGCCCCAGCTGCCGCTTTCAAGGGGGCAAATTGCCAAGAGGTGGAAGTTCCCACTTGCGGGCGCTCCTAGTTGAGAGACGGTGCGCTATTCAAACGGCGGGTGCGGGTGTGCGCAGAGCGAGGCGAAGATCCAAGATGTGCGGCCTTTCTCGAGCGTGATAGCGGGCGTGGTGTCCAACTACGAGCTCCAGGAGCCCGACCGCATCCTGCTGCTGCTGAAGCGCGCCTACTTCGAAGGCATGAGCCCCAAGAAGAAGAAGCAGAAACGCGACTTCGGGTGCGCCCTCGAGCCTTTGCTTTATTCGCAATACGGGGGGTGAAGGTGGCGAATATCCAGGAAAAGACAAGGAATCGCGAATAACAGCGGACTGCGAAATTAGTTTCTTTCTTTGGCTCGAAATTGAACGGGTGTCTGAATCTCCATTAACAACACACTGTGACCGCATTTACCACATGCAATGTACTGTACTTAACGTTTGAGTGAATTTTTACTGTCATTTGTTTTCAAATCTAAATTTCATGTGAAATAAAGATGGCCATCCATACCGGTCATAATAAAGGCGTAATGTGTCAATGAAATTCATTTCTGACTTTTCGAGAAATTAAGATTATTGATGTCTCTGTACTTTACTTGACACTTCGCTACGCATTTTCGAGTTAGTGTCGAGGCTCTAGTGAACGGCGTATGTGATTAACCTAAAACAACTTCTGATCTGTGCAAAACATTGTTTCCAGCACATTTTTATGCCAAAACACATCCTGCAATAACAGAAGTCTCACACACTCGGACAATCATATTATTTAAGCCAACAGGTGATTGCTGTTCGGTACAACATTCGCCTGATAAAGTCCAAAATGAACCACACATCGTCTTTCATACAGATTTATCCACACCATCTCGCGAATGTGCGATTAACTGGGCAATACTAATATTTGTCATATTTCTGTCTTAAACCATGACACATGCCTCACAGTTTAAACATTATCATTAAATACATTTTAATTTCCTACAAGAGTTTGAAAAATAGTAGTGGTGTAATACGTAATACCAAATCTGTGTTTATATGACTTAGTTTAAACCTCAGGCGGAAGGAGACATCCTTAAACTCTATTAAGTTCGTGCGTAACGACGTTATACATTCGTAAGGAACAACCTCCAGAGAGCTTTAGCAATTGGGATATTGCGTTATGCATTATAACAAAAGCATTTCAAGCGTTGAACAAAAACGTTTCATAATATATCAAAGAGTGTAGATTATTGCTGAAACATTTGAACTTTGATGCGGTTCAAGCATAAACAAATCTCTATTATGCAACACATTTTAGATTTTATGACGCTACGCCACGAATATGCAACCTTACATTTTGATGTACCTTTTCTTGAGAATGTAGGGAAAGCAGCGAAATAACCTCACACGAAGATTATCATTTCAACTTCTTTCTTGCGAATTTTTAACTTGTCACCTTTCCAAAATTTTTTGTTAATCCTTGCCAGAATAATAGATTTTGGTAAAGGCTAAATGTAACTGTACTGATACGAAAATCAGTTTATCACAATTGGAAGAACGCAACATTGTCTGTTTGTTTATAAGCGGGCATCTTGTCGTTTGTAAGATGGCCTTAAAGACTCCTACAGGCATGCACCATTTTTTAAGGTGTATGCCTGAAGTCATAAGATCGTGCCTTAGGCCTAAAGTAAGACGTTATGGTTATCATGCTGCTGTTTGTGCATAACGTCTATGCCTTACGCGTGGCGCTAAAACTCCCTATATTATCTAAAAAATACGTTATGTGTATTTTGCAGACACTTTTTACTGAGAGCACCCAAGAATCCGGTTCCATTGGCCACTTTCATCGAGCTAATCCAAGCAGAGAACCTGAAAATGACAGAAACTCTGTGCACAGCCCTTGGCCGTAAATTTTTCGACAAAAAGCGGCAAGTGGACCTTGGTAAAATGACGAAGGCGTACATGGAGTATTTCCCGGATACCAAGCTGCCTCCGCCCCCGGAGCCGAAGGTGAAGGGAAAGAAGGGCAAAAAGGGCAAGAAGGGCAAGAAAGGGCAGGGTGGAGCGCCGGCGGAGGCGCCGGCCGAGGGGATGGCGAAGGAGGCGGTGGATGCCGCTACTGCTGCCGCCGCCGCTGCGGCATCCGAGCAAGTCATGGACTCCCTGATAACATCCGCCGCGGTGAGTGTTTGCATGCTGTACGCTAAGGATGCATTAATACACGAACAGACTACACTGGTGCCTAAGGGGTTGTTCATAAATTACGTAACGCTAAAGAGGGGGAGGGAATTTGAGACAACGTTACGCTGCTTTAAAAAGGGGTAGGGAGGGTCAAAGATTAGGGTTACGTAATGCTAATATTTATTTTTAAAATAATTATTTGTTGAAATCCTTTTACCCAGTCTTCTAATCATCCTAAAACTTGAATTACATTCAAATATATAAATAAATTATTAAGTTATGGTATACATTGTTACAATTAATAGAAATATCTTTTCATCATTTCATCAGTTTTCAATTGAATGAATTTGTTTAACTTGGAAGAAAATATACAATTGTCTCCGCTGTAGACTAAAATCCCATTAAATTAGCATAGAAGACTGGTCCATGCGTCATCCACGACGGCCTGTGCGCGGCTCTGTTGTAAGAAATTTTCTCATCTACGTGTCCTTCCTTCATTTAAAAATTGTCCTCAATATTATTCTCTATTGTAGTCCACATCGTCCCCTAATTCGGACTTGAATTATCATATAGTTTAGTGTAAAACAAATAAAATTAATACAAAATCATTGTTAATGCTTTGTAATTGATATTCTCTCGTAATCAATAGAGGGGAGGGTCTTGTCGCAAGCGATATGTAATTATTTACGAGGATTCAAGGGCACGGTACATGTGCGCCACATTGGGGAGAGAGGGTATTCAAATTACTCCAAATTTCGTAATTTCGTGCTTGGTAATTTATGAACGATCCCTAAGGCTCCCACTGGATAGGGGCTCCCAATACAATGTTAAACAAAAAGTTTATATTAGTAAATATGTACAGATAAATTTAACTTATGTTAACGAAAAAGAATAAAATTTATTCAAATTTCTTATTATTTTCAAACTTGAAAATACATTTTTTTTAATCTTCCCGCATAAAAAAATAAACGAACATTATTTTCATTTCATTTTATGCATGAGATTTTTGTATTAATATTATTTTAATAATAATTTAAAAGTTACTATAGTTCGTTTTATTTTCATTCTTTTGTTGATTACTCATGATCACTATTTCAAAATTAGAGGGGGCCCATTGATTGGTCATGCGTAGGGCCACTATAGATATTAATCCGATTCTGACATCACCTCTTGCCCTGAAGAGATCCATTCACATTCGGTTGTGGCCGTTTTATTTAAACTAGGATATTACCAGTACAAAAAACTAACGTCTGTGATTACAATCCCTGCTATTAAAACTGTCACGTACGAAAGCCGCCGTCTCCTAATTTTCTTCGAAATACAAATTCGTGACTGACCACATCCTGAACCAGAATCGGTTTTGTTTAACCTGTTTAGGGTCAAGTTGTTCCGTTAAGAACAAGAGACGGTGAAACCGGATGGGTACAAATGGGCGTCAGTGGGACAGGTTTGAACTCAAGTCTCGCAAAGCTCTACCGGTAAACCTCGTCTAACCTCGAACGTACATGGACCCTTTGAAGCTTAGCTTAAAATCATTCATGCCTTGAGCCGTCATTTTGGAACACACATTTCTACATAACTTACATTTTTCCTTTATACTAATGTATGATTTTTATATCTCCAAAAGACATATACATCCTAAACGAGCCATATACGCACGTTTTGAAATTCTGAAAGTTAGATGTTGATTAGCCAAGATCGCTAAAGCACTGATCGGCAATAAATTTTGTACAAAGGTGAAAGGACATCAACATTTCATCGGAGTTTACAGAGTACGATTACGTGTTTATACGTTTGGTCTGCGACACTGGTTATAGATAGGTACTTTAGAAAACGACGCACGTTTTTAACCACTTTGTACTTCCTATTCGCAGACAAACAATCCGGGCCTGTGATGCTTCTTGCCTTCCTCTTCTTCGGACTTCTCATGAAGATCCCATGGACAAGAGGGAGACGTACACGGCAGTTTTCGAACTTTTGAGAAAAGAGAGAAGAGCCAGTGAAATGACAATGTACCAAGTTTATTTTTTGAGGGATTACTTTTAAGATTTAGTACTTATACAATTTAATTTATATACGATGTATTATTTCTTTAATAAAATATTTACTTTAATTCTTGACTTAATCTAATTTGTGAATCACTTAAAAATATCCCTCCTAATATTATTATTCTATAATGAGCATTAATTAATTGGAAATATCTATTAACTTTCATTTTTCAGAAAACAAATTAAAAGTTACGTTGAAGATGTAACTTTGTGGTGTTTGGTTTAAAAGGAAATTCAACGTGGCGAACATTATTATCAAAATTATATCATAATTACATATCAGAATTACATTTTTATCATCATCACATCATTTTAAATGAAAAAAGTTTATGAAAAACAACATTTACCCGTAACAAACCAGTAAAACAAACTGGACCAACAAAATTTAAATTGGAAAAAATGGAATTTGTAAAGTGATATAATTTATTCCACTGTACAAATGTGTTCACTTTGCACATCTAATTTTAAGCGTTTTTATCTTTGCACTAATGAATTAACTTATCATCCCTGTACAATACCTGAATTCACCTGCCCTCGTCATTTTACATCCTCAATTCTTCCCGTCAATTCGTTGGCTAACGGGGGGGGGGGACGCAGGGAAGGCTCTCCGACAATTTTCGCCCTTGTATCATGTTATTTTTCTAGCCTTGATGTCTTTTTACCTTCGTGTAACAACGCTTCTTGTTTAAATCCCCTTCACATCCTAAGATAGCTCAGGGCCACTACAGGGAGGTCCTTGGGTTCGAGTCCGGTGGCGAATTTTCGACAGACAGATAGCAAGGTCGATTTCAACCGCATCCTAAAGAATAATTACAGTAGTTGGGTCCTTTAATCGGTAGTTTTCCGTGGTTTTCCTGTTCGATATCTGGTGAAAGTAAACGAGTCACGGACCCCGCGCTATCTTTCCTTCCTCATCCTTGATACCTCCTTTCCCTTAAACACACGTACTCTCTCTCTCCCTCTCTCTCTCTCTCCCTCTCTCTCTCCCTCTCTCTCTCTCTTTATCTCTCTCTCTCTCGCATGCAATGCAGTATCACACGTGTCGGGAGACGTCAGTAAAGAGTTTAGAGTTGTTCCGGAAGGAGCAGTGCCCCACTAAAGATACCTTGAGGAGAAACTCCGCGAGCCGACGGGTAGTTCTGCGCCAAATTCCATCAGTGGGAAAGCAATAACGACGCCTCCCATAGTATATCATGCACTACATCTACGGGGCTAATGACAATGCAGATGAAGCGCCTGAAAACACGGAATTATTTACTACCCTCTATCCTCAAGCTGTTCGCCGGGCCACGTGTTTGCCGTGCATCTGTGACCCATCAGACTGTGTCTCTTGGAGATTAAGAGGTCTCTGTCTTGTTGTTGCAGTCTAACTAAGGCTCCTGGGAGTAAGTTGTTACGTCGCATTCTTGGCTATCCGGGATTAGCCGCGTCTCGGTCAATTATACTGACGTTTCGGCCATCTTGCCTTGGCCTTCAGAGCTATACTGCTGATTGCATTGACTCCGGCAGCGGAAACCTACGAACCCAAGTTGTTACGTATTTGTACACGGCATTTGCCATATACCAATACACTGACTTCGGTCTGTTTTCGAGCCCTCTTGATCAGATGTCTCGGAGGGGTGCGTGGATTGATTTCGTGGTGCCCCCTGCTATTGTGTGTACTTGGAAGAAGCCATGTTACGCTCTACCATCGTACGTTCCTGACAACCTCGGTACTCCTTTGGAATGCTCTCTTCGGGGACTTGCACTCCGGGACGAATGACGCTTACGGAGAGAAACGTCAGTGTCTATAAAGTGTCTCAGGACACTGGACCCTCTCCCCTGTCGTCTACCGCAAGGAAGAGAAATCTTAATGAAACTTTTGATGAAATGCTTTAGACGCTAGTGTTATTCTCTGATGGAGGGGAAAAAATTCATTCAGAGTTTTTAAAAGTTAGTTTAATTTTTATCTGTACTCTACTTTCTAATGGGCGTGAGAAGAAGCGGGTAAATCACATAAGGGAAGGAAGGGTAAGATAGCGAAGCGTATAAGACGAATTCGGTCCTTCTCGATCATCTGAATAGATAGCATCATCTTAATAGGTATATCATCTTAATAGAAAACATCTTAATAGAAAGCGGGTAAAGCACATAGGGGAAGTCAGAAGATTGCGAAGACGACGAATTCGGTATTTTTTCGATAACCTTAATTGGTAGTATGATCTGCCTCTGACTTCAGAGTTTTCTAGAGGGTAGAAATACACATCATTTGCAAGAAGTCAGTTCAGTATACCCCCTAAGTACTGGTACGCAAACAAGTTCTGAAAGGTAAAGGTTGTTATTTTTGGTCTTCTAAGAGTAAAAAATTCAATTTCAGCTGCCGTTTTGAAAACTGGCATATAGGTAAAACAATTTACTAGAAATTGAATGCAGCAAACCAGACTCCAGTTTAGGCTAACACGCAAATTTCACAATACGTGAAAAAGTGGGGAAAATTGAATTTCGGCTGCCATTTCGAAAACTGTAATATAAGTAGAACAAAGTACGAGAAATTGAATGAAGCAAACCAGCCTTCGGTCGTAATATTAGTTTCGGAAAAACATGCGAATAACGGTTTCGGCTAACTCGCAAAGTTCACAATACCCACATTACGTGAAAAAGTGGGATAAAATGAATTAGCCGAAATGAATAGCCGAAACCGTTATTCGCATGTAATTCCGAAACTAATGTTACGACCGAAGTCTGGTTTGCTCCATTCAATTACTCATACCTTGCTCTACGTATATACCAGTTTTGAAAAATGCAGCCGAAAAAAAATTGTGGAGCATTGTGGATGAGTTTATCAGCGGTACTCACTTCTTACCTGAGCGTTTAAGAGTCGTTCAGTATCTGAATTTTATAACTCCGGTTCTCCCAAGTAGGGGATAGTGAAAGACCGCGTTCAAGCTAGCGAAGTCGAGGTTCGTGATGAACTTCGGCGCATTCGATTCGCGTGGCGGCAGAAATAAAGATAAAATGCGCGATCATAAACAAATTAATTATATAATTAACAAAAAGATAGAACGTGGCAATGTTGTGCGCGTCACGGAGACAGTGACACAGATCCTATCTTGCGTCCACACAGGAGGAGGCCATTTTGAACACTTGTAAAGTAGTTGTTACACGAGGTGAAAATGCAAACTTTTGACTACGTACGCAAATGTGATAAACTATCCTAAATAACACTTAATTAATAGTTTTATCGCTCCTTGTATATCCCATAAATAAGAAGGTAATAATATCAACCGGGAACGAAATTATATGTAATATATAGGTAACCTTTTTTGCAAAAAAATACCAATGACAAAAAGTCTTTTTTCAAAATTTTTAAAACGTTATTAGGCCTTAGTCCCGTAAGTGTAGTACATGTTTTCCAAACATGGCCTATTACAAAAACTCTTTCTCTGAATAGGGGTTACACTATTTCCTTTTGCAGTCATGAATAACTTAGTGAACTCTATCATCGAGTTCTGTATGAGCAACGAGAACTGAATCATCCTGTATTACCTTGGAAAGAAATTTTCTAGTCTTCAATGATGCGAGGCACACTTATTGGTATCGTTAAATCATTCAATTGACAGAGAACAAACAGTTGTAGTTTCTCGCGTGATATTTAGTAAAATAGTAGGATAAAGAAGAGGTGCTCAAGAAATTAAACGCGTACTTTACTTCTTTTACAATTACTAAACTAAATTAAAAAAAGTACCCACTGTGGCGGGTGCAAGCAAACAATGGCGTACCCGCCCAACCAAGCGTCGCGTAACCCTGGATTCGTCGCCGCGTGCACCTCAGGGTGTGCGTACTGCGTTCGTCTTTCGCCCAGGTAAGGCTTCAGCTCTGCTGGAGAACGCAGCTAATTCATGCGATTCATTTCTACGTAAAACGGATTAGGTTATCCCAGGGTGCGCTTCAATATATTTTGAATTGTTTATTTTGGCGGGAAGATGTTTTTTTTTAAAGAAGATGAATTAAGGGGTCGTACGAGTATTTCTTGAAACGGAGGTCACCATATTGTGGAAAGAAATCAACTGCAAATTTGGTAGAAATTTTTAAGATCAACAGCAATACATTTACTGCTTATTACTGGACAGTTGTACGGAAATGCCTGAAGATGCTTGTACATCGCACATCGACAGGGTGAAATCACACATTCCCCGCTACACGAGAAAGCAGCTGTATAATTACATGTCTTTGATTTAAATGTGAAAAATCAGATTGGCATTCCCAATATTTAGCTTCAAAATCTTATGAACTGCTCATGACCGTGATGTGCTACTTAAAGTAATATTTGTTTAAAATTGATTAATAATGAATTAATTAAGATTTGTTCTGTAGAATTTCAAAAAGACTTGAGTCTCTAAGTTGTGATTTACTTCAGTTTCTGGGACTGATGACCCGCATCTCGATCAGATTTTTTCACCAGTTTCCCTTGTTCCATTCAGCAAATGCTGTGATAGCCCCTTGTTTAGCTTTTGAACATAAATGTAGCTTCACTGTGCGCACGTTTTGTTGAATTCTCTTATTTCTAGTTGTGATAGAAGTAATTGGAGGTTTGGGTTGCTATTTTATTCCCAATACTATGAAATCAATTGGTTTACTAATGCAAATAGATTTATATGATACGTGAGCAAAAATGTCTCCTTTCAAATGTTGCAAACTTTGTTTTGAAACTTTTGTTTAACATTTAACTCTATAGAGTAACAGAAAACGGAAGAGATTCTTCAACTCAAGAACACGTGCCCAAATTATATTTCTTTACCCCACATGTCACATACGTCTACTACTTTTTGAAGAAAATAAATCAAATCTGCTGCTTGACCCATTTTTATTTTTAACTTTAAGAGAAGCCAGAATGGGCAAAAGTTATGAAAATATACTTTTTTACTTTTTTGAATCATTAATTAATGTATAGTTTTCTGTGTAAGTTTCATCTTAATATGTCATCTTTAAGTATTTTTTAAAAGAATTTGAAGGTATGAAGCTTGGAAGGGGGCGTGGCCGTAATCACACATCATGAGTGACCTTGATTGTTTCTTTTCTGCTTTCGTTGTGAGAAGTAGTTAATATTAACTACACACAACGAAAGCAGAAAAGAAACTATCAAGGTCACTTTGCCATCTAGTCTTCAATGTACTGTTTCTGGTAACAATTGACGGTTGAATAACGTTAAAATATTGGTGTTTGTGTTTGCCAGCATATAGACCAGGAATGCACTGAAAACTTTAGAAGCTATTTTCTGTAAGTTTAAACTTTTTTTATCTTTAGGGAACATTTTCTCAAAAACTACTTATAGAAGGATGCTCAAATGTTAACAGAGCCTGTATCACACTAGTTTCTATACTTTACCAGGGCGGATTTGTAACATGTTAAATACTTGTGATAATATTCTTATGTTTCTTATGTTTTTAAGAACAAAACCGATTGCAATGGACACAAATTTTATTTAAAAAATTAGTAATATTTTTGTAAATGGCCTTCGTTAAAATACTTATAAATAAAGTATCTGTACTCACATAAAATTTCAAGTCTAAATTAAATAGTTTCTGAGAAAATGTTACTTACATTAACAATGGCGAGGCCGTGCCGGCTCCCCTCAAAGTATAGTTTTACGGAGCAAGATTGCGGTGTCCGTATCTTTCATCTCGTCGTTGCGGCTCTCCTGCTGCCCAGGACCGTCTAAAGCGCTAACTCCGAGATGGTGGGCGCCGACAAGGACAAGGCCAAGGACAAGGCCAAGGACAAGGACAAGGCCTCAAAGCCCCGCCGGCGCGAGGTGAGTGTTGCCGCGGAGGTTATGCTATTCACGATACCTGATATTATTATTATTATTATTATTATTATTATTATTATTATTATTATTATTATTGTTGTTTTTATCGATCGCATTAAGGGCCAAGACCTCCTGTTCCACGCGGTTGGAAAAACTTGTTTGGTTCCCCTAGTTCCCCCAACAAATTGATTCCCAACTCCTATCACGATCCAACATACACAATAGTTCCAACAAACTCTTCTGATATATTGAAATAAAATCACGTTCGCCAATGATGAATGCACCGTAAATGTGTGTGTACATTTATTTAAGGCGTTGTGTACAATAACATTACTGTATTTAAATTACATAATTTTATTCTAACAAATATTTAGTAATATACTACGATTAATTAAAATGTACACCAATAGGGTAAAAGCACCGTCAGTGGTCATGGTTAAGAACATTTATGTACTTTTTTTAAATTTTTGGGTCACTGTTGAGTACTAAATTACGTAAAACCCAATGGACGTTTAGTACCCTTATTTGTGAATAGATCCAGTGACTAAAAATTGCAAATTTTCATTTCTTCTTTTTTATTAATTTATTTCCAAACATCGTTCTTGAACCAGTCGTGGCTAAATGAAAACTGCAAAATATAGGATAATGGTCAGATACTTGACTCTGAAATGATCAATCGATATCACGTGAGTGTCTTTGAGAATCTTGAAATCAAAAAAAAGTTCCAATTTCTGTTACAATGTTCCAATACTAAAATTAATATACTGTTTTCTACTTATTTTCTCTATATGACAAGAAGAAATACATTATTCTTTACATTATAAATACATGAAAAACATTATACACCTCCCCACTATGGGCATTAGGTCTACGTTGTGCAAGTTTGAAACAGGTGCGAAGTTTCTAATTGTTATTATGTAAATGTTGTGCTTCAATTGGCCACTAGTGAGGCAATTACCCCCCCCCCACTGCTGAATTTACTTAATAAAATACGCTTTTGTAATACACTTCAACGCAGTTAAAAAAATGAAAACCGGTAATTGCTTTTGCTACATGTCGTACGTTCTCGTTTGCATGCTTGTATATTTACTTGCTGTGCCACAACTTCCTTAGGACTTCCTAGTAAACTTATGAATACACTGTAGCAAGTCTCCTCTTCCATGATCTCTAGTGTATTGCAAGATATCCAAAGGTGGTTTGTTGGTCCGTCTCTGCAAGTACGATTGTACTTTGGAGACATCCACTAGGTCCTTCTCGGTGACAAGTAGGAGATTTGAGGGGAGGATATTTTAGACGAGAAAGAGACAGAATAGGTTTGGAGGATGATTCATGATTGTTAGTTCTGTTCCACTGCGCCAGAACGACGCCTTCACCCTATTTGGGAGAAGCTCTAAGCTCCAGGCTAGACTTACGACGTGTCGTTTGTTGTGTTTGTCAGTGTGAGTTGGAACAAGGATTAGGAAGGAATGATTGCTCGCGATTCGTGGGCAGTTCGTTATTGATCGGAGAAACCACAGAAAACTACCCATTACAGAAGTCAACCGCTAGAATTCTCCCCCAGACTGACCAGAAGAGGTGGGCCAGGGCAAGCGCTGTCCTTGCAGTGCCTCTGTCTGGGAGGCCTTGGGTTCGAAATGAGGATTTTCTACGCTGGCTAAATAGCTAGGACGAGTTCAGTTGCTGTCTGGAGGAGAATTCTGGTGGCCGGCTGCTCTGATCGGTACTTTCCGTTGTTTCTCCGCTCAACACCATGCGAATGCCGGTGGCCTACGAAACGGGCCCCGAACCGTGCGCGATATTTCCTTCCTCTTCCTTGCCCTATCCTCTCCCCTTACACACACACATTTACATCCACTGCACCACAAAACATGTCAAGAGAACATTCAGGAGCTTAGAGCTTGTCCTGGATGGAGCGGTGCCTCGCCGGTGGGAGATACCTGGTTGAGGAAAACCCGGCAAGCCGACGTGAGGGGCGGCGCCGGATCTCACCATCAAGCGGAGGAAGATTACCGACTCCTCCCGCGATTAAAACATGCACTTCGCTTACGGGATTAATGTTCGAGAATTTGTCGCGCCTGGAAACACTAATCAATCATCGATACTGCAGAGGCATCGATACTGCCGAGGCATCGATACTGCCGAGGCATCGATACTGCCGAGGTATCGATATTGCCGAGGCATCGATACTGCCGAGGTATCGATACTGCCGAGGCATCGATGCTGTCGAGGCATCGATACTGCCGAGGTATCGATACTGCCGAGGCATCGATGCTGTCGAGGCATCGATACTGCCGAGGTATCGATACTGCCGAGGCATCGATGCTGTCGAGGCATCGATACTGCCGAGGTATCGATACTGCCGAGGCATCGATGCTGTCGAGGCATCGATACTGCCGAGGTATCGATACTGCCGAGGCATCGATACTGCCGAGGCATCGATACTGCCGAGGCATCGATGCTGTCGAGGCATCGATACTGCCGAGGTATCGATACTGCCGAGGCATCGATACTGCCGAGGCATCGATACTGCCGAGGTATCGATACTGCTGAGGCATCGATACTGTCGAGGCATCGATACTGCAGAGGCAACAGTGTTCCCACCGAGCTACCGCAGCCGGCACACCCTACCGGAGATAGGGCAGGTGGAGATAAGGCAGTGCAGGCGCTGTCCTCGTGTACGGCAGGTGGAGAAGCCCCCGCCGCAGGTGTACCGCACGCAGTCCAAGGAGGAGGAGGAGTTCGGGCTATGGGCGCGCGTGCCGCCCTTCCGGCGCGACAGCGCGCGCGAGGCCGCCCACGACGCCCTGGCGCGCCTCGTCGAGAAGGCGGTGGTGGGCGAGGTGCGGCCCGTCTTCGACTGGAAGCACGAGACCATCCGCGTCAAGAAGTTCAAGGAGGTGCGTCACCACGAATGGTGCTCTGAGTAATGGATAGCTTTTGAGTTATTTTGAAACAAAAAAAAAAAAACCTCAAGTGATTTTTACACTTTTTTGCGTATAAAACTGTTTCCAGACGAAATTCTTGTTGGCAAACCTGATATTTTGCATGATTCAAAATCCAAAAAATGTATAAATAATACAATCAGTGTATGATTGTGAGATAATATACAATATAAAACTAGGTCCCTTACAGATCACGTTTTCACATATTCAGATTTCGTTTTCTTGGCTAACATGCCTGATGAGGTACATACTAATCAGGGTCAAAAATTTAATTGTTAAATGAAATTGCATATTCATGGGCAGAAAGACATAATTTTTGAATCTTTATGCCTTGCAAGTTTGAAAATGTATTCCGAGCAGGAGAAGTGGCGCAACCCGTTCGAGGACGAGGAGGACTGGTCGTCGTCGTCCTCGTCGGAGGAGGAGCTGCAGGTGGTGAACCTGGACGCGGTGGAGGGCGACGCCCTCATGGTGGACACGTCGCCCTACGAGCGCGAGACGCGCAAACCGCTGGGCCTGCGCTACATCATCCCCTTCCCGGACACCAGCCTCATCGACGCCTCGGTGAGTACTGCAATTGGGTTTGGTGAAATGAGTGAAGTGCGTGCTAACCTTCTTGAGTAGGGGTGTCCATCTGCGGTCCCCGGACGCATGCGCCCCGCGGAGACATTTATTGTCCGCTATTAGACAAACGTGAAAGTCCTTTGCATCCATGTTAGGCGAGAATATTTGGTCTAGCGCACGCGCCCTATTGGTGCCATGGTTCCTCCCCCCCGTCTCAGAGCAGCTGGGCAAACTGCCGAGATCAACAATACTAGGTCACGAAAATACGGCCCGCAACCATATTAAAGGTTTTAGTTGTGGCCCTTGAGGCCAGAACTAAAGGCAAGTGGGACACCCCTGCTATAGTAGGCACACCTAGCTAACGCACAGTTTCTGTTGCCACTGTTGTTACTGGGAGCACTAAAAGTACGCCAAGCGTCTTCACCCTCCTCAAGTGCTCCAGTATACTTATAATATTCAAGGAGAGAGTGTCATTGCAGCTATGGCGTGTGACCTTTTCATGTAAACCATCAATTTGTGAAAGTGACGATGTCTCACAAGTAGATGTTTACAGTTTTAGTTTAGTTACGTGATTTTCATGCAGATGTTCGTAAAGATGCACGATTTAAATTCTGTTTCTCAAGGAGATATATTTATTCAATTACATATTGAAATAATTTTCTCTCGAGAATTTGGCGGATTTTCATGTTAAATACTTAAAAGATGTTGACTTTGTATACCTATAGACAGTTTGATAATGATTATGCCAAAAGGTAAGAAAACCACTGTTTTTGTCAAAGTTAGTAAAATTCACAATACAATTTTTAAATAAATTTTTTTTAATAAGAACATGTATGACAGAAAAAACAAGAAATTTTCTGAATTTCATGATTAAAAGGTGATTCATTGATGCGTTTTGGTAAGGTTTGTTAAAAAGATCGTGATTAGACTGAGTTTTGAGTGAGTGTACGGTGTATTTGTTCAAATGAGTTAGGCTTGTTACGAAAAAAACATATATTTCATACACAATGTCATATATACAGAGGGCCAGCCGGTGGCGGATCAGCGGTACATTGAGACAAAAAGGTGGCCGGAACTCGGAGAACGATGGCGGAGGCATTTTCCGTAGGTCTGTGGTGCTCACTGGCAGGACCGTAGGTCCATGGTTCAGGAGAAAATACGCAGTTGCAGAAGCAGGGTCCTTGTGACGGAAATCTGGCGGATCTGTTCCGAGGACGAACCCGCACTCGCAGGAACGATGACAAAGAAATTGTCCATAGAAACGCTGTGGTTCAAAAGAAAATACGTAATAGTAGGGTCGTCATAAGGAGAATGTGACATACTAGTAGTGATGGCAGAATTTAGCACTTTACATTTAAAAAAATCGCCTTTTGAAAACAAGGCTATAACATTATAAAATTAGCATTTTGTAGCATTTGTTAAGAAACTTATTATTAAGGCAGGAATCTTTGAAATAAAATATTTATTTTGATGCTTTTTACATTTTCCCATTAAAATAAGGAAATAAGGGAAACATTTAATATTTCGCCACAAATATAAAATCCTAAGAAGCGTAAGACGTAACGTGTGCGCCGTAGTTGTAGGTCCTTCCCTTGTACCTGTGGCCTTCTTCGTACAGCGAACTGAGGAAGCTGAGACCTCTTGAGATGATTGAGTGCTCAGGCTCTCAGGATTGCTTTTAAATTGTGTTCATTATTTTTTCTTTTTTTACCAGTTAATAGATTAATAAACACGGCCACAAATTAAATGTTTTCAAACATGAATGTGTTGTTGATGTCGGATCCCTAGTTTGAGAGCGAACATAAAGGAAACCATAAAATGGAATTTGGCAATTATTTTGCAGATCACGACCAGTTCGCACTTTGTACGTGATTTTGCATTTTGGGATATATTTCGCATTTTATCGCAAATAGAAAACCTTCGGAAGTATCGGGTGTCTCACTAACTGTGGGCCATTCTCACACGTAAATGATTCACGGTATCGAAATGCAGTTTTTCCTCAACAATGAGGAATTATGGTGCAAGTAATATTCTGTCCAGATATTGTTCGTAATATATTTACTTTTCAAGATATTTCATTATCTTCTATTTTTTAAACGGGACTGTATATATTCCTTACTAACAATGGATAGATTATAAAAAAGGGATAGAATGATGTATCATTTATTAATGTTCTGACAGTAGTTTGATTATAAAATAATACTTTCTGAGATGTGATTTTTAGTTAATCTGATGAAATGCCCTTCAGTTGTCATTGCAGCAGTCGCCTTAGGGAAAGGTGGCCTTCGCTGTGCGGCGCCGCCGCTCGGAACAGGCACGGCGCACCGCGAAGGCCGCTTTCTTCAAAGGCGACAGTTGCGAGGGCTGCTACAGGAAATATTATGTATTTAATTTAAAATCACATGTCAGAAAATCTATTTTTATTTTCAAATTTACATCAATACACTAACATATGATGCATCATTGGATTCCTCTTTTTATGAGATACCCAGAATTGGCGTAAACAATATATAATTTCATTTAAAATATGAAGGACGATTTAATTTTTCGAAAACTAAAAATATTGCAAACAATATCTCTACGATTTATTACTTGCTACATGATTCAGCATTGCTGAACGAAAACTACATTCCGATATCGTGAACCGTTTAGAAGTTAAAGGGGTGGCACACAACTTTTCAACTTAATAATCTGTTACTTCTACCCACTTTTCATATCTGTATATTAACATTTCTAGGTCTTTGAAAAATTACTCCGAATATTTGTTCGCAAAATGGTCAGAACTGCTTCTTTTCCTTCACACTCGTATGAAATTTTTCTTCCCCAGGTTTTCCTCAGTTTTGAGACGTGATAGACGGCCTTGGGTGCTCAATCTCAACTGTAGTAAGAATGGTCCAACTCCTTGAAGCCTTATTCCTTCACACCATTCTTTGCAATCTGAATAGTAAGCACAGGTGCATTGTATTGAAGATTAACACCATGAGATTTCATGCGCCTATCACGACAAAACTGAGTGAGATGTCGGCTGAAACTTATAGCATTACAATGAAAGAGAAGACTATAAACTACTTAGAAGGTTTTCTCATGAATGATCGATATTTTGGTCCGGCCGGGTAACAACCTATGTCTGTCACTAGTGAGCTTCTTCTTTTCTCCTGGACTCGCAGCCTAATCTCATCCCGTTTCTTTTTTATTTTACTCGGCCTGCTTCTTCAACAATTCCTCTCTTCGACGAAGGAAACCTCTTTCCTTTTCCTCTTGCTGCTTTTGTTCTTCTAAATATATGTACATTGTGCACTTTTCCGTATTATTATACATATCACTATGTATAAAATTGCAAGTTGATGCAACTTTCACGGACGCGGTAAATAACAATTTGATGAGAGAAACGGTTTCGCATTATGTTTTGTGACCCATACAAGGAATAACAAATCATCATAAAAACTCGCAATTAACTTGATATTTTCAAATTTATACTTAACTGTTACAATTAGAGTGATATCAGGAAGCGGTTCGTGGATGAAAAATTTTAACAACTAAGAAAGAAAATAATATTATGGAGAACTTTATAGTGAAATTGAGAGTAGGGAAGAAATATTCACAATAAATAAAAAGTTAATTTCTTTTACGTTTTTGACTTTAGAGTTATTTAATTTCAAAATATTGCTTGTGTTTTCATTTCGAAATTCATTTCGGCGGTTTGTTTTAATCTGTCTCTGTAACACTTCAAACACTTGAAAAGAGTGATCACCTACGTTTCATTTTATTAGCAATTATCACACAATGAATGTCACACAAATTCCCGTACGATATACCTATGCAACAGCATATGTTGAACAGACGATACTTTACTCTAGGAGCCGAGATCGATTTTACATCAGCGGCGCCGCTGAAGTCCATCTTGTAAATTGACTTTTCATGTTCACGTGGCAGCAACCGCAATGGGAGACGTAGTTGCTGGGGAGCCGAAAAGGATCGTGCGAAAGAAGTGTGTGGGGGCTTGTGGTTGCAGATGTATAAGGAGTCGGATAAGGTGAAGGATGAAGACCGACTTTCGGATGTTTCGGGCCACTCCTCTATCTCTGACCCGGGCAACGAGGCAGCCTTCAACGCTCTTGGAGGTGAGCGCCGCTCGACGACACTCTCCCAGCACCGCTCCGACGACACACGACCGAGAGCGACACTCTCCCAGCATTTCCACTGTACAACACACTTCATTTGTTTTTATATTTTTTCTACTCCCATTGTATGATACTGTCAGTTGATGGCTGCAACCCGTTGCATTATGATACTTATTACGAAACAGATTTCATTATGACACGTGTCCTTCCAATCACAGAGAAGTTTACAAACAAATTATTGACAACTACTCATTGAGAATCGTTCTAGTAAATGTTTCGTATGAGTGGGTGCCATTAAAATTGCATTTAATTGTGGTGCATGGTAAGCTTGTCAGTTTTAATTTCTTTTATTATTAGTATTCTTTTACGCGAAATATTATGATGTTGTATATTGTTTGACACCTTAGGTGTTGAATCAATTGTGTTATGTGGATAGTTTTACTGACTTTCACTTATTTCTCAAAACTCAATACTCTCCATCTGCATTTCTTTCGCACAGTACGAATTTTTAAAATTGTTTTTGCTACCATGTTTCAATGAAGAAAGAAAGAGAGAAATTAATTCAGTGTATAGAATTTTCCCCTAAATATTTCTTTATTCGTTCATATGTGAAATCACGATCGAGATGGGTGTGTTTTGCATCCAGAAGTAATTTCATTTATTCGGTATATTATTAGCAATTACATGTTGAAACGATTTTACGAACGAATTAGTACATCCACTTCTCTATCTCAGCGAATTTTCGCAGCGACGCCTTGCACTGTCATTGGACTGCGCTTGCAGGCAAGCCAACGGACTTCCGGGACGACGGCGGCGAGCGCCACTATCGCTACATGTGCAAGCAGCTGGACGTGGTTCCCTCGCAGCAATTCATCCGGCAGCTCCGCACCAGCACCGCCAGCTTCCGGGTAGGCCAGACGCACTCGGCCAGGGCTTTTTCAGCAGGGGTGTGGTCAGAACATTTAGGGGTATAATACATTGTTAGGTCTTCATTTATCTCAACAAAACACATCGATAAGTGTGGGTTATATTATTATAAAAGCTTTTTACATTCATAAAATAATCTTAACACATTTTTTGATATATGTAGATGTAAATGGATGTTTTACAGTTATGATATAGAAACCTAATGTTTTCCAGTTTTGAATTGTGTTATTGATATTGGGCACACCATGATACAAATATTGATGTTGCTTCAACTATTTACTGTTTCAAATAGTCTCGTATATTATTTCAAAATTTCAAAGGTGAACAAAACAACTATGAATGTCATTTGGCTCTCATAAACAAGATTTTGAAAAACTATAAATAGACCATTATATAAGATTTTAACACTGTCTTGAATTCAAGTTCATAAAGAATTCGTATTTTTATCATTTGATCTCATTACATATAATTGAAAACTTCCATGAGACTTTCAACGAAACTGAACAAGCAAAAAGTAAAAATAGATGCGAGTAAAACAATATTGTTACAGAAGCAATAACCCAAAGAATCTGACACAATCTAACACTCTGGTAGTTACTCTTACGTACTGCAACGTATGTGAATTTCACCTCATTAGTTAATAATTTATTTTATTCATCAGGTTAAAGGCGTTTCTTAACGGCGAAAAATAAGCTGCTACAGTATCTCTTATGGTCGATACATTTTTATCTACTTTTCTGGGCGGTGGCGCAGCAAACTATATATTGACGTATTGAACATTTTTAATTTTTAATTTTACTACAAGCTGGAATAAAATAAAGTCAAATATTACACATAACGATAAATATACTTTAGTTACTCTATAAAGATACCTCCTCTTGTGATGTAATACATTCCTTTCAACAGATGTACCTCTTTATCACCTTGCATAATAAATTACTTTTATTTATTTTAAGCCTATTGGATCCCTAAAAAAATCCTCCTGTGGAGGGGAGATAATTGTTAAGGTCATTCAAAGTTCTTATAAACACAGTTTCAATATGTTTGTAAAAAAAATGTTTGGTAGGTAATTAACCTTCTAATTCATGTGTTTTCCAATTTTGGTGGAAACGATTCTAAATAGTACAGACAATTTATTTAATTTGATATTTTATTAAATCTGTTACAGTTTTAAAAATTCGTGCTGCTCGAAAAAGAAGTAGTTCAACAAAATTTACATTCATGAAATTTTACATTCACATTTGCATCCAGAAGTAATTTTATTTATTCGGTATATTATTAGAAATTACATGTCGAAACGACTGTCACCTGAGGTGATATCTTGGACATTGCAGTACTACGGATTGGATCCCAGAGGGGTGCGCCCCATGACAGAGGCGCTCTCCAAGAACAAGTACGTGAAGCGTCTGGATCTCGAAGAGAACTGGCTTACGTTTGATTCGGCGTGCCATCTGACGGAGCTCTTCTTGGAGAACGACACCATCGAATACCTGAACTTGACAGGTTGCAGGTGATTAAGAGGGTCTCGTCGTTGATTTGTATTAGTCTTTTATTTTATGAAGCCATAGTATCACCCTTTTATTACTCTGTAGATGGATATATTTAATCAAGTGGTTATAAATTAACAATTTTCTTCCCTTTGAAGTTACAAACTTACACCAAAATTTGCGGTTCCACCGAAACTATGAATTTTACACAGCCACACTCAACGATTCTACTACATTGCCACTGACCAAGCAACCGAAGCGTATATGTGTGTTACACATTCTCAGTCGTATAATGAAGCTGACGTACGGAAGGGTACGTATATGGACTTAAAGAGAAACTATAAATACGATGGAAATCCCTCTGACACAGTTGCATTGACTATCTTCCCATTTACTCCCAGTCTCCCAGAATCAATGTACGATTTTAGGATTGATAACTAGATTTTGGTTTATTGGGATCCCATTTGAATGACTAAAATTAGTTCTTCAAAGGTACATACATTTTCAGAATAAAGATTATTTTATTTCAAATGCTGTCATTAAAAACATTAGTATGAAATAATGAAAGAACGTACATAAGTACCACGGAGTACATAAGTTCATTAGTACCACATGTAGTTATTGCAGATAGAATATTAAACCACATAATGTTTAATGATAATACTAATACCAAAAATAAAAATACTAAACCACATAATGTTTTTCTAATATCTCTGACCTCGTAGATTTATTTTCATAATTTGATTCACAATATTTATTATAATTACCTAGATAAAATTATATTGGCTGGAGACTGGTCGGGAGCTTAGAGTCCCGACTGGTGCGGTGCCCCGCTGATGGGAGATACCTAGTTGGGAAAAATCCCGCTATCGGACGGGTGGGTTGGCGTTGAATCTCACCATCCAGCGGGGGAAGATAAAACATGCACTGAACTTACGGGACCAATGACCTTAGAACGTGACGCGCCAGGAATCACTAATCAACCAACCAATGAATCGATCAATGGCGGCAGTCAGCGATGAACGCTCGGTGTGTTGAGGCTGGGCCCGGAGAGCGCGTGGAAGATCGGGGAGCTGATGGCGAGCTCGCGGAGCCTGCGCAAGCTGCTGCTGGCGAGCAACGCGATCGGCGAGCGCGGCGCCGCGGGGGTGGCGATGGGCATCGCCGAGAACATGTCCATCGAGAAGCTGGACCTGAGCCGCAACGGGCTGGGCCGGCGCGCCGCCGTCGCCCTGGGCGCCGTCATCGAGGACAACTGGACGCTGCGCACGCTCGACCTCTCCTGGAACGCGCTCTTCGACAAAGACAGTCAGTGCAGCCACGGGTGTCATTTTCCGCCATACTGTACTGTTATATTATACTCCGATTTAAACACAGCGGATCTTCAAAGGGAAGGACACTGTCATTCAATAGGGAGCTTCGTTACGACTTAAATGTTTGGTTTGGAGCTCCCGATTTGATGGCAAAGTCCCCTTCTCCCTCCAGCTCCGCGGTGCCACAATGTTTAAATAAGAGAATGACGCCAAGAAATAGAAGAAGAAAACCCACTCTTAAAGGTTGGAGTCCGTTGTAGAATTTAACAGTCCCTTGATAGTTAAGAAAACATTTTACGTTTTGGTAAAGACGACTTATCGCAAGAAATTATATTTCTTGTTAACTAGAATATTTTTCTTATCAGAAGATTGTATTGCGAATAGGATT
Organism: Gryllus longicercus; assembly: GCA_038098605.1. NCBI lineage: Eukaryota > Metazoa > Arthropoda > Insecta > Orthoptera > Gryllidae > Gryllus > Gryllus longicercus. Next base: position 1,727,557 of record JAZDUA010000150.1, read on the forward strand.
GAACGACATATGATCAATAACAAAGAACAGACTGTGTTCGTTATTTGCGGATTATCGGTTACATTGCTTTAATATCTATTGTTTTCGAGCTGGCATATCAGTTCCCCTGCATGTTGGTGTTTTATTTTGTTCTCGTGATGTCACTCACTTCTCTCGTATGCTGTTCTATTATTTTGACCTCGTGCTGTCGTATATGTATATCACATTTTTCTTTCGGGTGCTTCCTTACGTGCTCGCTCGCGCGCTGCCTTTAGATTCATTTTCCATTGTTAAGATTCCCAAATAATTAGACAATAATTTGATAAAATTAAATATTATTTTATTCATAATATTTCTAATTATTTGGAAAAATGAATATTGTAAAATAAAGTGAGGTGAGTAAGATTTAATATATAGTATATAAAATATTTTAATTCAAATAGACTGTCATAAAATGTGAGTTTGTTTAATCGCGCATTAAACACTCCATCAGGCCTCGCGCACTGCTTCCCTCGCGCGCGCTATCCAGCACTGCCTTTCTCTTACTTTCGTACAATCTACAGGTTTTCCTTGTATGCTGTCTTGGGATGATCCTCAGGGGCAATTTGGTTTTAACACTGACAGAATATCTCTACTGATTTAGTTTATGTAGGGCTTATCCGAGTGTTTTGAACTCCCTTCGCTATGTAGCATCAATATACAAGTATCAAATAGTACTGTCATATTATGTCAAACACACGAATCTTTATCTGCAATTAGAAATGATATGCATCAGTTACAATATTCTTTAGCGAAGATTTCGAAATTCAAAAAACAAACATTGTTGAAAATGTCTACTAATTTCTTATTGATAAACCGACAGAATACAGCACTTAAGATAAAGGAAAATATTCTTGGAGGTGTGTTATGATTCTTTCGATTGTCAGTTGTTTTAGAATCTGACAAAAATGACGGCCGTTATTCTGTGCAGACTCTCTTAGATTCAATAAAACAAACATACTTTAACAACTGCACATAACTAAAAAAGATTACAGTAGAGTCATGCCCGGGTGCTCCCTACATTAGAAAGCACCGATTTAGTACGCAGCCTGTGATATGATCTTTAAGAAAATATACACATATGCGTACAAACAGCGATTACGAAAACGTACGCAAGTGTTAAATACACCTGTGACAATTATTGAACTCAGCTTCTAAGTCAGTTTTCCCCATTTCAATAAGAATTTTTGCCCTGATTATCTTGATTCATTGAGAAAATGCCGGGATCAATACATTGCTCCTGTAAAGTAAATTTAACTTCAGTATCTGCGCAGGCTTCCTCCAGCTCTCACTTAACAAACTGCAAAAGAAGAGCTGGACTTCGTTTATCAGCAGTTCTATCATATCAAATCTGTATATTGTTTGTCAATTCTACTAGTAGTAAATGGAGCGAATGCGTCTTGTTATCAAATATTGCCAAGAGCTCTTGTTGCTAACTTTTTAATTATTAAACTATAATTGTAAGAGCAGAGTGATGTCCAAGCTCAAGAATGCGTGGCAGATTGAACTTCCCCCGAGACACGCATTCATTACTACCTGATTGTGTCTTCTACCATTTCTTTATCGTGACAGATTTACAGATGCTCTCCGGCTGGGAGAGATCAGCTCGGTCTCCAGGTGTGGGTCGGTATCTACCATATCCTTCCGGTTTCCTTTTCTATCACCTGATGTGATTCGCGGGTCCTTAAAATATGAGTGTTTTTGACATACCGTAGTTCCCGGGACTCTACAGTTGATTACTGTTTCGGACGTTAAATGACATGAAAATTATGCATACAAGCAGATAAAAGTTTGATTTTGATTGAATCGATTTATTTTAGTCAAAAAACAATAACTAATGTGTAAGCGACTTATGGAGGGAGAAGTATTATCTTCGTACGTTTTCTTGAGCTCCAGAATCTCTTACTCACCATTTTACTTTATTCGTAGGTAGTTGAATGATGAATGAAGTACCAACAAAACGAAATTAGCAATATTTAAAAACTAGACAGTTTTTCTTCGGGCTAATACAAAACGTATGTGCATCAGTAAACGAGCTACAGATTTGTTTTTTTAGTACTGCTAACAAAATAGTAACCCACATCCTCGGTTCTACTCCTCCACAAGTAGCGAGTTGAGAGCTCAACATAACGTGCTCACAGTGAAGCTACTTTTATGTCCAGAAGCAAAACAAGGGGGCAACCTCATCGATGGATCAGAGAAACTGGGCATCAACCTGCTCGATGGATCAGACAAACTGGGCAAAAAGTCTCATGGAGATGGGAGTCATTCAGAAGCTGTAGTACATGTTAAAGTACAGGCTGTGAACGAAGTGTACGTAAGGACCAGAGCGCGTTGTGTTGCAGGCTTCCGTAAGTTGGCGGACGGGCTTGTGAAGAACCAGATTCTGGAGAAGCTGGTGTTGGCTGGCAACGCGCTCAGCATGGAGGTGATGCGCCCTCTGCGACTGCTCATCGTCAAAAACAAGACGCTACGCAAGCTCGACCTCAGCTTCAACAGGTGGCTGACCCCCACCCCCGTGGCAGTTCATGTTGGCATAATAATAAAAACTAGTGGCGATACAGAATGGCACAGACTTCTCGTACTAGTTAGATTTCTAATTTCTGTGGTCTAGGCTAGCTTTACATTCTTGCCCCATTCTCTTTCCAGTTGCCATCTATCGCCGCCCAAAATATTTTTTTAAAAAATTTTCTCCATTCGGTTTTATTATGGTAGAAACGAAACATTACTTTAAGAATATTATAGAAGGGTAAAACCTCGTCATATAAGGATTTTTTCGCCGTTTTAAGAAAATGGCGTTTAAGCGTTACTGCCAATGCAAATATGAAGCTCTTTTTCACGGTAAACTTTTGTTTTCTCGAAAAAATCTCGAGTCTTCAAAAAAACTTTATTGGACGCACTTCCACTCACACATGCACTAATGTATACAAATCGCTGGAAATGAGCCTAATAAAGACTTGAGAGATATTTCCAAACAATTACATTTATGTATTAAAAAACAACAAAATAATACAGTCATATTTAACAGTGCAATTTGTACTACCCATACAAAAAGTTTGAAGAAAAAAGTTGGAGCCGTTTTTGAAAAACTTGCGTTTAAGCATTTCTGCAAATGCGGAATTTTGAGCTCGTTCTCCCAGAAAAATTTGTGAGTTTTGCAGTGCTTCGAGTCGAACCAAATCGATCGGTTGTTGTCCATTTTGGAAAAAATTCTACGTATGGTTTAGGCGCTAGTGGTATTCACAAACGGACGGATGAATGTTTTGAAAAGAAAACAAAAACCACTTATTCGGTATGTGATTTACGTGATTTACGATACGAAACGTGATTTACGTTGTAAAAACGTGTATTGATTTTCCGCAGCATTACATAACTTTCTCTATATACTACATATATTTCTCCGTATATTCGTACGTATACGAGAAAGTAATATGGCCTGTATTCAATGATAGATATATAGTGACCTCCGTATAATCATTTGCTGCGTTTACTGTTAAGCTGCGAAAAGATTGCGAATATTTGTTTGAACCATGAAATGGTATATTTCGTTGATCGTAGACTTTTTACGTTTTCTATTTACAATTATACTAGACTTACTTACGTCTTTGAGTTCCGAAATAAAAATTAAAAGTATTTTTCTTTTCCTGCATCGAAAAATAAGCATATTAAGAGTATTTTTAAGAGTTCGTAAACAAACACGAAACATATTTTTGATAATAATAAAAAGAACAACAATAAATAATAATAATAATAATAATAATAATAATAATAATATTACTCATTTTCTCTCCGATATACTACTTTACTCTGACTTAATGACAATTTTGTTCGCTTGAAAAAATGTTGCTTCTGTTTCAGAATAAATGACAGATGTCTAGCGCAGCTCAGAAGGCCACTTTCCAGAAATAAAAACCTGCGGATGCTGAAAATTGGAAACAACCCAATAACGTACACTGCAGCCGGAACCTTCCTGGCGGCCATCCAGAAGAATCCTGACAATGGCATCGTTCTGCTGGACATGGAGGCTATTTGGGTGGACTCGAGGTTCAAGCAGGTGAGGGATAGAAACATAATAATCCAAGAAGGAAATTTACGGAGTAAATGTCAGATGAGCAATCATGTGTATCGAAACTTGCCGATGTGGTTTGACTTACAAAGCCTACTGAAACTATCACAATTGCAAATTTTACTCGTATATGTTTCTGTGAGTGCAAAAGTGATGTATGTTAAGTGAAAGATAGTGCTATTTCTGAATCTGATATTTAGGAGAAAGAAAGATGTACATTTAATATGTAGAGGAAACTCAAGAAAACCATGAAATGACGCCATTGACTCACAATAAGAAACTTTTTATAATATTTTTTACAGATGGAATACGATAAAATCATTTATTTTCAATTAGCGTGAAAATACAGCATTTTCATGCTTTCTTTGCATTAACGTGTTTCATTTAATAACAAAATGTACTACTTTTCTTTCCTTAATCAGTACAGCCTCTTTTTGTTTAAGTACAATTTTGCAGGAGAAAACTTACAAAGAATGGAATCTCGAAAATATATTCTGACACCATCATTAAGTACTTGTGTGAAAAAAACCCAAACCATCGAAACAAACACTATAGGTTATACTATGACTTTCAAATATACTCGGATAAAACCATTGCCTACAATATGTTGCGACTTGGTGCGCATGCGTTTCACGCCGAGCGTTAGTTGATCGTACGAATCCATTAAGCGTTTGCCTTAGACCTCAGAGTAGGTTACTGAGAGTTGGTGCGCATACGTTTCAGACCGAGCGTGAAATCCAGCGCGAGCGCAGCTTCCGCACCATCACTGCGGGGCTGGTGTCCGACTACCAGGTGAAGGGGCCGGACCAGATGGGACTGCTCATGAAGCGCGCCTACTTCGAGGGCATGAGTCCCAAGAAGAAGAAGCAGAAGCGCGACTTCGGGTATGGCGACGCGCGCCTTACATAAACGCCATGCTCTTTTACAATAAGACTAGCGTACCCGTGTGAGAACTCTCGCGTGTTAAGCACCACCATCTTCCCTATCCTTTCATTTTTATTTTAAGCCCATAATATATATTTTTCTTCAAAACCCTCTTATTAACCCCCTTAACTTGTTCTACGTCTCCTTGTCTATTGTACTAACTGAACAGATTTTCACAGAACAGTACAATACACACTTGTTACTACAAATATTCTTATTTAGCTTTATTATCAAACAGTGAGGTACACCCGTGCAATTCAGTAGTATAGGATATCAAGTAATTAGTATATTTTCCCATACAGTTGCAGAACCTTCATGTCTCTTAGAAGATAGAGTAGTATCGGAAAAGTGTCCAAGATCTCATCCTGTAGATTATGGTGTGGTAAACGTTTCATTGAGGCCTTTGGACCCAAATTCAAGGTTTTAAGGCCATAGAACACTTCATCTTGGTGTTATATATCTAGTATATAAATTTCGAAATGATACCCGAGTGTTGCATATTGCATTTGACATCAATGTTTAGATGAATTTTTTTCAATATATCCTTCAAATTTTTAATGTTAATGCTTTTCGTCAAGTCTCCCTCGAATTCTTTGTTTAGAGTCCTCATTTATAAAGATTGGTTGTGAGTTTGAGCCGCAACATTCAACTATAATACTGGAATAATATAGGAGTCTAAAAATTGTACCTCAGAAACTTAAAACTTGTGGCTGTGGGCAGTTTAGTAAATTTCCATCCATTTAGGATATGAGGTAATCCTATCCTAATCAGTAACCAAAGTTAGTGATTACTAACTTTGGTGATTTTCAACTATTTATAAATATGTAGCTGTCTTGTTTAGGGACCATGTCGAGTCCTTCAGATACATTACTAACCATAAAAGGCTCCCATCCTCTGGCCAGCAGCCATTTATCACAGTTCAATGTCCAATTTCTTTGAAATTTTCTAATTTTTTGCTTTCTAATGGTAGAATTGAAATATTATTATAAGAATATTAAAGACGAATAAAACTGTTTGGAAGTTTTTCTTTAAAAGCAACCTTGAAAACCAAACTTTTAGAATTTGTTTTCTACAATTGTTTGTTTTGTCCTTTTTTCCTATCTATCCTATTTATCTTTATTGTCCTTTTGATTTTTGTTCTTTTTTCCTTTTTGTCCCTTTTGTCATTTTTTCTTTTGTCCTTTTTATCCTTTTCATCCTTTTGCCCTTTTTGTTATTTTTCCCTTTTTTCTTATGTCTTTTTGTCCCTTTTGTCCTCTGTCCTTTTTTGCCCGTTTTATTCCTTTTTTCCTTTTTTTCTTTTTGTCGTTTTTGTCCCTTTTGTTCATTTTGTCCTTTTTAGTTCTTTTTAGTCATTTTCAGTACTTTTGTCCATTATAGTATTTTTTAGTTCTTTTCAGTACTTTTGGTCCTTTTATGTTGTTTTTAGTCCTTTATAGTGCCTTTCAATCCTTTTCGTTTCCCTCCAGTTTTTTTATTACTTTTAATCATTTTTAGTTTTTTAGTCTTCAGTCTTTGGCCTGTTTAGTAATTGTTAGTCCCTTTTCTCCCTTTTTAGTTTTAAGTTAGTCTGTTTTAGTCCTTTACGTTCTTTTTGTAATTTTTAGTTCGTTTAAGTCTTTGTTAGTCCTTGGTAGTACTTTTTGTCATTTTCGTCCTTTTGAGTCATTTATGGTCATTTTTAGTTATTTTTAGTCGTTTCTAGTCCTTTTTGGAATTTATAGTCCTTTTCAGTCCATTTTTAAGTCTTTTGCAGTATTTTCAGTTCTCTTTAGCCTTTTTAGTCCTACTTTGCTGTCCTTACTGTCTGTCTTTTTTAGTCCTGTTAGACGCGACCGCTGTTCTCTGTTCTAAAACTCTTCCTTATGCTCAGCAAAAAATTTAGTGCAATTTGGAAACTGCGTGCGCAGTCCTCCATGATTACTCATGACGTGTTATATGGCCTTTCATATGCGTATTTATCTACCTCGCTGCACGGGCATAGACCGCGCGCGCTGCTATATGAATGTAAATATAATGTGCACCAACCATACTCCATAATCTGAGCGGTGTGTGGCGTGCGCAGGCACTTCCTGCTGAAACCGCCGAAGCGCCCGCTGCCGCTGAAGCGCTTCCAAACGCGCATCAAGGACGAAAAGCTGAAGATCGCCGACACGCTCACCGAGGAGCTGGGCCGGCGCTTCTTCAACGAGAAGGCCAAAGTGGACATGCACCGCATGCGCGACAAGTACCTCGAGTACTTCCCCGACACGCAGCTGCCGCAGCCCAAGGAGAAGAAGCGCAAGAGCAAGGGCAAGAAGGGGCGCAAGAGCAAGAAGAAGAGCGGGGCCGCGCCACCGGCAGGCGGAGAGCCGCCCGCAGGGGGCCCGCCGCCACCACAGGTAACGGGGCGGATTTGGTGGACCTCAAACATGGATATTTGGCTATACTGCGATGTTTCTGACTGCCCCTCATGGCCCTATTTCACAGAGGCATTTTATCATTGTATTTCGCGTCTTTATCGGTCGTACCGCTAGATGTGGCATTATCGCGACCGTACACAGTACTGCTATATGGTTGGTAGCATATCAAAACATAATGTGCATTGCATTAACGTACAATATTTAAAATAATAATTAGGAATGATTACTTCAATATATTTGATATTATTAGAGACAATGATCAGATATATAAGCTAAAACATTATTATAATTATATAATTAGATTTTATTTCCTTAGAAAGTTTCCTTCTCTTCAACACATGCGTTCACAAAGTGGAAACATACGGTATATATGATGTTCAAACAGAGGGGTACACCGTGAGTCGCCGTAGCTCCTTGCCAAAGTGCGAGTTGCGAGTGTGGAGGTTACGAGTTCGATCCTCGAACGTGACGCTTGGTTTTTTCCAGAGTACTCTCTACGTGTTCGAAGAAGAACTAAAGTACAATAAATTGACAAGCTTTCGGCGCGTGTCACGATGGGGCCGTGCATGCATTGCCGATTGCGGAGGATGAGGTCGCGGGTTCGAATCCCGCCGTTTTCGAGGGATTTCCGAGGAGCCTCGTAATGAAACCAAGTAATAGAATAATATTACACGTTTCGTTACGTTGTTCCCGGATGAGTTTCGTAACGAACTTCCAAGCATTTAATAATACTTATAAGTCTCGTTACGAGAGTCATCCACCGGAAATCCCCCGAAGATGGTCTCCTCCGCCGGGAGTCGTCGCGCGTCTGAATCTTCTTCGAAAGCAATAGCATGAGGCCCCATCGGGGGGCGTTTTGCAAAACGTTAGCCTGATTATTACAGAAAAAAATCATCAAAATGCCCTACACATGGCATCACACTGTGACCTCCCAAAGCAGAGCAGACGGGGGCGGGCTGGGCGGAGGTCCCGGAGCACGGGCCAGCCTCGAACCCGAATCCTCCGCTTTGTTAGGTCTCAGTGCTAGCCATGCGCCACCAGGGCACGAAGGCAATGCTGCTAATTAATCTATATGAAGTCAACAAGCAGTTAGGCATATCATCACTTGGTAAAAATGCCAGTCTCCTTCCCTCCCAAGACACGAACCTATCCTCTTACGCATTCCGGGCAGACACTTTGCCACCGAGCTACAAATAAAGACACCATTTTGTTTCCGAACATGTTACATTGCGGTGTGTGTTAAGACTTTCTAAGTACGATTCAGAAACTTACAGTCACAAGATTGAAATCAATCTCCGCACACAAAGCAGACTACTTTTATTTATTCACGCGTACAAAATATTAATATTTGAAGATATCGACGAAAATACATTATATTGAGGGCAAGGCGCATATGTGTAAGCGCTATTCTCATGGATGATAAAAGGCAGGAATAGTGTTTGGATGTGGACGTAAATGATCCTCCCTTGTATTACGGAAATTTAGAAGACGTTACTAGTAATGTTAAATATACACGGACGTGTCTGAAGCGGATGAATAACTGTGAACTTAATTTTACATTTAATTAATCGTATGAAACAGGCTATTACTTGAATCGCCCAAAGCACAAACATACATTGTACATTTACACAAAACTATGGGAGATAGAAAAAACGATTTGCAAGAAGACCTACCAGTATTTTATTTTGTAATATTTTACTGCAGAAACATTTACATTTGCAGTGTAACAATAAATTTGCTTTCCCAAAATGGAAAAAAATGCCATTTCAGCTTTTGCCAGATAACTACAGATACATTCTTGTTAAAAAGATCATTTGCTATGGTTTTTCATAATTGAAATTAATATGTATTGAGTCAGTCAGAGTTCCCAGGGATAAAAAAATCGTGTACAGATTGCAGTTCTCCCAATAGTACGTCTTGGAGAATATACGAAGGTATTTTATGTAATCTGATGTATTTGGAAAGATGATTGCTAAGTCGCAATAACGTCCTTAAAAATTTAATCCAAAGATTAGGCTTATTTTTTTATTTTGAAAATGTTCCAGGTGGATCATGTAAAATACCTTAGAAAATTAAAATAAGGGTTTGACATCAGGCAAATAGACTGATGAATATAACATTTTCGAGAAAATCGGTTGGCGCTAGCGTCGGCCACAGACGGAAGAAAGGACAGACAGACAATTTTTTTGGATATTTTAGTACCAAGGAAATGAAAAATATGGACTCTGCTTACACAACGTGTGGAAGGAAAAAGATTTATCAACTTTTTTGTAGTAAGAAAGGTCTGGGGAAAATATAATATGATTTAATAAAAAAGGGCAAAATAGACAACACAATTTCTGCGTTTGCCATCTGATGAGGAGTCTTTAGCACTATCTATAAAAAAGAAGAAAAAAAATTCAGCAATTTTCGAGGAAATGACATTTGAAGGTTTCACAAATTATACAATTTGTAGCCCATTTTCACTGACAACTTTTGGGTTTTCGGGAAACATCATTCTACGTCATTGACAGAGCTTTGCATCCATGTACATAAATCGCAGGTAATGTCAATATTAACAACATGAAGCAGATCACTAAATAACATTTGCGTATTTAAAAAGAAAATTAAATACTTGGAATTGTAACAGTTTATTTCTACGAAAATGTTAAAGAAAATATTTAGAACCCTATTTAGGGCAATCTTGTTTTCAATCTTTCTTTACTCTTTTGAGTTGACGAACACTTGAAATATTTTCAAAAAATCTACATGACGTTATTGAATAACCTAATTGTGGAGAAAAAATCATTCGACAAAATTGCTGTTTTGAAAATTGTAGTCGTAGGATACCTTTTGTAATTAACTAAAATGGGGCGGGTTCTTTTCCGAACTTACGGTGTATTCTAATAATGTTATCGCCAAAAAATATATTCTAGTTTTCAACGTAACTCGTGACGGAATGACAAAGAATATCGTGAGCCTGTAAGATTTTAAGTTAAAATTATAGAGGGATAGTTTTCTTCTCTTCAACAAATGCGTTACATCTGTGTACTCGTATATTCAACATTACTAGTAACATATTCTAAATTTCCATTAAGACAAGGGAGGATCATTTACGCCCACTTCCAAACACTATTCCTGCCTTTTATCATCCATGAGAATAGCGCTTACACATATGCGCCTTGCCCTCAATATAATGTATTTTCGTCGATATCTTCAAATATTAATATTTTGTACGCGTGAATAAATAAAAGTAGTCTGCTTTGTGTGCGGAGATTGATTTCAATCTTGTGACTGTAAGTTTCTGAATCGTACTTAGAAAGTCTTAACACACACCGCAATGTAAGATGTTCGGAAACAAAATGGCGTCTTTATTTGTAGCTCGGTGGCAAAGTGTCTGCCCGGAATGCGTTAGAGGATAGGTTCGTGTCTTGGGAGGGAAGGAGACTGGCATTTTTACCAAGTGATGATATGCCTAACTGCTTGTTGACTTCATATAGATTAATTAGCAGCATTGCCTTCGTGCCCTGGTGGCGCATGACTAGCACTGAGACCTAACAAAGCGGAGGATTCGGGTTCGAGGCTGGCCCGTGCTCCGGGACCTCCGCCCAGCCCGCCCCCGTCTGCTTTGCTTTGGGACGTCACAGTGTGATGCCATGTGTATGCCATTTTGATGAATTTTTTCTCAATAATCATCATAACTTTTTGCAAAACGCCCCCCGATGGGGCCTCATGCTTTTGCTTTTCGAAGAAGATTCAGACGCGCGACGACTCCCGGCGGAGGAGACCATCTTCGGGGGATTTCCGGTGGATGACTCTCGTAACGAGACTTATAAGTATTATTAAATGCTTGGAAGTTCGTTACGAAACTCATCCGGGAACAACGTAACGAAACGTGTAATATTATTCTATTACTTGGTTTCATTACGAGGCTCCTCGGAAATCCCTCGAAAACGGCGGGATTCGAACCCGCGACCTCATCCTCCGCAATCGGCAATGCATGCACGGCCCCATCGTGACACGCGCCGAAAGCTTGTCAATTTATTGTACTTTAGTTCTTCTTCGAACACGTAGAGAGTACTCTGGAAAAAACCAAGCGTCACGTTGGAGGATCGAACTCGTAACCTCCACACTCGCAACTCGCACTTTGGCAAGGAGCTACGGCGACTCTCGGTGTACCCCTCTGTTTGAACATCATATATACCGTATGTTTCCACTTTGTGAACGCATGTGTTGAAGAGAAGGAAACTTTCCCTCGGTAATTTTTAAAATTAAAATCTTACAGGCTCACGATATTCTTCGTCATTCCTTCACGAGTATCTTTGAATACTAGTATTTTTTATTTATATATCTTTAGGCGTTAAAATTATTTGAATAGCATTATCATTTCGGATGAAACTTTCTCCCCATTTTATGATTCTCTGTCGGGGCTTGCTCATACACTGCAAACATCTGTCAATATAGCTCGGATAACCCCTGAATTCTCGACATATATTAGACTGTTATGAAGACTTCCTGTGCTCGTGAATAATGAGTTGGTGTTTTGGTGTATAAATACTAGATGTATTTAATAATGGGATTGGAGATTTAAGAATTGCTATGTTTAACTTACATTATTCGATTACAGAATTTTCAGATTCTCTCTAGTTAGGGTTCCAGTCTCTCTATTATGACGTTAGACTGAAAATTGTTTTATATTGATTTCTTGAAGTAAGGTTTTCAGAACAAATTTACAGAATGTATAATCAAAACATTGTGAATTTATGTGGTATAATCTGAACATGGCACTGGGTTGCTAAAACGTAACCTTGTGTTGCAGGCTGGAAGCGCACAGGCGGCATAGTGTGGGCTCCTCGACTACACAGGAACGTTAGGCTGAGGAAGTGGCGAGGACAACCAGGTATTATCAGATTCACAGCCTTACTGTTTTCGCAAGGGCAAAAGCACACTGTGTGGGCATGCTAAAATCAATTAGCAACATCTTAAACTTAAAATATGTCTTGTAATTTCAAATGGAAAATTAATTTAAAGGATTCTTCAGTTCTTGGGTGTTAATATGCAAAACAAACAAACAAACAAACAAAATCCAATTAATTATTACGTTCTGGACATTTGCTTAATGAGAACAATTTTGTTGCTACAGTCAAAGTGTTTTTCTGTTACTACAATATATTAATTTTTGAAGTAGTTTAGAAAATACACTATCTAATTTATCTTGTTCGTGAAATTCCAATGATGTATTGACGCGTATGTATTTCTGATTATATTTTATAAGTGAAGAGTTAAAAATTTTTGTATGTGAAAGATGATCCTACTGTTAATGAAGTAATATAACTGTACACACTTTCTTCAATATTATTTTCAGTACATTTGTGGCTAAAAGAGAGACGCATCTTCTTGAAGATTTACATGACTTAACAGCCATTGTTGCACACCGTTAAAAATTAAATAAATAAAATGAGAAGAAATGAGAAAACGTTATAGTTTTGACGAAGATTGGCATGGCTTCTGCTATGGTTCAAGGTTTCTCCACCAAACTCCCGCGAAGACCAAGAAAGACGAAACGTGAAATGCGCACGTAAACTCAATTTCAGTGATTTATACAATTTATATTTATGTTGAATTAAATGTTCGAATTTACTACTAATTTTAATGCACATTTTTACCGTTTTGAAATAAAACTACATCAAATATTTAACTTTAATTTGTTTTTAATGACATGTGGATCTGCTTGTGAAAAGATGATGAAACTGAAAGGGGGTAATGTTATGGTATCAGCGCTTCTCGCTCATTTCTGTGACAGCAGCGAATTGAATTAAAATATTACTGTTCAAAAGTGATTGGTTAATGATAATTTGCTTTGGATAAAATGTTCATAAACAGATTATGTCAAGAAAGGCGTTGACCTTTTTATTCTTCAATGGTTTTAGAAGATGAAAATTTCGTACCTCAAATTACTTATGCTTTAAGATTTCCCTTACAAGAAATTGTAACGTGACAATTTTCTACGCTTATGAATTTTGACACATGAATTTGCGGCAGGACAAAGTATTATCAATAAAAATCAGCGAGTGTTGATGAGTGCATCTGTGCTTCTTCATTATCAATTAGCTCGTCGTTTGGATAAGTTTAAGAGAAATTTAAACTTATGTTAATGTAAGAAAAACAAAGTAATTACTAACAAAACTCAATTCCGCAAACAAAGGCTAATGTGCAGTCACAAAAATTGTGATGCATATCTGGTGAGACAAAGAGTGTGTGGTTTCTTACGAAAGGTAAGGCGCAAATAAATGGATAATAAGAAATTTGGAACTTCAAAAACGTTACATTCTTGTTTGTTATTAAAAAATAACTCGAAAATTTTTTTGTCACTATTTACACGAAGTTGTGACTGAAATATTTTTCGTTAATTTTTCGAATCTGACAAACAACGAGTTTTCAGTTTTCACTGAATAAAAATAATTAATTTATGCCAAAAACGTTATGGATATATACATACATATATACAATATTTCTTTAAGGTATATTAAAATCAAAAATAGTACCTTTGATGTTCAATTTTTTAAATTTGTACGAGATTTGTATAAGAGACACTTATGTACGGTTTCACAGTGATTTAGACTGCTACCTTTGTTTGATGCAGATCAACATATGTAAGCCTTTGCTCAAAACAAGCATTGCCTAGGCCGGAAGTTTTATAAATTGACTGCATACCACTTACGCATATGAGAATGGAATTAGAACGGCCGTTCCGTCCTTGTTGCTGAGCCATTCTTTGTGTCAAAATAATCAATTTTCTAGGATCAAAGGATCGAGAGGACAAAGATGCATAAAAAAACAACAACACATACATGTATTCGTTATATTTAAAATTTATTGAACATGAAAACGTCTCTTTACTTACATTTTAAGAATATACAAGATAAAGAATGGATCAATTGACTGAAATGGACTAGAGATCTAGATGATTTGTTGCTATACACTTTCGATTAGAAATCTGCCACAAACGTAGAAAACATGAAATGAGCTTGAGCTGGACACGAGTTACATTTATGTACACAAATGGACTTTTGTCAACAGTGCTGGCTCGCTCCATTTTTTACATTAATAGGAAAAGAAAAAAAGTGAGGAAGGGAATCATTAACAATTTAGGATTTAATTATGCGAAAATTTGTATTTGAAACTAAGTATATATTGTAAATTTAACCAGGAAATCTACATATTATTACTGGCCTTACTGAGGCCAGAAGAAAAATTCTTGATGTAAAAAAGTATACATTGATGCATACAAACAATTGTACCGATTGCGAAAATGAAATAGCTAATAAACGGATTATAAATGGAATAAAACAACGTTCCAAGGGAAATATAGGAACAAATTGAATGTTATTAGCAAGAAAGCAAATAATCTTCATTGAAATATATAGCACACACAACTTTCTCTCTTTAATTTTGAATAAAAAGAAATGGGATTGTTATAAGTTATTCTGAGATATTAAGAAACTGTGAACAATATTTGGAAACAATTATCATTAATTAATTCTTTTCCCTTGGACTTTTAGGAATTTGAAATAAATCGAGAAAAATTGAAAGTTGACTTATGAGAGAAAATATTTTGTTTTCGTTGTATTATTCACAGAAAATGCGGATACATAATTTGCCTCACATTGATGTGAAGATTTGTTCTGGTAGCGTCACGTAGAATGATGAAAACTGATTGCTTACTTTTTTGCGGCAAGAACATTTTCTTTTATCTATAGGTATTGATTGATTTTGACTCTTGGTCTCAGCGGCTCAGGGCAGTTTCATCGTATTCATTAAAACTTTTATACATTTAAGGGGATAGACGTGATCACATTGGGGAAAGTGAATTGCGGAAACAAATTTCAAAACGATTAAGAACCGAGCACACTATTTAACAAATTCAACTAGAGCATCGGTCAGAGAAAGAGGGGCGAGCCATCACTGACAACGTAGGTGTTTAGTGTTGGACGATGCGATTTTTTAAAAGATCGATCTTTTTAAGTAAATAATCGACCTTGGATCGATGTTTTTGCGTTCAATTATTTTGTAAATCGATGTTTCCAATCCATCATCGACATTCAATTTCTCAATTAAACTGTGAGTGCGACGATGACAGTTTATAAAGGCTTCGTGGATAGAGTGCAAAGAATCAAAAGGTAATTATTACGTTACGCGTTGTATAGATAGTTAAGATGCCTAAAGATCTTTGTATATTTTATTCTAGCTTAATTTCCCCGAAACGATTTTCATCGTTGTATGGAAAAATGACATATACATCTGAGTTTTCTACAGTAACTATCACTTTACGATTTTCATTTCTAGTATTGACAAAATATTTATCGGTACTATTTTTAATATAATTTTTTTGTATTGGAATGAAATTTACGTATTGAAAAAACATATTTTTGTTTTTAAATCGATTTTTGAAACATCGATCTTTCATATACGATTTTTGGGTGAACCGATCGAATGAGCTCCGATTCAAAATTGATTCAAAAATCGATTTTTATTTTTCGATCTTCCAACACTAGTTTTGCTTGACTGTTTGGAGAATCGCAATGATTGAAATCTATGACAGACCTCAGACATTACGCGGGTGGAAATATTGTGCTTACTCTAATACTCTCAAGAACAATCAGAAGAAGGGCGCTTCTTTGCTAAATTCTTTCCGAAAGAGGATCATGGGGCGAATGAAGAGTAGAGGGACTTTGCGAGGTGGGCCGCTGTGGCAACATTAGCCACGTAAGTGGCTACTGCATCAATTCCTGTGAATATGTTTTTATTTTTGTATGATAAACACACACAATATTGAGAAGTATTTTAGGTGTTTCTAGTAACTAAAATCTGCAGTTAGTATTCCTGTAATGTCCTGCATTTAAACCGCACTGAAGTGTTTAAATATAAATCCTACCTCATTGTCTTTGTTATTCAAATCTGTATTTAATCTCTTCAAAAGGCTTAATACCAATAAAAATTTCCAGTGCAAGATGAACAATAATACATATTCTTTTCAAAATATACTCGAAGATGTGAAGTAAACGCGTACGACAATCAACGTAGGTCTCTATCTCAGCGGCAAGAGAGTGCTAAGAATCGAGCATCAGCGTCTTTTACTTCCCTTGTACTTATCAGTGAGACAAAACGTTAAAAATACATTGTAAAAGAAAAACGCAATGAGGTAATCGATTCTATTCTAAAACGGCGAAACTCATTCATAGATGATAGTATTATGGATCCATCCTATTCAAAAAATTTTTATATTTGTGAATTTTAAAACTTAATTTAACGCTTTTATCAAAAATAATGGATTGAAATATATATGTACCTTTTCACAATTTCATTATCAATATTATGGAAACCCTGAAGAATTCGAATAATCGTTACAAATGCGATCTGCTTTGTCGTTTTTTCGATGTACAATAAATAGTAGGCTAAACGACGGTTCAGCAATATGGTTGTTTGAAAACCACTGAAGTGAAATATTAAAATAAAAGTTCTAAGTCTGACATAAAAACTATTGATACATTCCACACAATATAACGGGCGCTGCAATGCGAGAGAAATGTAGTTCCAACTGCAGGCGATTTCACTGTGTCTGGACCATGGAGGAAAGAGATGGATGGGCTCTTGCGCATTGTATTCGACTTCAGCCAATGCGATTCAGACACCAGTTTGGATCACAGTTTGCGGAAATTTTAAATGTCAAAATCACCTCGTTACAAGTCACTGAAACAGATACATGAAGCACTACAAAAGAGGATTGAATCTTTTATTTCTGTTACACCTTCATCGTATTATTTTTGGTTGGTCATCGTTGTCAAAAAATTGTCACTTTATGCTACGTTCAAAATGTTTCTCAATACTTCTCGCTCTCCATGCAACATGGAGACCAACATCTTGCTTTTCAAACGAAGTGCCCGTGTTGTGGTCACGTGGTTCGTGACACAAACTGGTTCTGCGCAGAACGAGCACAAATCGGAGCACCGGAAGAGCCCACCATTCTCTTTCCACCATGATCTATTTCCAACACAAGCCGATTTCGCTGCGTCCAGACGAACGGTCCATCACGCGCCTCGCGTTCCCTCATGGCGAGTGGGGGGGGGGGGGAAGGGAGGGGAAGACGAATCGCTGGCGCGGACGGGGCGGGAAGGGGGGCCGATGGCCGTGGTGGCATGCACAGCCCTCGGGAAGGGCATCGGAAAACTCTGGGAAGAGGCGCTAAGAAATGCCGTGTCTCTTGCTGAGATCGACTGCATTCGTCTATCCCAGGCGACGTGTTTCAGTGGAGAATCGTACTCGACGTGAGAAGACGGTCAGTAACTTTGGTTGCGGAGACTGTGACCCTGTTCTGGTTATCTGGTTATCACCATGTCTTATCGTAGCGCGTACGTTCTGTAATCGTGTCAACTGTGCAAAACTGCGCCTGCTTGGACGCTGTTTAAGTAATAATAATAATAATAATAATAATAATAATAATAATAATAATAATAATAATAATAATAATAATTTTGAATTAAATGAACAAAGTATTACTACTGAAAATAGGTTGTTTTGAATATTCTAGCAAGGAATGTCTTTCAACAAACCGTAAATTTTCAAATACGTTTATTACAATTAATATTTCTTTTATCTTAAAGTTTGAAATAAAAACTGCGATTGTCAGAATCATAGTAAGATTGTGCTTCCACATTTACCAATTTCAGGTGTATTGCAGACGGAAAAGGTTCTGTGTTAGCGCAGATATTATCTGGTTCTTTGAAAATTTATTATGAAACTTATTGAAATGTAAAAACAGGTTGTTCTGACTAAACAGATTTACCTACCTAATGCCACATTTTTAGTAAATTTTTTCAACTATAATTTAAACCTGCGAGAAACCTTTATGCAATACTGATCATAAGTGATGCCAATTTGTTGGATATTAGTAACAATATAAGCCAGATTAACCAAACTTTTCTCTCTTTATTTTCATTACATTTATTTTTTTCGCAAAATTCTTCCGAATATTAAAACTTCATATGCACTCATTCGATTTATTTCGATTTATTATTTCTAAAAACACCAAACGCTTCTGTAAATGTATCTTCTGAATATAATTACAATTGCAGTTTCAAAAGCAAGGCTTTCCAAACACACTTCAAATTCCAAAATCCAAAGCAGATTTGTGTTCAATGGAACGTACAGTTCATCCTTTATGAACCACTCGTCCGCGAAATGCCAGAAATAGCAATTGCAAGCAATAACAGGCCCTCTCACTCTTCCACAGAGCTTTGCGATCCGTTTACGTTGCAGGGACGCACTATTCATTATTATCGCAATAAATTCGTATCCGTTCGGGAACACGCGAAGGATGAAAAACATTTATCCCGTCATTCCATTCAAAAAACCGTTTCTAAATTTGGAGAAAACCACAACGTGCTGGGAGAGTAAACATCGAATATAAAATACACATCAGAAAAACATGTATCAATCAATGACACGTATTGAGGAAACTAAATGCAAATAATATCCTTCGCTAGTGATTCTGTAATAACATTAATCACGAGGATCCGAAATCAAAGGTGACACGCGCCGAGTACGCTCTCATTGCGTCAACGGGACGCAACGCGAGCGTGCGGCTCGCTCTCATCCTTGACTGTTCCCGGCGTAGGGTGCAGGGGGAAGGAGATATGTGTGCGAGAGGGGTTGGTGGGTGTGTGGGGCTACCCTCTGCTGCCGCCGCCACCGCCTTCGGAGGGGGGCAGCCCCAGGAGGCGCAGGTCGTCGTCGTCGCTGCCGCTCGCCGCTGCCCACGCGCCCAGCACGCGGCTGCTCCTGCGCAAGGCAAACGCACGCGTTTGGGATTAGCACCCACACACAAGCGGAAAAGCAAAAATTACCCTGCACGCATACACACACACACGCGAGCATTTAAAGGGGCAAGATTTATAAAAACAAAAAATAGAGGGGCAAGAATTACCACCAAATGCAGTTGGCCAAGAATTGCACATCTCATCCGTTCGTCCGTCCTTTCGTTCGTTAGTCGTCCTTTCATTGGTTCCTCCCGTTCGTTCGTTCTTGCGTTTGCCAGCTCGTCCGTCCGTTTGTCCATCCGTTCGCCGTCCGTTCACCCGTCCGTTCACCCGTCCGTCCGTCCTTCCGTTCTCCCGTCCGTTCGAACGTCTGCTCGTTCGTTCATCCGTTCGTTCGTCCATTGGTCCGTCCGTCCGTTCGTCCATCCGTTCGTCCTTCCGTTCGTTCGTCCATTCGTCAGACCGTTCGCCGGTCCGTCTATCCGTTCGCTGGTTCGTCCGTCCGTTCGTCCGTCTGTCCGCGTATCCGTCCGCTCGTCCGTCCGCTCGTCCGCTCTCGTTTGTTGAACCTCGTACGTTCGTCCGTCCGTTTATCCGTCCGTCGGTTCGTTTGTCCGTTCGTTCGTCCATGTCTTCGTCCGTCCGTTTGTCCATCCGTTCGACCGTCAGTTCGTCTTTCTGTTCATCCTTCCATTTATCCGTCCGTTCGTTCGTCCTTTCGTTCGTCGATCCCTTTGCACGTTACTTTGTTCGTCCGTTCGCTCGTTCGTTCGTCTTTTCGCTCGTTCGTTCGATCGTCCGTCCGTTTGTCAGATCGTTCCTCCGTCCGTCCGTCCGCTCATTCGTCCATCCTTTCGTTCGTCCGATCGCCCACTCGAACGTAAGTCTCTCAGTTCGTCCTCTCCGAATTTTCGTCTGTCCGTGCGCCCGTTTATGCGATCCTCCGTCCGTCCGTTTATTCGTCCGTCCGTCCGTTTGTCACATCGTTTGTCCGTCCGTCCGTTTGTCCGTCCGTCCGATCGTTCGTCAATCCGTTCGTCGGCCTGTTCGTCCCTTCGCCCGTCCGTCCGTCTGTCCGTTCGTCCGCCCGTCCCTTCGTCCGTCCGTTCGTCAGTCTGTCCGTCCGTTCGTTCGTCAGTCCTTGTGTCCGTCTGTTCGCCCGGTTGTCCGTTCTTCCATGCGACTGTTCGTGCGTCCGATCGTTCATACATCCGTCTTATGTACTGTCCGTCCGAACTTTCGTCCGTTCGTCAGTATGTCCGTCCTTTTCTTCGTCCGTTCGTCCGTACGAAAGTTCGTCCGTCCATCCGTCCCTTCGTGCATCCGATCATCCTTCCTTTCGCCCGTCCGTCCGATCGTCCGTCCGTTCGCTTGTTCGTCCGACCGCTCGTTCATTCATACGTCCGTTCCTACGTTCCTCAGATCGTCCGTCCGTTTGTTCAGCCGTTCGTCAGTCCGTTTGTCCATTCCTTCGTCAGTCCGTTCGTCAGTCCATTCGTTCGTCAGTCCGTTCGTCAGTCCATTCGTTCGTCTGTCCGTCCGCCCCTTTGTCCGTCCGTTCGTCCGTCCGTCCGTTCGTCAGTCCGTTTGTCCGTCTGTTGTTTCGTCAGTCCGTTCGTTCGTCCGCATGTCCGTTCGTCCATCCGTCCGTTCGACAGTCTGTACGTCCGTTCGTCCGTCGAACCGTCAGTACGTTCGACCGTCTCTTCGTTCTTTATTCCGTTCTTTTGTGCGTCCGTTCGCTCGTTCGTCCGAACGCTCGTTCGTCCGTAGGTCTGTTCTTTTTCCTTCCCATCGTTCGAACGTTGGTCCGATCGTCCGTTCGCTCATTCGTTCGTCCGTCCGTTCTTCTGCCCGTCCCTTCGTCCGCCCGTCCCTTCGTCCGTTCTTTCGTCAGTCTGTTCGTCCGTTTGTTCTTCAGTTCTTGTGTTCGACTGTTCGTCTGTCTGTCCGTTCTTCCGTGCGAGTGTTCGTCCATTCATTCGTCCTACCGTTCGTCTTTCTGGACATCCTTCCATTCGCCCGGCCGTTCGCCCGTTCGTTCTCCGTTCTCTCGATCGTTTGTCCGTCCGTTCTCTCGTTCGTTTGTCCGTCCGTTCTCTCGTTCGTTTGTCCGTCCGTTCGTCTTCCGTCCGTCTGCTTGTCCGTCCGTTTATCCGTCCGTCCGTTCGTTTGTCCGTTCGTTCGTTTGTCCGTTCGTTCCTCCATCTGTTCGTCAGTGCGTTCGTCAATGTTATCGTCCTTCCTTTCATTCGTCGGTTCGTCCATCGTACGTCTCTTCGTTGTTCGTCCATGCGTCGTTCGTTCATGCGTTCGTTCGTCCGTGCCTCCGTTTTTCGTCCGTCCATGCGCCCATTCGTGGGTTCGTCTGCTCCCGTCCATCCGTTCGCCCGTCCATCCGTTCGCCCGTCCGTCCGTCTGTTCGTTCATCCGTTCGTCCGTCCGTTCTTTGTCCATTCGTCCGCCTGTTCGTTCGTCCGTCCTTCCATTCGTCCGTCCATTTGTGCTTCCGTTAATCGTTCGTCCGTTCGTCTGTCCGTCCGTTCGTCCGATCCCTCGTTCGATCGTTCCCTAGACCATCCGTCAGTTCCTTCGTCCGTTGTCAGTTCGTGCCTCCGTTCGTTCGTGCTTCCGTTTGTCTGGGCATTCGTCCGTCCGTTCGCCTGGCTGTTCGTTCATCAGTCCAATCGTTCGTAAGTCCGTTCGTTCGCTCGTTCGTTTGTATGTCCGTCCGTTCGTCATTCCGTCCACCCGCTCGTTAGTCCGTTCGCTCGCCCGTCCGTTCGTTCGACCGTTCGTTCGTTCATCAGTATGTTTGCCCGTCCGTATGTTCATCCGACCGTTGGTCCGTTTGTTCGTCTGTCCGTCATTCCGTCCGTCAATTCTTCCGTCCGTCCGACCGTTCTTTCAACTATTCGTCCGTCCTTCCATCCGTTCGTCCGTCCGTCCGCTCGTTCGTCTGTCGGTTCGTTCGTTCGTCCGTTTGCCCTTTCGTTCGACCGTCAGTCCATTCTTCCGTCCGTTCGTCAGTCCGTCCGTTCGTCCTTCAGTTCGTCGTTTCGTCCGTCCGTTCCTTGGTACGTTCGATGGAATGTTCGCCTCTCCGTCCATCCGATTGTCCGTCCGTTCGTTTTTCCGTGCGTCAATTCGTTCTTCTGTCAGTTCATCTGTGCGCTCGTCCGTTCGTTCGTCTTTTGGTCCGTCCGTCAGTCTGTTTTTTCGTCCGTTCGTCTGTCCATTCGTTAGCGAGTTCGTCAGTCCGATCGTCTGTCTGTTTATCTGATCGATCGATCGTCCGTCTCACTGTTCGTCAGTCCGTCCGTTCGGTCGTCCGATCGTCCGTCCGATCGTTCGTGCGCCCATCTGATCGACCGTACGTCCGGCTGTTCGTCCGTCTGCCCGTTCGACTGTCCGTTCGTTCGTTTGTCCATACGTCCGTTCGCCTGTCCGATCGTCCGTCTGTTCGTCAGTCCGTTCGTCAGTCCGTCCGTCCGTTCGCCCGTCCGTCCTTTCGTCCTTGCGAACGTCCGTCCATTGGTCCGTTCGTTCCTTCGTCCGTTCAATCATTCGCTCGTCCGTCCGTTCATCGTCCGTCCGTCCATTCGTCATTGTCCGTCCGTTCGTGCGTCCAATCATCAGACTGTTCGTCCGTCTGTTCGTTCGTCAGTCCGCTGGTTCGTCCGTCTGTTCACTCGTTCGTCCATCCGCTAGTTCACTCGATCTGTCCGTCCGCCCGATTGTCCATCCGCTCGATTGTCCGTTCGTCAGTCTTTTCGTTCGTCCATCTGTTCGACCGTCCGTCGAACCGTTCGTTTGTCTTGTCGTCCGTCCGTCCTTATGTTTGTTCGTCCCTCCGTTCGCCTGAACGTTCTTCATTTCGTTCGACCGTACGTCCGTTCGTCCATCCATCCGATCGTTCGTTCGCCAGTCTGATCGTCCGTCCGTTCGTCAATCCGTCCACCCATTTGTCCGTCCGTTAGTCCGTCCATCCGTTCGTTCGTCCGTCCGTCCGTTCGCCCGTCCTTGCGGTCGCCCGTCCGTTGGTCCGTTCGTTCATACGTTCGCTCTTTCGTTCGTCCGCCCATCCGTTCGTCCGCTCGTCCGTTCGTCAGTCTGTCCGTTCTTTCGTTCGTCCATTAGTTCTTCCGTTCGTTCGTCCGTTTTTGCATCCGTTCGTCACTCTGTTCGTCTGACCGTTCGTCCGTCCAATCGTCCGTCCAATAGTCATCCGTACGTCAGTCACTTCATCAGTCAGTTCGTCCGTTCGTTTGTCCGCACCTTCCTCAGTCCGTTCATCACTCCGTCCGTTCATCCGTTCGTCATTCCGTTGGACCATTCATTCATCGGCCGTCCATCCGTCCGTTCATCCGTTTGTTCGTCTGTCCGTTCGTTCGTCCGTCCGTTTTTCCGTCCCTTTGTCTGTCCGTTCGTCCGTCAGTTCGTTCGTCCGTTCGTTTGTCCGGCGGTTTGTCTGTCCCTTCGTTCGTCCGTCAGTTCATCCGTCCGTTCGTTCGTCCGTCCGTCCGTTCGTTCGTCCGTGCCTTCGCTCCTACGTCAGTCCGTTCGTTCGTCTGTTCCTTCGTTCGATCGTCAGTCCGTCTGACCGTCCGTCAGTTCCAGACGGACAAACGGACAGACGAAGGGACAGGCGGACAAACGGACGGACGAACGGACAGACGAAGTGACGGACAGACTGCTAAACGGACTGCAGATCGAACAGACGTCTGAACGCACTGACGAACTCCTGTCCGTCAGTTCCAGACGGACAAACGGGCGGACGAAAGGTCAGGCGGACAAACGGACGGATAAACAGACTGCTGAACGGACTGGAGAACAAACAGACGGCCGAACGGACTGACGAACAGACTGACAAACGCAAGGACGAACGGACGGACGAGCGATCGTGTGGACGATCGGACGGACGCACGTTTGACGAATGAACGAACGAACAGTTTGATGAACGGACCAACAAACAGACGGACTAACGGACCGACAAACGGTCGGACAAAGAGACGCACGAACAGACGGACGAATGGACTGACGAACGGACGGACAAACGGAAGAACGGACTGACGGACGTACGACCTGACGAATATCCGTCCGTTCGTCCTTCCGTTCGTCTGTTTGTCCGTCCGTTCGTCGGTCCGTTATGCCGTCTGTAGGTCCGTTCGTCAGACCGTTCGTTCGTTCGTCAAACGCGCGTCCGTCCGATCGTCCATTCGATCGCTCGTCCGTCCGTTCGCCCGTGCGTTTGTCCGTCTGTTCGTCAGTCTGTTTAGCCGTCTGTTCGATCTCCAATACCTCTCAGACTCCGCTGAACAGCCTGTTTGTCCGTCCGTTCGTCCGACTGGAACTGACGGACGGACTGACGATCGGACGAAGTAACAGACGGTCGAAAGGACTGACGTAGGGGCGAACGGACGTACAAACGAACGGACGGACGAAGGAACAGACAGACAAACGTACGGACGGACATACGAACAACCTAACGGACGGACGAACTGACGGACGAACGGACTGACGAACGGACAGACGATCGGTCGAACGAACGGACGGACGAACGGACTGAGGAACGGGATGAACGGTCTGACGAACGGTCGAACGAACGGACGGACGAACAGAGAGACGAGCGGACCGATGAACGGATGGACAAACGGGCGAACGGACGGACGACAGTCGAACGGACGGACGAACGGGGGACAAACAGACACACGAACGGACGGACAAACGGAATAACGGACTGACGGACGTCCGTCTGTTCGCCCGTCTGTTCGTCCGTCTGTTCGTCTGTTCATCCGTCTGTTCGTTTGTCCGTTCGTCAGCCCGCTCGTTCTTCTCTTCGTCAGTCCGTTAGTTCTCCCGTCCGTTCGACCGTTTGTTTGTTGGTCCGATCGTCAGACCATTCGTTCAATCGTTCGTCAAACGTTCGTCCGTCCGATCGTTAATACGATCGCTCGTCCGTTCGTTCGTCCGTGCGTTTGTCCGTCTGTTTGTCAGTCTGTTCAGCTGTCTGTTCGATCTCCAGTCCGTACAGCAGTCTGTTTGTCCGTCCGTTCGTCTATCCGTTCGTCCGTCCGCTTGTCCGCCTGCCCCTTCGTTCGTCAGTTCGTCCGTCTGGAAATGACGGACGGAAGGACTAACGAACGGACGAAGGAACAGACGGAGGAACGGACTGATGTAGGGGAAACAGACGTTGGAACGAATGGAGGGACGAAGGAACGGACAGAAACGTACGAACGGAGAAACGAACTACCTAACGGATGGACGAATTTGACGGTCGAACGGACCTACAAACGGAAAGACAAACAAACGGACGGACGGACTGACGAACGGACGAACGAAGGGATGGACGAACAGTCGGACCAACGGACGGATGAACGATCGGACGATATGTTTCGATCTTCCGTTTGTCCGTTCGTTCTTAATTCAGTTCGTCCGTCTGTTCGTCCGTCTATTCGTTCATCCAGCGATCGTCCGTACGTCTGATCGTTTTTTCCAATTTTCGTCCGATAGTCAGTCAGTCCGTTCGTCCATTGGTCAAACGTCTGTTAAACGAACGGACGGACGAAATGACGAAAGGAAGGACGAACGGACGGACGTACGGATGTACGAAGGAACGAACAGACGATCGAACGAACGGATTGACAAATAGACAGACGAAAGGACGAATGGACGGCCGAAGAACGAATGGTCGAACGGAATGACAAACGGATGAACAGAACTAATGCCGTCTCGTCTTTTCTCGTCTCGCCTCTCCTCGCCTCGTCTCGTCTCGTCTAAGAATTATAAAAATTTAAAAAATCAAAAAATATAAAAAATCAAAAAATATAAAAAATCAAAAAATATAAAAATTCAAAAAATATAAAAATAAAAAATATAAAAAATCAAAAAATATAAAAAATAAAAAATATAAAAAATCAAAAAATATAAAAAATCAAAAAATATAAAAATTCTCGTCTTGTTTCGTCTCGTCGCGCAGCGTCTCGTCTCGTTTCGCCTCGTCTCGTCTCGTGCCGTCCTGTCTCCTCTCGTTCCGTCTCGTCTCGTGTCGTCTCGTTTCGTTTCGTCTCGTCTCGTCTCGACACGTCACGTCAGGTGACGTCATGTGACGTCTCGTCTCGTCTAGTCACGACACATCACGTCTCGTCTCGTCTCGTCTCGCCTCGTTTCGTTTCATCACGTAACGTCACGTCACGTCACGACACGTCTCGTCTCGTCACGTCACGTCTCGTCTCGTGTCGTCTCGTCTCGTCTCGTCACGTCATGTCTCGTCTCGTCTCGTTACGTCACGTCACGTCTCGTCTAAGAATTATAAAAATTTAAAAAAATAAAAAATATAAAAATTAAAAAAATATAAAAATTCGAAAATATTCATTTCGAAAAATATAAAAAAATCAATAAAAATAAAAAAATCAAAAAATTTAAAAAATAAAAAAATATAAAAATAAAAAATATAAAAAAATAAAGATATAAAAAATCAGAAAATATAAAAATTCTCGTCTCGTTTCGTTTCGTCGCGCCGCGTCTCGTCTCGTTTCGACTCGTCTCGTCTCGTCCTGTCTCGTCTCGTCCCGTCTCGTCTCGTCTGGTTTCGTCACGTCTCGTCTCGTCCCGTTTCGTCTCGCCTCGTCTCAACTCGTCTCGTCTGGTCTCGTCACGACAGGCACGTCACGTCTTGTCTCGTCTGGTCTGGTCTCATCTCGTCACGTCACGTCACGTCTCGTCTCGTCTGGTTTCGTCACGTCTCGTCTCGTCTCGTCTAGTCTCTTGACGTCACGTCACATCTCGTCTCGTCACGGCACGTCACGTCACGTCTCGTCTCGTCACGTCACGTCACATCTCGTCTCGTCTCAACTCGTCTCGTCTCGTCTCGTCTCGTCTCGTCTCGTCACGTCATGGCACCTATCGTCACGTCTCGTCTCGTCACGTCACGTCACGTCACGTCTCGTCTCGTCCCGATTCGTCTTGTCTCGTCTCGTCTCAACTCGTCTCGTCTCGACACGACACGTCACGTCACGTCACGTCTCGTCTCGACTGGTCTCGTCTCGTCACGTCACGGCACGTCACGTCTCGTCTGGTCTCGTTCGCCTCACGTTCACGACACGTCAAGTCACGTCACGTCTCGTCTCGTCTCGTCACGTTACGTCACGTAACGTCTCGTCAAGTCTCGTCACGTCATGTCACGTCTCGTCTCGTCTGGGAATTATAAAAATTTAGAATATCAAAAAATATTAAAAATCAAAAAATATAAAAAAATCAAAAAATACAAAAATCAAAAAATATAAAACATCAAAAATTATAAAAAATCAAAAATATAAAAAATCAAAAATATAAAAAATATAAAAAATTAAAAAATATAAAAAATCCAAAAATATAAAAAATCAAAAATATAAAAATTCTCGTCTCGTCTCGTCCTGTCTCGTCTCGTCCCGTCTCGTCTCGTTTCGTCACGTCTCGTCTCGTCTCGGTACGTCACGTCACATCTCTTCTCGTCTTGTCTCGTCTCGTCTCGTCCCGTTTCGTCTCGTCTCGTCTTGTCGCGTCTCAACTCGTCTCGTCTCGTCTCGTCATGGCACCTCACGTCACGTCTCGTCTCGTCTCGTCACCACACGTCACGTCACGTCTCATGTCGTCTAGTCTCGTCTCGTCACGTCACGTCACGTCTCGTCTCGTCACGTCACGTCACGTCACGTCTCGTCTCGTCTAAGAATTGTAAAAATTTAATAAATAAAAAATATTAAAAATCAAAAAATATAAAAAATCAAAAAAAATAAAAAATCAAAAAATATAAAAAATCAAAAAATATAAAAAATTATAAAATTTAAAAATCAAAAAATTAATAACACCAAAAATATAAAAATTAAAAATATATATTTCGAAAAATATAAAAAATCAAAAAATATAAAAATTCTCGTCTCGTTTAGTCTCATTGCGCCGCGTCTCGTCTCGTTTCGCCTCGTCTCGTCTCGTCCTGTCTCGTCTCGTCACGTCACGTCACGTCGCGTCACGTCAGCTCACGTCTCCACTCGTCTCGTCTCGTCTTGTCACGCCACGTCACGTCACTTCAGGTCACGTCTCCACTGGTCTCGTCTCGTCTCGTGTCGTCTAAGAATTATAAAAAGTTTAAAATCAAAAAATATAAAAAACAAAAATATAAAAATAAAAAATATAAAAAATAAAAAAATATAAAATTTAAAAAATATAAAAATTCTCGTCTCGTTTCGTGTCGTCGCGCCGCGTCTCGTCTCGTTTCGCCTTGTCTCGTCTCGTCTCCTCCCGTCTCGTCTAGTCACGTCACGTCTCGTCTCGTCTCGTCTCGTTTCGTCTCGTCACGTCACGTCACGTCACGTCTCGTCTCGTTTCGTCCGGTGTTGACTCGCCTCGTTTTGTCTCGTCTCGTTTCGTCTCGTCTCGTCCCGTCCCGTCTTGTGCCGTCTCGTCTCGCCTCGCCTCGTCACATCTCGTTTCGTCTAAGAATTATAAAAATTTAAAAATCAAAGAATATTAAAAATCAAAAAATAAAAAATTCGAAAAATATAAATTTCGTAAAATATAAAAAATTAAAAATATAAAAATCAGAAAATATAAAAATTCTCGTCTCCTTTCGTTTCGTCGCGCCGCGTCTCGTCTCGTTTCGACTCGTCTCGTCCTGTCTCGTCTCGTCTCGTCCCGTCACGTCTCGTCTCGTCTGGTTTCGTCACGTCTCGTCTCGTCTCGTCCCGTTACGTCTCGTCTCGTCTCAACTCGTCTCGTCTCGTCTGGTCTCGTCACGACACGGCACGTCACGTCACGTCTCGTCTCGTCTCGTCTGGTCTGGTCTGGTCTCGTCTCGTCACGTCACGTCACGTCACGTCTCGTCTCGTCTCGTCTGGTTTCGTCACGTCTCGTCTCGTCTCGTCTAGTCTCGTGACGTCACGTCACATCTCGTCTCGTCTCGTCCCGTCTCGTCCCGTCTCGTCTTGTCTCGTCTCAACTCGTCTCGTCTCGTCACGTCACGTCACGCTCGTCTCGTCTGGTCTCGTCACGTCACGTCACGTCTCGTCTCGCCTCGTCTCGTCTCAACTCGTCTCGTCTCGTTGCGTCTCGTCTCGTCTCGTCACGTCATGGCACCTCACGTCACGTCTCGCCTCGTCTCGTCACGTCACGTCACGTCACGTCTCGTCTCGTCTCGTCCCGTTTTGTCTTGTCTCGTCTCGTCTCAACTCGTCTCGTCTCGTCACGACACGTCACGTCACATCTCGTCTCGTCTGGTCTCGTCTCGTCACGACACGTCAAGTCACGTCACGTCTCGTCTCGTCTCGTCACATTACGTCACGTAACGTCTCGTCAAGTCTCGTCACGTCTCGTCTCGTCTCGTCTAGGAATTATAAAAATTTAGAATATCAAAAAATATTAAAAATCAAAAAATATAAAAAATCAAAAAATATAAAAAATCAAAAAATATAAAAAATCAAAAAATATAAAAAAAGCAAAAAATATAAAAAATCAAAAAATATAAAAAATCAAAAAATTAAAAAAATCAAAAAATATAAAAATTAAAAAAAATATAAAAATTTTCGTCTCGTTTCGTCTCGTCGCGCCGCGTCTCGTCTCGTTTCGCCTCTTCTTGTCTCGTGTCGTCCTGTCTCATCTCGTCTCGTCTCGTTTCGTCTCGTCTCGTCTCGTCACGTCATGTCTCATCTCGACTCGGCACGTCACCTCACGTCACGTCACATCTCGTCTCGTCTCGTCTTTTTTCGCCACGTCTCGTCACGTCACATCTCGTCTCGTTTTGTCTTGTCTCGTTTCGTTTTGTCACGTAACGTCACGTCACGTCACTCCTCGTATCGTCTCGTTTCGTCTCGTCACGTCACGTCTCGTCTCTTCTCGTCTGGGCTGGTCTCATATCGTACGGTCTCGTCCCGTCTCGTTTTGTCTCGTCTCGTTTTGCCTCGTCTCGTCCCGTCTCGTCTCGCCTAGTCACGTCACGTCACGTCACATCTCGTCTCGTCTCGTCTGGTCACGTTTCGTCACGTCTCGTCACGTCACGTCTCGTCTCGTGTCGTCTCGTCTTGTCTCGTCTTGTCCCGTCTCGTCTCGTCTCGTCTTGTCACGTCACGACACGTCACGTCTCGTCTCGTCTCGTCTCGTTTTGTCTCGTCACGTCACGTCACGTCTTGTCCTGTCTCGTCCGGTCTCGTCTCGTTTCGTCTCGTCTCGTTTTGTCTCGTCTAGTCCCGTCCCGTCTTGTGCCGTCTCGTCTCGTCTCGCCTCGTCCCGTCTTGACTAGTTTCGTCTAAGAATTATGAAAATTTAAAAATTCAAAAAATATTAAAAATCAAAAAGTATAAAAAATCAAAAAATATAAAAAACAAAAAATATAAAATTTAAAAAATATAAAAATTCTCGTCTCGTTTCGTGTCGTCGCGCCGCGTCTCGTCTCGTTTCGCCTGGTCTCGTCTCGTCTC
The DNA here is from genome assembly GCA_038098605.1 of Gryllus longicercus. Lineage (NCBI taxonomy): Eukaryota > Metazoa > Arthropoda > Insecta > Orthoptera > Gryllidae > Gryllus > Gryllus longicercus. The sequence goes on from JAZDUA010000150.1 coordinate 1,758,209, forward strand.
GTCCTGTCTCGTCTCGTCTAGTCACGTCACGTCTCATCTCGTTTCGTCTCGTCTCGTCACGTCTCGTTTCGTCTCGTCTCGTCACGTCACGTCACGACTCGTCTCGTCACGTCTCGTCTCGCCTCGTTGTGACGTCACGTCACGTCTCGTCTCGTAACGTCACGTCACGTTTCGCCTCGTGTCGTCCCCTCTTGTCTCGTCTCGTCCCGTCCCGTCTTGTGCCGTCTCGTCTGGTCTCGCCTCGTCTCGTTTCGTCTAAGAATTGTAAAAATTTAAAAAATCAAAAAAGAATCACAATTCAAAAAATATAAAAATTCGAAAAATATAAATTTCAAAAATATAAAAATAAAAAATCATAAATAAAAAATATATAAAATCAAAAAATATAAAAAATCAAAAAATATAACATTTCTCGTCTCGTGTTGTCTCGTCTCGTCACGTCTCATCTCGTCACCTCACGTTACGTCTCGTCTCGTCTCGTCACGTCTCGCCTCGTCTCGTCTCGTCTCATCACGTCACGTCACGTCTTGTCACGTGTCGTCTCGTCTCGTCTCGTCACGTCACGTCACGTCACGTCTCGTGTCGTTTCGTCTTGTCTCGTCTCGTCTCGTCTCGCCTTGTCACGTCACGTCACGTCTCATCTTGTCTCGTTTCGTCTCGTCTCGTCTCGTCACGTCATGTTACTTCACGTTACGTCTCGTCTCGTCTTGTCACGTCCGGTCTCGTATCGTCTCGTTCGTCTTGTCTCGTCTCGTCTCGTCTTGTCCCGTCCCGTCTTATGCCGTCTCGTCTCGCCTCGTCTCGTCTCGTCACGTCACGTCTCGTTTCGTTTCGTCTCGTCTCGTCACGTCTCGTCACGTCTCGTCTCGTCACGTCACGTCACGTCTCGTCTCGTCTCGTCCCGTCCCGTCTTGTGCCGTCTCGTCTCTTCTCGTCTCGTCTCGTCACGTAACGTCTCGTCTCGTTTTGTCTCGTCTCGTCTCGTTTCGTTTCGTCACGTCACGTCACGTCTCGTCTCGTCTCGTTTCGTCTTGTCACGTCACGTCACTCTCGTCTCGTCTCGTCTGGTCTGGTCTCGAATCGTAACGTCTCGTCCATTCTCGTCTCGTCACGTCTCGTTTCGTCTCGTCTTCTCCCGTCTCGTCTCGTCGCGTCACCTCACGTCACGTCACGTCACTTCTCGTCTTGTCTCGTCACGTCTCGTCACGTCACGTCACGTCACGTCTCGTCTCGTGTCGTCTTGTCTCGTCTCGCCCCATCCCGTCCCGTCTCGTCTCGTCTTGTCACGTCACGTCTCGTCTCGTTTCGTCTCGTCTCGTCTCGTCTCGTCTCGTCACGTCACGTCACGTCACGACTCGACTCGTCTCGTCTTGTCCGGTCTCGTCTCGTCTCGTCTCGTTTCGTCTCCTCTCGTCTCGTCTCGTCACGCCTCGTCTCGTCTTGTCCGGTCTCGTCTCGTCTCGTCACGTTTCGTCTCGTCTCGTGTCGTCCCGTCCCGTCTTGTGCCGTCTCGTCTCGTCTCGTCTAGTCTTGTCTCGTTTCGTCTAAGGATTATAAAAATTTAAAAAATCAAAAAATATTAAAAATCAAAAAATATTAAAAATCAAAAAATATAAAAATTCGAAAAATGTAAATTTCGAAAAATAAAAAAATCAGAAAATATAAAAAATCAAAAAGTATAAAAAATCAAAAAATATAAATTTTCTCGTCTCGTGTTGTCTCGTCTCTTCTCGCCACGTCTCGTCTCGTCACGTCACGTCTCGTCTCGTCTCATCCCGTCTTGTATCGTTTCGTCTCGTCTCATCACGTCTCGCCTCGCCTCGTCTCGTCTCGTCACGTCACGTCACGTCTTGCTTCGTCTCGTCTCGTTTCGTCACGTCACGTCACGTCTCGTCTCGTCACGTTACGTCACGTCACGTCTCGTCTCGTTTTGTCTCGTCTCATCACGTCTTGTCTCGTCTCGTCACGTCACGTCACGTCTCGTCTCCTCACGTTACGTCACGTTTCGTCTCGTGTCGTGTCGTCTCGTCTCGTCTTGTCTTGTCTCGTCTCGTCTCGTCTCGTCTCGTCACGTCTCGTCTCGTCTCGTCACGTCACGTCACGTCTCGTCCCGTCCCGTCTTGTGCCGTCTCGTCTCGTTTCGCCTCGTTCGTCTCGGCTCGTTTCGTCTAAGAATTATAAAAATTTAAAAAATCAAAAAATATTAAAAATCAAAAAATATAAAAATTCAAAAAATATAAATTTCGAAAAATATAAAAAATCAAAAATAAAAAAATTAAAAAATATAAAAAACCAAAAAATATAAAAAATCAAAAAATATAAATTTTCTCGTCTCGTGTCGTCTCGTCTTCTCTCATCTCGTCACGTCACATCACGTCACGTCACGTCACGTCACGTCTCGTCTCGTCTTGTCACGTCTCGTCTCGTCTTGTCTCGTTTCGTTTCGTCTCGTCACGTCACGTCGCGTCACGTTACGTCTCGTCTCGTCTCGTCCGGTTTCGTCTCGTCTCGTTTCGTCCCGTCCCGTCTTGTTCCGTCTGGTCTCGTCTCGCCTCGTCTCTTCTCGTTTCGTCTAAGAATTATAAAAATTTTAAAAGAATCAAAAATATATTAAAAATCAGAAAATATAAAAATTCGAAAAGTATAAATTTCGAAAAATATAAGAAGTCAAAAATAAAAAAAATAAAAAAATATATAAAATCGAAAAATATAAAAAATCAAAAAATATAAAATTTCTCGTCTCGTGTCGTCTCGTCTCGTCTCGTCTCGTTCCGTCTCGTCTCTTATCGTCACGTCACGACACGTCAGGTCACGTCACGTCTCGTCTCGTCACGTCTCGTCTCGTGTGGTCTCGTCTCGTTTCGTCTCCTCACGTCACGTCACGTCTAGTCTCGTCTCGTCACGCCATGTCACGTAACGTATCGACTCGTCTCGTTTCGTCTCGTCTCGTCTCGTCTAGTCTCGTCTTGTGCCGTCTCGTCTCGTCTCACCTCGTCTCGTTTCGTCTAAGAATTATAAAAATTTAAAGAATCGAAAAATATTAAAAATCACAAAATATAAAAATTGGAAAAAAATAAATTTCAAAAAATTTAAAAAAATCAAAAATATAAAAAATTAAAAAAATTAAAAAATCAAAAATATAAAAAATCAAAAAATATAAAAATTAAAAAATATAAAAAATGAAAAAATATAAAAAATCAAACTATATAAAAAATAAAAAATATAAAAATTCTCGTCTCGTTTCGTCTCATCGCGCCGCGTCTCGTCTCGTTTCGCCTCGTCTCGTGTCGTCTCGTCCTGTCTCGTCTCGTCACGTCACGTCCCGTCTCGTCTCGTTACGTCTCGTCTCGTCTCTTCTGGTCTCGTCTCGTCACGTCACGTCTTGTCTCGTCTCGTCTCATCTCGTGTCGTCTCGTCACGTCTCCTCTCGTCTCGTCACGTCACGTCACGTCTCGTCTCGACTCGTCACGTCACGTCACGTGTCGTCTCGTCTCGTCACGTCCTGACTCGTCTCGTTTCGTCTCGTCTCGTTACGTCACGTCACGTCTCGTCTCGTCACGTCACGTCTCGTCTCGTCACGACACGTCACGTCACGTCACGTCTCGTCTTGTCTCGTCTCGTCCGGACTCGTCTCGTTTTGTCTCGTCTCGTCTTGTTCCGTCTCGTCTCGCCTCGTCTCGTCTCGATTCGTCTAAGAATTATAAAAATTTTAAAAAATCAAAAAAAAATATTAAAAATCAGAAAATATAAAAATTCGAAAAGTATAAATTTCGAAAAATATAAGAAATCAAAAATAAAAAAATAAAAAATATATAAAATCGAAAAATATAAAAAATCAAAAAATATAAAATTTCTCGTCTCGTGTCGTCTCGTCTCGTCTCGTTCCGTCTCGTCTCTTCTCGTCACGTCACGTCACGACACGTCAGGTCACGTCTCGTCTCGTCTCGTCTCGTCACGTCTCGTCTCTTGTGGTCTCGTCTCGTTTCGTCTCCTCACGTCACGTCACGTCTCGTCTCGTCTCGTCACGCCATGTCACGTTACGTATCGACTCGTCTCGTCTCGTCCGGTGTCGTCTCGTCTCGTTTCGTCTCGTCTCGTCTCGTCTATCTCGTCTTGTGCCGTCTCGTTTCGTCTCGCCTCGTCTCGTTTCGTCTAAGAATTATAAAAATTTAAAAAATCGAAAAATATTAAAAATCACAAAATATAAAAATTGGAAAAATATAAATTTCAAAAAATTTAAAAAAAATCAAAAATATAAAAAATTAAAAAATTTAAAAAATCAAAAATATAAAAAATCAAAAAATATAAAAATTAAAAAATATAAAAAATGAAAAAATATAAAAAATCAAACAATATAAAAAATAAAAAATATTAAAATTCTCGTCTCGTTTCGTCTCGTCGCGCCGCGTCTCGTCTCGTTTCGCCTCGTCTCGTGTCGTCTCGTCCTGTCTCGTCTCGTCACGTCACGTCCCGTCTCGTCTCTTACGTCTCGTCTCGTCTCTTCTGGTCTTGTCTCGTCACGTCACGTCTTGTCTCGTCTCGTCTCATCTCGTGTCGTCTCGTCACGTCTCCTCTCGTCTCGTCTCGTCACGTCACGTCACGTCACGTCTCGTCTCGTCTCGACTCGTCACGTCACGTGTCGTCTCGTCTCGTCTCGACACGTCCTGACTCGTCTCGTTTCGTCTCGTCTCGTCTCGTTACGTCACGTCACGTCTCGTCTCGTCACGTCACGTCTCGTCTCGTCACGACACGTCACGTCACATCACGTCTCGTCTTGTCTCGTCTCGTCCGGTCTCGTCTCGTTTTGTCTCGTCTCGTCTTCTTTCGTCTCGTCTCGTCTCGTCCCGTCCCGTCTTGTGCCGTCTCGTCTCGCCTCGCCTCGTCTCGTTTAGTCTAAGAATTATAAAAATTTAAAAATAAAAAATATATTAAAAATCAAAAAATATAAAAAACCAAAAAATATAAAAATTAAAAAATATAAAAAATTAAAAAATATAAAAATTCTCGACTCGTGTCGTCTCGGCTCGTCACGTCACGTCACGTCTCGTCACGTCTCGTCTCGTCTCGTCTGTTTTCGTCTTGCCTCGTCACGTCACGTCACATCACGTCTCGTCTCGTATCGTCTAAGAATTATAAAAATTTAAAAAATCAAAAAAAATAAAAATCAAAAAATATATAAATTCGAAAAATATAAGAAATCAAAAATATAAAAAATCAAATAATATAAACACAAAAAAAATATAAAAGTCTCGTCTCGTCACGTCTCGTCCCTTCTCTTCTCGTCTCGTTTCGTCTCGTCTCGTCTAAAAATTATAAAAATTTAAAAAATCAAAAATATAAAAAATTATAAAATATAAAAAGTGTCGTCTCGTCACGTCTCCTCTCTTCTCGTCTCGTCTCGTTTCGTCTCGTCTCGTCTCGTCTGGTCTTGTCTCGTCTTGTCTCGTCTCGTCTTGTCTCGGCTCGTCTCGTCAAGTCTCGTCTCGTCTCGTCTCGTCTTGTCTCGTCTCGTCACGTCACGTCAAGTCAAGTCACGTCACGTCACGTCTCGTCACGTCTCGACTCGTCACGTCATGTCACCACACGTCACGTCACGTCTCAGCTAAACGGACTGCCGAAGGTGCTGACAAATGAATACACAATCTGATGGACGCAGTGACGGACAATGGACGAACGGATGCGAAAACGGAAGGAATAACTGGCTGACGAACGGACGAACAGACGGACGCATGGACGGACTGACTATCGAACGAACAATTGGACGGACGAACGATGGATGATGTGAACGAAGTGAAGAGCGGACGGAGAAAGGACGGTAAACGGAAGATGGACCGACGGACGGGCGAACGAACGGGCGAACGAAAGTGCGAATGGACGGACGGGCGAACGGACGGATGAACGAACGGACGGACGGGCGGGCATACGGACAGATGAACGCATGGACGGACGGGCGGACGGACACACGAACCAATGGCCGGCGCGCGGACATACGAACGGACTGACGAAAGGACGAACGAACAGACGGACGGACGAACGAAGGGACGGACAAACGGACGGACGGACGAGCAATGGGTCGGACGATGGGACGGACGGGCCAACGGACGGACAAACAATCGGACGAAGGGACTGACGAACGGACGAATGTACGGGCGGACGAACGGACTGACGAACGGATAGATAAACGCACGGACGAACAAACAGCTGGACGAAAAGACAGGCGACAGGTTGATGTACAGACTGACGAACGGACGGACGGACGGACAAACGGTTGAACGGACACTCGAACGAACGAGAGATGGGCGAACGAACGAGATAATGAACGGACGGATGGAAGGATGTACGAACGGACTAACGGACGGACGGACGCGTGGACGGAAGAACGAACGAGCGAACGAACAAGCGAACGGACAAACGAAGGATCGGACGACGGTCGGATGGTTAATCGGACGATGGACGGACGGACGGTTAATCGGACGAACGAACGGGAGAACGGACGTACGAACGAGAGAACGAACGAACGGACAACGATCGGAAGAATGAGCAGAAGGACGAACGGACAGACGAACAGACGGACGAACGAACAGACGGACGCACGGAAGGACGGACGAACGGACGGACGGACGGACGGAGGGACGGACAAACGAACTGACGGGCGGACGAACGGAATGTCGAACGAACGGACGGACAGACTGACGAACGGACGAGCGGACGAACGGATGGGCGGACGAACGAATGAGCGAACGTGCGAACGAACGGACCAACGGACGGGCGATCTCAAGGACGGACGAACGGACGGACGAACGGATGGACGGACAAACGGACGGACAAACGGACGGAGGGATTGACGAACGGACGGACGATCAGACGGGCGAAAGAACGATCGGACGGATGGATGGACGTACGGACGAACGAACTGACCAACGTTCAGGCGAACGGAGGGACGATCGGACAAACGAACGGACCCCCGGACGGTCGAACAGATGGACGAACAGACAGACGAACGGACTGACGAACTCGCTAACGAATGAACGGACAAACTGACGGACGAACGGACTAACGATCAGACATTCCGACGAACGGACTGACGGGTGAACGAACTGACGAACGAGAGGAAGTACGAACGGACAGACGAACAGACGGACGAACGGTCGGACGGACGGACGATCGGACGGACGAGCGAATGGACGGACGGACAATCGAACGGACGAAAGGACGAACGAAAAGCGGAAGAAGAGACGGACGGACTGACAGATGGACTGACGAACGAATGGACGGACGAAAGGATGGACAAACGAACGAACAGAAGGACGAACTGAAAACCGAACGGACGGACGAACTTACTGACGAAATTACAAACGAACATACGGACGGACGCGGGGACGAACTGACGGGCAAACGGGAGAACGAACGGACGACGTACAGACGAGCGTACGGAATGACGAACGGAGAACGAACGAAATAAGGGATGGACGATCGAACAAAGGCCTGAAGGAACGGTCTGACGTAATGACGAGTGAAAGTATAAATGAAAGGCATGCAGGGACGGACGACAAAACAGACGGGGACATGGTGGGACGAACGAAAGAACGGCCAAACGAACAAACGGACTAACGGACGAATGAACGCACGGTCTAATAATGGACAAACGGACCAACGGTCGGTCGAAGGACGGATGAACGGACGGACGGACGAACCGACGAACGAAATGACGGACAAACGAACGAATCAATGGAGGAACGTACGTAAGAACGAACGTAGGAGGGCGAAAGGGGGTACGAACGGACAGACGAATGGATTTACGAACGGTCGGACGAACGGACCAACAAACACGGCCTAAGTGACCGACGAACGGACGGACAAACGGACGGACGAACGGACTGACGGACGGACCAACAGACGAACGAATGGACGGACGAGCGGACAGATGAACGGACGGAAGAACGAATTTACGAACGGAAAAACGAACGAATGGACGGAGAATCGGGCAGACGGAAGGGCGAACATTCCAGCGAACAGACCAAGGAACGGACGGAGAAACGACGAACTTAAGGACGAACAGACGGACGGACTGACGAACGGGCGGATGAACGGACTGACGGACGAACGGAAGGACAAACGGACGAACGAACGAACCGACAGACGGACGAACGGACGGACGTACGGATGGAAGGACGGACGAAAAGTCGAACGAGCGAACGGACGGACGGAAGAATTGACGGACGGAATGACGGACGGACGAACAAACGGATGAACTATCGGACGGGCGAACATACTGATTAACGAACGGACGGTCGAACGAACGGACGGGCGGGCGAACGGACAAACGAGCGGACGGACGGAATGACGAACGGACGATCAGATTGACGAAGGGACGGACATACAAACGAACGGGCGAACGAACGGACCAATGAACGATTGGACTGATGAACGAACGGACGGGCGAACGGACGGACGAATGCCCAGACAAACGGACGAACGAACGAACGGAGACACAAACTGACAACGAACGGACGGATGATCGAGGGAACAATCGAACGAGGGATCGGACGAACGGACGGACAGACGAACGGACGAACGATTAACGGAAGCACGAATGGTCGGACGAATGGAAGGACGGACGAACGGACTGATGAACAGAGGATGGACGGACGAATGGACGGACGGACGAACTAACAGGCGGACGAATGGACAAAAAGCGGACGGACGTACGGATGAACGAACAGACGGACGGACGGACGGACGGGCGAACGCATGGACAGGCGAACGGATGGACGGGCGAACGGATGGACTGGCGAATAGGCGGACGAACGCACGAATGGGCGCATGGACGGACAAAAAACGGAGACATGGACGAACGAACGCATGAACGAACGGCGCATGGACGAACAAACGCAGAGACGGATGATGGCGAACCGACGAATGAAAGGATGAACGATAAAATTGACGAACGCTCTGACGAACAGATGGAGGAACGAACGGACGAATGAACGAACGGACGGAAAACGGACGAACGATCGGACAAACGGACGGACAGACGAATGGACGGACGGACGAATGGATGGACGAATGGACGGACGGAGGAACGCATGAACGGGCGCACGGACAGACGAAAAATCGGAGAGGACTAACGGAGAGACGGACGTTTCAGTGGACGATCGGACGAACGAAAGGATGGACGAATGGGTGAACGGACGGACGGAGGAACGATCTGACAAACGGACGGACGAACGAACGAACGAGCGAAATGACGAGAGAACGAGCGAACGGACGAACGAAGTAACGGTCGAACGGATCGACGAACGAAAGGACGAACGAACGGACGGACGAACGAACGAACGAGCGAACGAAGTAACGGTCGAACTGACGGACGAACGGATGGACAAACGGACAGACGAAGAGATAGATGAACGAACGGACAAACGAACCGACGGACGGAAAAAAAGACGGACGAACGTACGAGAGAATGGTTGAACAAATGAGAGCGGACGATTGGACGGACAAGCGGTCGGTCGGATGGACGGACGGACGGACAAACGAATGGACGGACTAACGAACAGACGAACGAACGAAATGACATACGGACGGACGAATGGACGCACAAAAGAACGAGCGAACGGACGAACGAAGAAACGGACGGACGAACGAACGGAAGGGCGAACGCACGATGCGGGCACGGACGGACGAAAAAACGGTCGATCGAGTGGACGATCAGACGGACGAACGAAGTGACGACGAACGGATAAATGGACGGACTGTTAAACGGAGGGACAAACGGGCGGACGGACGGACGGACGGATGAACGAACTCGAAAATGAAATTTTTTTCTTCTTTATAGATAGTGCTAAAGACTCCTCATCAGATGGCAAACGCAAAAATTGTGTTGTCTATTTTGCCCTTTTTTATTAAATCATATTATATTTTCCCCAGACCTTTCTTACTATAAAAAAGTTGATAAATCTTTTTCCTTCCACACGTTGTGTAATCAGAGTCCATATTTTTCATTTCCTTGGTACTAAAATATCCAAAAAAATTGTCTGTCCTTTCCTCCGCCTGTGGCCGACGCTAGCGCCAACCGATTTTCTCGAAAATGTTATATTCATCAGTCTATTTGCCTGATGTCAAGGCGCCTTGAATTTGAAACCCTTATTTTAATTTTCTAAGGTATTTTACATGATCCACCTGGAACATTTTCAAAAAAATAAGCCTAAATCTTTGGATTAAATTTTTAAGGACGTTATTGCGACTTAGCTTCCTTTTAACAATCATCTTTCCAAATACATCAGATTACATAAAATACCTTCGTATATTCTCCAAGACGTACTATTGGGAGAACTGCAATCTGTACACGATTTTTTTATCCCTGGGAACTCTGACTCAATACATATTAATTTCAATTATGAAAACCCATAGCAAATAATCATTTTAACAAGAATGTATCTGTAGTTATCTGGCAAAAGTTGACATGGCATTTTTTTCCATTTTGGGAAAGCAAATTTATTGTTTGTTAGCACATAAAAAAAATCAAGAATCAACTCTAATTCTGAAAATAAACCTTTTATTAATTAAACTCTTAAATATTTTAAAAGCCAATGTTGTGTGCTACATTTTGTGAATTTGAAGGTTAAAGTTCTTTAAATCAATTTTGTAAATCATTTAAATAGAGAAAGGATGTCATTTTTGTTTAAAAACATGAATGTAAAGGAAGAAATTCAAGACAAAAAGAATCTTTATTGAGAACTTATGAAAACGTGCCTCATTAAGATTAATCCAATCTTATGTGGACAAAGTTTTGTGTATTCTAAAGATAAGTAATACTAGAGAGAAAATCAATGTTTAATGTTTTGAGATTCCATCTCATAATCTTGATGAAATTTTAAGTTTTTGCACACAAAGAATTCAAGACACTTGCTAGGGCTACAGAACATTTCTGTTCAAAAATAGTTGAAGAATTTTTTAACATCAAAAAATGATTTTTTGACTTCATTCTCGCTTTGTTTTTTGAACCATATATTAACATGGGAAGAACATCATATTTTGATGAATGCATTGCCAGAAACAATATATTGAAATAGTATTTTGAGATAGCCATCCGATGACAAAAGGGTACATTTTTCAAATGTGTTTCGGTGGTAAAAAACAATAGTAAAAATATTTCAATGTATTTTGTAATTTATTACATTCATACACTGCAAATGTAAATGTTTCTGCAGCAAAATATTACAAAATAAAATACTGGTAAGTCTACTTGCAAATCGTTTTTTCTATCTCCCATAGTTTTGTGTAAATGTATAATGTATGTTTGTGCTTCAAGTAATTGGGGGACAAACGACAAGGGCGATTCACAAGCGATTCAAGTAATAGCCTGTTTCATACGATTAATTAAATGTAAAATTAAGTTCACAGTTATTCATCCGCTTCAGACACGTCCGTGTATATTTAACATTACTAGTAACGTCTTCTAAATTTCCGTAATACAAGGGAGGATCATTTACGTCCACATCCAAACACTATTCCTGCCTTTTATCATCCATGAGAATAGCGCTTACACATATGCGCCTTGCCCTCAATATAATGTATTTTCGTCGATATCTTCAAATACTAATATTTTGTACGCGTGAATAAATAAAAGTAGTCTGCTTTGTGTGCGGAGATTGATTTCAATCTTGTGACTGTAAGTTTCTGAATCGTACTTAGAAAGTCTTAACACACACCGCAATGTAACATGTTCGGAAACAAAATGGTGTCTTTATTTGTAGCTCGCTGGCAAAGTGTCTGCCCGGAATGCGTAAGAGGATAGGTTCGTGTCTTGGGAGGGAAGGAGACTGGCATTTTTACCAAGTGATGATATGCCTAACTGCTTGTTGACTTCATATAGATTAATTAGCAGCATTGCCTTCGTGCCCTGGTGGCGCATGGCTAGCACTGAGACCTAACAAAGCGGAGGATTCGGGTTCGAGGCTGGCCCGTGCTCCGGGACCTTCGCCCAGCCCGCCCCCGTCTGCTCTGCTTTGGGAGGTCACAGTGTGATGCCATGTGTAGGGCATTTTAATGATTTTTTCTGTAATAATCAGGCTAACGTTTTGCAAAACGCCCCCCGATGGGGCCTCATGCTATTGCTTTCGAAGAAGATTCAGACGCGCGACGACTCCCGGCGGAGGAGACCATCTTCGGGGGATTTCCGGTGGATGACTCTCGTAACGAGACTTATAAGTATTATTAAATGCTTGGAAGTTCGTTACGAAACTCATCCGGGAACAACGTAACGAAACGTGTAATATTATTCTATTACTTGGTTTCATTACGAGGCTCCTCGGAAATCCCTCGAAAACGGCGGGATTCGAACCCGCGACCTCATCCTCCGCAATCGGCAATGCATGCACGGCCCCATCGTGACACGCGCCGAAAGCGTGTCAATTTATTGTACTTTAGTTCTTCTTCGAACACGTAGAGAGTACTCTGGAAAAAACCAAGCGTCACGTTGGAGGATCGAACTCGTAACCTCCACACTCGCAACTCGCACTTTGGCAAGGAGCTACGGCGACTCTCGGTGTACCCCTCTGTTTGAACATCATATATACCGTATGTTTCCACTTTGTGAACGCATGTGTTGAAGAGAAGGAAACTTTCTAAGGAAATAAAATCTAATTATATAATTATAATAATGTTTTAGCTTATATATCTGATCATTGTCTCTAATAATATCAAATATATTGCAAATATAATTTTTGTATGTGAAAGATGATTCTACTGTTAGTGAAGTAATACAACTGTACACACTTTCTTCAATATTATTTTCAGTACATTTGTGGCTGAAAGAGAGACGCATCTTCTTGAAGATTTACATGACTTAACAGCCATTGTTGCACACCGTTAAAAATTAAATAAATAAAATGAGAAGAAATGAGAAAACGTTATAGTTTTGACGAAGATTGGCATGGCTTCTGCTATGGTTCAAGGTTTCTCCACCAAACTCCCGCGAAGACCAAGAAAAACGAAACGTGAAATGCGCACGTAAACTCAATTTCAGTGATTTATACAATTTATATTTATGTTGAATGTATTATGTTCGAATTTACTACTAATTTTAATGCACATTTTTACCGTTTTGAAATAAAATTACATCAAATGTTTAACTTTAATTTGTTTTTAATGACATGTGGAGATGCTTGTTAAAAGATGATGAAACTGAAAGGGGGTTATATTATGGTATCAGCGCTTCTCGCTCATTTCTGTGACAGCAGCAAATTGAATTAAAATATTACTGTTCAAAAGTGATTGGTTAATGATAATTTGCTTCGGATAAAATTTTCATAAACAGATTATGTCAAGAAAGGCGTTGACCTTTTTATTCTTCAATGGTTTTAGAAGATGAAAATTTCATACCTCAAATTACTTATGCTTTAAGAATTCCCTTACAAGAAATTGTAACGTGATAATTTTCTACGCTTATGAATTTTGACACATGAATTTGCGGCAGGACAAAGTATTATCAATAAAAATCAGCGAGTGTTGATGAGTGCATCTGTGCTTCTTCATTATCAATTAGCTCGTCGTTTGAATAGGTTTAAGAGAAATTTAAACTTATGTTAATGTAAGAAAAACAAAGTAATTACTAACAAAACTCAATTCCGCAAACAAAGGCTAATGTGCAGTCACAAAAATTGTGTTATGCATCTGGTGAGACAAAGAGAGTGTGGTTTCTTACGAAAGATAAGGCGCAAATAAATGGATAATAAGAAATTTGGAACTTCAAGAATGTAATATTAAAAAATAACTCGAAAATTATTTTGACACTATTTACACGAAATTGTAACTGAAATATTTTTCGTTAATTTTTCGAATCTGACAAACTACGAGTTTTTAGTTTTCACTGAATAATAATAATTAATTTATGCCAAAAACGTTATGGATATATACATACATATGTACAATATTTCTTTAAGGTATATTAAAATCAAAAATCGTTCCTTTGATGTACAATTTTTTAAATTTGTACGAGATTTGTATGAGAGACACTTATGTACGGATTCAGAGTGATTTAGACTGCTACCTTTGATGCAGATCAACATATGTAAGCCTTTGCTCAAAACAAGCGTTGTCTAGGCCGGAAGTTTTATAAATTGACTGCATACCACTTACGCATATGAGAATGGAATTAGAATGGCCGTTCCGTCCTTGTTGCTGAGCCATTCTTTGTGTCAACATAATCAATTTTCTAGGATGAAAGGATAGAGGGGACAAAGATGCAAAAAAAAAACAACAACACATAAATATATTCGTTATATTTAAAATTTATTGAACATGAAAACGTCTCTTTACTTACATTTTAAGAATATACAAGATAAAGAATGGATGAATTGACTGAAATGGACTAGAGATCTAGATGATTTGTTGCTATACACTTTCGATTAGAAATCTGCCACAAACGTAGAAAACATGAAATGAGCTTGAGCTGGACATGAGTTACATTTATGTACACAAATGGACTTTTTCAACAGTGCTGGCTCGCTCCTTTTTTTACAATAATAGGAAAAGATAAAAAGTGAGGAAGGGAATCATTAACAATTTAGGATTTAATTATGCGAAAATTTATATTTGAAACTAAGTATATATTTTGAAAATTTATCCAGGAAATCTACATATTATTACTGGCCTTACTGAGGACAGAAGAAAAATTCTTGATGTAAAAAAGTATACATTGATGCATACAAACAATTGTACCGATTGCGAAAATGAAATAGCTAATAAACGGATTATAAATGGAATAAAACAACGTTCCAAGGGAAATATAGGAACAAATTGAATGTTATTAGCAAGAAAGCAAATAATCTTCATTGAAATATATAGCACACACAACTTTCTCTCTTTAATTTTGAATAAAAAGAAATGGGATTGTTATAAGTTATTCTGAGATATTAAGAAACTGTGAACAATATTTGGAAACAATTATCATTAATTAATTCTTTTCCCTTGGACTTTTAGGAATTTGAAATAAATCGAGAAAAATTGAAAGTTGACTTATGAGAGAAAATATTTTGTTTTCGTTGTATTATTCACAGAAAATGCGGATACATAATTTGCCTCACATTGATGTGAAGATTTGTTCTGGTAGCGTCACGTAGAATGATGAAAACTGATTGCTTACTTTTTTGCGGCAAGAACATTTTCTTTTATCTATAGGTATTGATTGATTTTGACTCTTGGTCTCAGCGGCTCAGGGCAGTTTCATCGTATTCATTAAAACTTTTATACATTTAAGGGGATAGACGTGATCACATTGGGGAAAGTGAATTGCGGAAACAAATTTCAAAACGATTAAGAACCGAGCACACTATTTAACAAATTCAACTAGAGCATCGGTCAGAGAAAGAGGGGCGAGCCATCACTGACAACGTAGGTGTTTAGTGTTGGACGATGCGATTTTTTAAAAGATCGATCTTTTTAAGTAAATAATCGACCTTGGATCGATGTTTTTGCGTTCAATTATTTTGTAAATCGATGTTTCCAATCCATCATCGACATTCAATTTCTCAATTAAACTGTGAGTGCGACGATGACAGTTTATAAAGGCTTCGTGGATAGAGTGCAAAGAATCAAAAGGTAATTATTACATTACGCGTTGTATAGATAGTTAAGATGCCTAAAGATCGTTGTATATTTTATTCTATCTTAAATTCCCCGAAACGATTTTCATTTATTTCATCGTTGTATGGAAAAATGACATATACATCTGAGTTTTCTACAGTAACTATCACTTTACGATTTTCATTTCTAGTATTGACAAAATATTTATCGGTACTATTTTTAATATAATTTTTTTGTATTGGAATGAAATTTACGTATTGAAAAAACATATTTTTGTTTTTAAATCGATTTTTGAAACATCGATCTTTCATATACGATTTTTGGGTGAATCGATCGAATGAGCTCCGATTCAAAATTGATTCAAAAATCGATTTTTATTTTTCGATCTTCCAACACTAGTTTTGCTTGACTGTTTGGAGAATCGCAATGATTGAAATCTATGACAGACCTCAGACATTGCGCTGGGTGGAAATATTGTGCTTACTCTAATACTCTCAAGAACAATCAGAAGAAGGGCGCTTCTTTGCTAAATTCTTTCCGAAAGAGGATCTTGGGGCGAATGAAGAGTAGAGGGACTTTGCGAGGTGCGTGGGCCGCTGTGGCAACATTAGCCACGTAAGTGGCCACTGCATCAATTTCCTGTGAATATGTTTTTATTTTTGTATGATAAACACACACAATATTGAGAAGTATTTTAGGTGATTCTAGTTACTAAAATCTGCTGTTAGTATTCCTGTAATGTCCTGCATTTAAACCGCACTGAAGTGATTAAATATAAATCCTACCTCATTGTCTTTGTTATTCAAATCTGTATTTAATCTCTTCAAAAGGCTTAATACCAATAAAAATTTCCAGTGTAAGATGAACAATAATACATATTCTTTTCAAAATATACTCGGAGATGTGAAGTAAACGCGTACGACAGTCAACGTAGGTCTCTATCTCAGCGGCAAGAGAGTGCTAAGAATCGAGCATCAGCGTCTTTTACTTCCCTTGTACTTATCAGTGAGACAAAACGTTAAAAATACATTGTAAAAGAAAAACGCAATGAGGTAATCGATTCTATTCTAAAACGGCGAAACTCATTCATAGATGATAGTATTATGGATCCATCCTATTCAAAAAATTTTTATATTTGTGAATTTTAAAACTTAATTTAACGCTTTTATCAAAAATAATGGATTGAAATATATATGTACCTTTTCACATTTTTCATTATCAATATTATGGAAACCCTGAAGAATTCGAATAATCGTTACAAATGCGATCTGCTTTGTCATTTTTTCGATGTACAATAAATAGTAGGCTAAACGACGGTTCAGCAATATGGTTGTTTGAAAACCACTGAAGTGAAATATTAAAATAAAAGTTCTAAGTCTGACATAAAAACTATTGATACATTCCACACAATATAACGAGCGCTGCAATGCGAGAGAAATCTAGTTCCAACAGCAGGCGATTTCACTGTGTCTGGATCATGGAGGAAAGAGATGGATGGGCTCTTGCGCATTGTATTCGACTTCAGCCAATGCGATTCAGACACCAGTTTGCATCACAGTTTGCGGACATTTTAAATGTCAAAATCACCTCGTTACAAGTCACTGAAACAGATACATGAAGCACTAAACAAAAGAATTGAATCTTTTATTTCTGTTACACCTTCATCGTATTATTTTTGGTTGGTCATCGTTGTCAAAAAATTGTCACTTAATGCAACGTTCAAAATGTTTCTCAATACTTCTCGCTCTCCATGCAACATGGAGACCAACATCTTGCTTTTCAAACGAAATGCCCGTGTTGTGGTCACGTGGTTCGTGACACAAACTGGTTCTGCGCAGAACGAGCACAAATCGGAGCACCGGAAGAGCCCACCATTCTCTTTCCACCATGATCTATTTCCAACACAAGCCGATTTCGCTGCGTCCAGACGAACGGTCCATCACGCGCCTCGCGTTCCCTCATGGCGAGTGGGGGGGGGGAAGGGAGGGGAAGACGAAGACGTCGCTGGCGCGGACGGGGCGGGAAGGGCGGCCGATGGCCGTGGTGGCATGCACAGCCCTCGGGAAGGGCATCGGAAAACTCTGGGAAGAGGCGCTAAGAAATGCCGTGTCTCTTGCTGAGATCGACTGCATTCGTCTATCCCAGGCGACGTGTTTCAGTGGAGAATCGTACTCGACGTGAGAAGACGGTCAGTAACTTTGGTTGCGGAGACTGTGACCCTGTTCTGGTTATCTGGTTATCATCATGTCTCATCGTAGCGCGTACGTTCTATAATCGTGTCAACTGTGCAAAACTGCGCCTGCGTGGACGCTGTTTAAGTAATAATAATAATAATAATAATAATAATAATAATAATAATAATAATTTTGAATTAAATGAACAAAGTATTACTACTGAAAATACGTTGTTTTGAATATTCTAGCAAGGAATGTCTTTCAACAAACCGTAAATTTTCAAATACGTTTATTACAATTAATATTTCTTTTATCTTAAAGTTTTGAAATAAAAACTGCGATTGTCAGAATCATAGTAAGATTGTGCTTCCACATTTACCAATTTCAGGTGTATTGCAGACGGAAAAGGTTCTGTGTTAGCGCAGATATTATCTGGTTCTTTGAAAATTTATTATGAAAGCCCTGTACTTATTGAAATGTAAAAACAGGTTGTTCTGACTAAACAGATTTACCTACCAAATGCCACATTTTTAGTAAAATTTTTCAACTATAATTTAAACCTGCGAGAAACCTTTATGCAATACTGATCATAAGTGATGCCAATTTATTGGATATTAGTAACAATATAAGCCAGATTGACCAAACTTTTCTCTCTTTATTTTAATTACATTTATTTTTTTCGCAAAATTCTTCCGAATATTAAAACTTCATAAGCACTCATTCGATTTATTTCGATTTATTATTTCCAAAAACACCAAACGCTTCTGTAAATGTATCTTCTGAATATAATTACAATTGCAGTTTCAAAAGCAAGGCTTTCCAAACACACTTCAAATTCCAAACTCCAAAGCAGATTTGTGTTCAATGAAACGTACAGTTCATCCTTTGTGAACCACTCGTCCGCGAAATGCCAGAAATAGCAATTGCAAGCAATAACAGGCCCTCTCACTCTTCCACAGAGCTTTGCGATCCGTTTACGTTGCAGGGACGCACTATTCATTATTATCGCAATAAATTCGTATCCGTTCGGGAACACGCGAAGGATGAAAAACATTTATCCCGTCATTCCATTCAAATAACCGTTTCTAAATTTGGAGAAAACCACAACGTGCTGGGAGAGTAAACATCGAATATAAAATACACATCAGAAAAACATGTATCAATCAATGACACGTATTGAGGAAACTAAATGCAAATAATATCCTTCGCTAGTGATTCTGTAATAACATTAATCACGAGGATCTGAAATCAAAGGTGACACGCGCCGAGTACACTCGCATTGCGTCAACGGGACGCAACGCGAGCGTGCGGCTCGCTCTCATCCTTGACTGTTCCCGGCGTAGGGTGCAGGGGGAAGGAGATATGTGTGCGAGAGGGGTTGGTGGGTGTGTGGGGCTACCCTCTGCTTCCGCCGCCGCCGCCTTCGGAGGGGGGCAGCCCCAGGAGGCGCAGGTCGTCGTCGTCGCTGCCGCTCGCCGCTGCCCACGCGCCCAGCACGCGGCTGCTCCTGCGCAAGGCAAACGCACGCGTTTGGGATTAGCATCCACACACAAGAGGAAAAGCAAAAATTACCCTGCACGCATACACACACACACGCGAGCATTTAAAGGGGCAAGATTTATAAAAACAAAAAATAGAGGGGCAAGAATTACCACCAAATGCAGTTGGCCAAGAATTGCACATCTCATCCGTTCGTCCGTCCTTTCGTTCGTTAGTCGTCCTTTCATTGGTTCCTCCCGTTCGTTCGTTCTTGCGTTTGCCAGCTCGTCCGTCCGTTTGTCCATCCGTTCGCCGTCCGTTCACCCGTCCGTTCACCCGTCCGTCCGTCCTTCCGTTCTCCCGACCGTTCGAACGTCTGCTCGTTCGTTCGTCCGTTCGTTCGTCCATTGGTCCGTCCGTCCGTTCGTCCATCCGTTCGTCCTTCCGTTCGTTCGTCCATTCGTCAGACCGTTCGCCTGTCCGTCTATCCGTTCGCTGGTTCGTCCGTCCGTTCGTCCGTCTGTCCGCGTATCCGTCCGCTCGTCCGCTCTCGTTTGTTGAACCATTCTCTCGTACATTCGTCCGTTCGTTTATCCGTCCGTCGGTTCGTTTGTCCGTTCGTTCGTCCATGTCTTCGTCCGTCCGTTTGTCCATCCGTTCGACCGTCAGTTCGTCTTTCTGTTCATCCTTCCATTTGTCCGTCCGTTCGTTCGTCCTTTCGTTCGTCGATCCGTTTGCACGTTACTTCGTTCGTCCGTTCGCTCGTTCGTTCGTCTTTTCGCTCGTTCGTTCGATCGTCCGTCCGTTTGTCAGATCGTTCCTCCGTCCGTCAGTCCGCTCATTCGTCCATCCTTTCGTTCGTCCGATCGCCCACTCGAACGTAAGTCTCTCAGTTCGTCCTCTCCGAATTTTCGTCTGTCCGTGCGCCCGTTTATGCGATCCTCCGTCCGTCCGTTTATTCGTCCGTCCGTCCGTTTGTCACATCGTTTGTCCGTCCGTCCGTTTGTCCGTCCGTCCGATCGTTCGTCAATCCGTTCGTCGGCCTGTTCGTCCCTTCGCCCGTCCGTCCATCTGTCCGTTCGTCCGCCCGTCCCTTCGTCCGTCCATTCGTCAGTCTGTCCGTCCGTTCGTTCGTCAGTCCTTGTGTCCGTCTGTTCGCCCGGTTGTCCGTTCTTCCATGCGACTGTTCGTGCGTCCGATCGTTCATACATCCGTCTTATGTACTGTCCGTCCGACCTTTCGTCCGTTCGTCAGTATGTCCGTCCTTTTCTTCGTCCGTTCGTCCGTACGAAAGTTCGTCCGTTCATCCGTCCCTTCGTGCATCCGATTATCCTTCCTTTCGTCCGCCTGTCCGTTCGTCCATCCGTCCGTTCGACAGTCTGTACGTCCGTTCGTCCGTCGAACCGTCAGTACGTTCGACCGTTTCTTCGTTCTTTATTCCGTTCTTTTGTGCGTCCGTTCGCTCGTTCGTCCGAACGCTCGTTCGTCCGTATGTCTGTTCTTTTTCCTTCCGATCGTTCGAACGTTGGTCCGTTCGTCCGTTCGCTCATTCGTTCGTCCGTCCGTTCTTCCGGCCTTCCCTTTTCCGCCCGTCCCTTCGTCCGTTCTTTCGACAGTCTGTTCGTCCGTTTGTTCGTCAGTTCTTGTGTTCGACTGTTCGTCTGTCTGTCCGTTCTTCCGTGCGAGTGTTCGTCCATTCATTCGTCCTACCGTTCGTCTTTCTGGACATCCTTCCATTCGCCCGGCCGTTCGCCCGTTCGTTCTCCGTTCTCTCGATCGTTTGTCCGTCCGTTCTCTCGTTCGTTTGTCCGTCCGTTCGTCTTCCGTCCGTCTGCTTGTCCGTCCGTTTATCCGTCCGTCCGTTCGTTTGTCCGTTCGTTCGTTTGTCCGTTCGTTCCTCCATCTGTTCGTCAGTGAGTTCGTCAGTGCGTTCGTCAATGTTATCGTCCTTCCTTTCATTCGTCGGTTCGTCCATCGTACGTCTCTTCGTTGTTCGTCCATGCGTCGTTCGTTCATGCGTTCGTTCGTCCATGCCTCCGTTTTTCGTCCGTCCATGCGCCCATTCGTGGGTTCGTCCGCTCGGTCACCCGTCCATCCGTTCGCCCGTCCATCCGTTCGCCCGTCCGTCCGTCTGTTCGTTCATCCGTTCGTCCGTCCGTTCTTTGTCCATTCGTCCGCCTGTTCGTTCGTCCGTCCTTCCATTCGTCCATCCATTTGTGCTTCCGTTAATCGTTCGTCTGTCCGTCCGTTCGATCGTTCGATCGTTCCCTAGACCATCCGTCCGTTCCTTCGTCCGTTGTCAGTTCGTGCCTCCGTTCGTTCGTGCGTCCGTTTGTCTGGGCATTCGTCCGTCCGTTCGCCTGGCTGTTCGTTCATCAGTCCAATCGTTCGTAAGTCCGTTCGTTCGCTCGTTCGTTTGTATGTCCGTCCGTTCGTCATTCCGTCCACCCGCTCGTTAGTCCGTTCTCTCGCCCGTCCGTTCGTTCGACCGTTCGTTCGTTCATCAGTTTGTTGCCCGTCCGTATGTTCATCCGACCGTTCGTCCGTTTGTTCGTCTGTCCGTCATTCCGTCCGTCAATTCTTCCGTCCGTCCGCCCGTTCTTTCAACTATTCGTCCGTCCTTCCATCCGTTCGTCCGTCCGTCCGCTCGTTCGTCTGTCGGTTCGTTCGTTCGTCCGTTTGCCCTTTCGTTCGACCGTCAGTCCATTCATCCGTCCGTTCGTCAGTCCGTCCGTCCGTTCGTCCTTCAGTTCGTCGTTTCGTCCGTCCGTTCCTTGGTCTGTTCGCTGGAATGTTCGCCTCTCCGTCCATCCGATTGTCCGTCCGTTCGTTTTTCCGTGCGTCAATTCGTTCTTCTGTCAGTTCATCTGTGCGCTCGTCCGTTCGTTCGTCTGTTGGTCCGTCCGTCAGTCTGTTTTTTCGTCCGTTCGTCTGTCCATTCGTTAGCGAGTTCGTCAGTCCGATCGTCTGTCTGTTTATCTGATCGATCGATCGTCCGTCTCACTGTTCGTCAGTCCGTCCGTTCGGTCGTCCGATCGTCCGTCCGATCGTCCGTCCGATCGTTCGTTCGCCCATCTGATCGACCGTACGTCCGGCTGTTCGTTCGTCTGCCCGTTCGACTGTCCGTTCGTTCGTTTGTCCATACGTCCGTTCGCCTGTCCGATCGTCCGTCTGTTCGTCAGTCCGTTCGTCAGTCCGTCCGTTCGCCCGCCCGTCCTTTCGTCCTTGCGAACGTCCGTCCATTGGTCCGTTCGTTCCTTCGTCCGTTCAATCATTCGTTCGTCCGTCCGTTCATCCACCCGTCCATTCGTCATTGTCCGACCGTTCGTGCGTCCAATCATCAGACTGTTCGTCCGTCTGTTCGTTCGTCAGTCCGCTGGTTCGTCCGTCTGTTCACTCGTTCGTCCATCCGCTAGTTCACTAGATCTGTCCGTCCGCCCGATTGTCCATCCGCTCGATTGTCCGTTCGTCAGTCTTTTCGTTCGTCCATCTGTTCGACCGTCCGTCGAACCGTTCGTTTGTCTCGTCGTCCGTCCGTCCTTATGTTTGTTCGTCCCTCCGTTCGCCTGAACGTTCTTCAGTTCGTTCGTCCGTACGTCCGTTCTTCCATCCGTCCGATCGTTCGTTCGCCAGTCTGATCGTCCGTCCGTTCGTCAATCCGTCCACCCATTTGTCCGTCCGTTAGTCCGTCCATCCGTTCGTCCGTCCGTCCGTTCGCCCGTCCTTGCGGTCGCCTGTCCGTTGGTCCGTTCGTTCATACGTTCGCTCTTTCGTTCGTCCGCCCATCCGTTCGTCCGCTCGTCCGTTCGTCAGTCTGTCCGTTCTTTCGTTCGTCCATTAGTTCTTCCGTTCGTTCGTCCGTTTTTGCATCCGTTCGTCACTCTGTTCGTCTGTCCGTTCGTCCGTCCAATCGTCCGTCCAATAGTCATCCGTACGTCAGTCACTTCATCAGTCAGTTCGTCCGTTCGTTTGTCCGCACCTTCCTCAGTCCGTTCATCACTCCGTCCGTTCATCCGTTCGTCATTCCGTTGGACCATTCATTCTTCGGCCGTCCATCCGTCCGTTCGTCCGTTTGTTCGTCAGTCCGTTCGTTCGTCCGTCCGTTTTTCCGTCCCTTTGTCTGTCCGTTCGTCCGTCAGTTCGTTCGTCCGTTCGTTTGTCCGGCGGTTTGTCTGTCCCTTCGTTCGTCCGTCAGTTCATCCGTCCGTCCGTCCGTTCGTTCGTCCGTCCGTTCGTTCGTCCGTGCCTTCGCCCCTACGTCAGTCCGTTCGTTCGTCTGTTCCTTCGTTCGATCGTCAGTCCGTCTGTCCGTCCGTCAGTTCCAGACGGACAAACGGACAGACGAAGGGACAGGCGGACAAACGGACGGACGAACGGACAGACGAAGTGACGGACAGACTGCTAAACGGACTGCAGATCGAACAGACGTCTGAACGCACTGACGAACTCCTGTCCGTCAGTTCCAGACGGACGAACGGGCGGACGAAAGGTCGGGCGGACAAACGGACGGATAAACAGACTGCTGAACGGACTGGAGAACAAACAGACGGCCGAACGGACTGACGAACAGACTGACAAACGCAAGGACGAACGGACGGACGAGCGATCGTGTGGACGATCGGACGGACGCACGTTTGACGAATGAACGAACGAACAGTTTGATGAACGGACCAACAAACAGACGGACTAACGGACCGACAAACGGTCGGACAAAGAGACGCACGAACAGACGGACGAATGGACTGACGAACGGACGGACAAACGGAAGAACGGACTGACGGACGTACGACCTGACGAATATCCGTCCGTTCGTCCTTCCGTTCGTCTGTTTGTCCGTCCGTTCGTCGGTCCGTTATGCCGTCTGTAGGTCCGTTCGTCAGACCGTTCGTTCGTTCGTCAAACGCGCGTCTGTCCGATCGTCCATTCGATCGCTCGTCCGTCCGTTCGCCCGTGCGTTTGTCCGTCTGTTCGTCAGTCCGTTTAGCCGTCTGTTCGATCTCCAATACCTCTCAGACTCCGCTGAACAGCCTGTTTGTCCGTCCGTTCGTCCGTCTGGAACTGACGGACGGACTGACGATCGGACGAAGTAACAGACGGTCGAAAGGACTGACGTAGGGGCGAACGGACGTACAAACGAACGGACGGACGAAGGAACAGACAGACAAACGTACGGACGGACATACGAACAACCTAACGGACGGACGAACTGACGGACGAACGGACTGACGAACGGACAGACGATCGGTCGAACGAACGGACGGACGAAATGACTGTGGAACGGGATGAACGGTCTGACGAACGGTCGAACGAACGGACGGACGAACAGAGAGACGAGCGGACCGATGAACGGATGGACAAACGGGCGAACGGACGGACGACAGTCGAACGGACGGACGAACGGGGGACGAACAGACACACGAACGGACGGACAAACGGAATAACGGACTGACGGACGCACGTCTTGACGGACGTCCGTCTGTTCGCCCGTCTGTTCGTCCGTCTGGTCGTCTGTCTGTTCATCCGTCTGTTCGTTTGTCCGTTCGTCAGCCCTCTCGTTCTTCTCTTCGTCAGTCCGTTCGTTCTCCCGTCCGTTCGACCGTTTGTTTGTTGGTCCGTTCGTCAGACCATTCGTTCGTTCGTTCGTTCGTCAAACGTTCGTCCGCCCGATCGTTAATACGATCGCTCGTCCGTTCGTTCGTCCGTGCGTTTGTCCGTCTGTTCGTCAGTCCGTTCAGCTGTCTGTTCGATCTCCAGTCCGTACAGCAGTCTGTTTGTCCGTCCGTTCGTCTATCCGTTCGTCCGTCCGCTTGTCCGCCTGCCCCTTCGTCAGTTCGTCCGTCTGGAAATGACGGACGGAAGGACTAACGAACGGACGAAGGAACAGACGGAGGAACGGACTGATGTAGGGGAAACAGACGTAGGAACGAATGGAGGGACGAAGGAACGGACAGAAACGTACGAACGGAGAAACGAACGACCTAACGGATGGACGAATTTGACGGTCGAACGGACTAACAAACGGAAAGACAAACGGACGGACGGACTGACGAACGGACGGGCGAACTGACGAACGGACGAACGAAGGGATGGACGAACAGTCGGACCAACGGACGGATGAACGATCGGACGATATGTTTCGATCTTCCGTTTGTCCGTTCGTTCTTCATTCAGTTCGTCCGTCTGTTCGTCCGTCTATTCGTTCATCCAGCGTTCGTCCGTACGTCTGATCGTTTTTTCCAATTTTCGTCCGATAGTCAGTCAGTCCGTTCGTCCATTGGTCAAACGTCTGTTAAACGAACGGACGGACGAAATGACAAAAGGAAGGACGAACGGACGGACGTACGGATGTACGAAGGAACGAACAGACGACCGAACGAACGGATTGACGAATAGACAGACGAAAGGACGAATGGACGGCCGAAGAACGAATGGTCGAACGGAATGACAAACGGATGAAGAGAACTATTGCCGTCTCGTCTCGTCTCGCCTCTCCTCGCCTCGTCTCGTCACGTCTAAGAATTATAAAAATTTAAAAAATCAAAAAATATTAAAAATCAAAAAATATAAAAAATCAAAAAATATAAAAATCAAAAAATATAAAAAATCAAAAAATATAAAAATCAAAAAATATAAAAATTCTTGTCTCGTTTCGTCTCGTCGCGCCGCGTCTCGTTTCGCCTCGTCTCGTCTCGTCTCGTCACGTCACGTCACGTCTCGTCTCGTCTCGGTTCGTCTCCTCTGGTCTCGTCTCGTCTCGTCTACGCTCCTCACGTCACGTCACGTCTCGTCCCGTCTCGTCTTGTCTCGTCTCGTCTGGTCTCGCCTCGTCACGTCACGTCCCGTCTCGTCTCGTTTTCTTTCGTCGCGTCTCGTCTACTCTCGTCACGTCACGGCACATCACGTCTCGTCTCGTGTCGTCTCGTCTCGTCACGTGACGTCACGTCACGTCACGTCACGTCACGTTACGTCACGTCACGTCACGTCTCGTCTCGTCTAAGAATTATAAAAATTTTAAAAATCAAAAAATATTAAAAATCAAAAACTATAAAAAATCAAAAAATATAAAAAATCAAAAAATATAAAAAATCAAAAAATATAAAAATCAAAAAATATAAAAATTCTTGTCTCGTTTCGTCTCGTCGCGCCGCGTCTCGTTTCGCCTCGTCTCGTCTCGTCTCGTCACGTCACGTCACGTCTCGTCTCGTCTCGGTTCGTCTCCTCTGGTCTCGTCTCGTCTCGTCTACGCTCCTCACGTCACGTCACGTCTCGTCCCGTCTCGTCTTGTCTCGTCTCGTCTGGTCTCGCCTCGTCACGTCACGTCCCGTCTCGTCTCGTTTTCTTTCGTCGCGTCTCGTCTACTCTCGTCACGTCACGGCACATCACGTCTCGTCTCGTGTCGTCTCGTCTCGTCACGTGACGTCACGTCACGTCACGTCACGTCACGTTACGTCACGTCACGTCACGTCTCGTCTCGTCTAAGAATTATAAAAATTTTAAAAATCAAAAAATATTAAAAATCAAAAACTATAAAAAATCAAAAAATATAAAAAATCAAAAAAATAAAAAAATAAAAAAATATAAAAAAATAAAAAATTTAAAAAATCAAAAAATAAATCAAACCAAAAATATAAAAATTCGAAAAATATAAATTTCAAAAAAAATTAAAAATCAAAAATATAAAAAATCAAAAAATATAAAAAATAAAACAATATAAAAAATAAAAAAAATATAAAAAATCAAAAAATATTTTAAAAAATCAAAAAATATAAAAATTAAAACAAAAATTCTCGTCTCGTTTCGTCTCGTCGCGCCGCGTCTCGTCTCGTTTCTCCTCTTTTCATCTCGTCTCGTCTCGTCCTGTCTCGTCTCGTCTCGTCCCGTCCCGTCTCGTCTCGTCTCGTCACGTCACGTCTCGTCTCGTCTCGTCTCGTCACGTCACGTCACGTCTCGTCTCGTCTCCTCTCGCCTCGTCTCGTCTCGTCACGTCACGTCTTGTCTCGTTTTGTCTCGTCTTGTCTCGTCTCGTTTCGTTTCGTCACGTAACGTCACGTCACGTCATGTCACGTCAAGCCTCGTCTCGTCTCGTTTCGTCTCGTCTCGTTACGACACGTCACGTCTCGTCTCGTCTCGTCTGGTCTGGTCTCGAATCGTATCGTCTCGTCTGGTCACGTTACGTCACGTCTCGTCTCGTTACGTCACGTCACGTCTCGTCTGGTCTGGTCTCGAAACGTATCGTCTCGTCTTGTCTCGTCACGTCACGTCTCGTCTCGTCTCGTCACGTCACGTCACGTCACGTCTCGTCTCGTCTTAAAATTATTAAAATTAAAAAAATATTAAAAATCAAGAAACATTAAAAATCAAAAAATATAAAAAATCAAACAATATAAAATAAAAAATATAAAAAATAAAAAATAAAAAAAATAAAACTCTCGTCTTGTTTCGACTCGTCTCGTCTCGTCTCGTCCTGTCTCGTCTCGTCTCGTCCCGTCTCGTCTCGTCTCGTTTCGTCTCGTCTCGTCCCTTCTCGTCTCGTCATGTCACGTCAAGTCACATCTCGTCTCGTCTCGTCACGTGACGTCACGTCTCGTCTCGTCTCGTCTCGCGACGTCTCGTCTCGTCTCGTCTAAGAATTATAAAAATTTAAAAAATCAAAAAATATAAAAATTAAAAAAATATAAAAATTCGAAAAATATTAATTTCGAAAAATATAAAAAATCAAAAAACATAAAAAATCAAAAAATTTAAAAAATAAAAAAATATAAAAAAACAAAAAATATAAAATATCAAAAATATAAAAATTCAAAAAATATAAAAAATAAAAAATATCAAAAATAAAAAAATATAAAAAATCAAAAAATATAAAAATTAAAAGAATATAAAAATTCTTGTCTCGTTTCGTCTCGTCGCGCCGCGTGTCGTCTCGTTTCACCTCGTCTCGTCTCGTGTCGTCCTGTCTCGTCTCGTCCCGTCTCGTCTCGTGTCGTGTCGTCTCGTTTCGTCTCGACACGTCACGTCACGTGACGTCACGTCTCGTCTTGTCTCGTCACGTCACGTCACGTCTCGTCTCGTCTCGTCTCGCCTCGCCTCGTCTCGTCACGGCAAGTCTCGTCTCGTCTCGTTTCGTTTCGTCACGTAACGTCACGTCACGTCTCGTGTCGTCTCGTCTCGTCACGTCACGTCACATCTCGTCTCGTGTCTTCTCGTCACGTCACTTCAGGTCTCGTCACGTCACGTCACGTCTCGTCTCGTCTCGTCTAAGAATTATAAAAATTTTAAAAATAAAAAAAATTAAAAATCAAAAAATATAAAAAATCAACAAATATAAAAAATAACAAATATAAAAAATATACAAATTAAAAAAATATAAAAATTCTCGTCTCGTTTCGTCTCGTCGCGCCGCGTCTCGTCTCGTTTCTCCTCTTCTCGTCTCGTCTCGTCCTGTCTCGTCTCGTCTCGTCCCGTCTCGTCTCGTCTCGTTTCGTCTCGTCTGGTCAGGTCACGTCACGTCACGTCACGTCTCGTCTCGTCACGTCTCGTCTTGTCTCGTCACGTCTCGTCACGTCTCGTCTCGTCACGTCACGTCACGTCACGTTACGTCACGTCTCGTCTTGTTTCGTCTCGTCTCGTCTAAGAAGTATAAAAATTTAAATAATCAAAAAATATTAAAAATAAAAAATATAAAAATTCGAAAAATAAAAATTTCGAAAAATATAAAAAATCAAAAAATATAAATTTCGAAAATTATAAAAAATCAAAAAGTATAAAAAATCAAATAATATAAAAATTCTCGTCTCGTTTCGTCTCGTCGCGCCGCGTCTCGTTTCGTTTCGCCTCGTCTCGTCTCGTCTCGTCCCGTCTCGTCTCGTCTAGTCACGTCACGTCACGTCTCGTCTCGTCTCGTCTCGTCACGTCACGTCACGTCACGTCTCGTCTCGTCTCGTCCGGCCTTGACTCGCCTCGTTTTGTCTCGTCACGCCTCGTTTTGTCTCGTCTCGTCCCGTCTTGTGCCGTTTCGCCTCGCCTCGTCTCGTCTCGATTCGTCTAAGAATTATAAAAATTTAAAAAATCAAAAAATTATAAATTATCAAAAAATATAAAAATTCGTAAAATATAAATTTCGAAAAATATAAAAAATCAAAAAATATAAAAAATCAAAAAATATAAAAAATCAAAAAATATAAAACTAAAAATATAAAAATTCTCGTCTCGATTTGTCTAGTTGCGCCACGTCTCGTCTCGTTTCGCCTCGTCTCGTCACGTCACGTCACGTCACGTCCCGTCTGGTCTCGTCTCGTCTCGTCTGATCTCGTCAAGTCTCGTCTCGTCTACGCTCGTCACGTCACGTCACGTCTCGTCTCGTCTTGTCTCGTCTGGTCTCGTCTCGTCACGTCACGTTTCCTCTCGTCTCGTCTCATCTCGTTTCGTGCCGTCTCGTCACGTCACATCACGTCTCGTCTCGTCTCCTCTCGTCTCGTGTCGTCTCGTCTCGTCACGTCACGTCACGTCACATCCCGTCTCGTCTCGTCTCAACTCGTCTCGTTTCGTCTCGTCTCGTCTCGTCTCGTCAGGTCTCGTCACGTCAAGTCACGTCACGTCACATCACGTCTCGTCTCGTCTCGTGTCGTCTCGTCTCGTCACGTCACGTCACGTCTCGTCTCGTCTCGTGTCGTCTCGTCACGTCACGTCACGTCTCGTCTCGTCTCGTCTAAGAATTATAAAAAATTAAAAATAAAAAAATATTAAAAATAAAAGAATATAAAAAAATAAAAAATATAAAAAATCAAAAAATATAAAAAATCAAAAATATAAAAAATCAAAAAATATAAAAAATCAAAAATATAAAAAATAAAAAAATATAAAAATTCTCGTCTCGTTTCGTCTCGTCGCGCCGCGTCTCGTCTCGTTTCGCCTCGTCTCGTCTCGTCTCGTCTGGTCTCGTCTCGTCACGTCACGTCACGTCACGTCTCGTCTCGTCTAAGAATTGTAAAAATTTAAAAAATTAAAAATTATTAAAAATAAAAAAATATAAAAATTCGAAAATTATAAATTTCGAAAAATATAAAAAATCAAAAAATATAAAAAATAAAAAATATATCAAATCAATAAATATTGAAAATCAAAAATATAAAAATTCGAAAAATATAAATTGCGAAAAATATAAAAAATCAAAAAATTTAAAAATTCTCGTCATGTCTCGTTTCGTCTCGTCCCGACGCGTCTCGTCTCGTTTCGCCTCGTCTCGTCTCGTCTCGTCCCGTCTCGTCTCGTCTTGTCTCGTCACGTCACGTCGCGTCACGTCACGTCACGTCTAGTCACGTCTCGTCTCATCTCGCCTCGTCTAAGAATTATAAAATTTTAAAAAATCAAAAAATATTAAAAAAATATAAAAATTCGAAAAATATAAATTTCGAAAAATATAAAAAATCAAAAAACATAAAAATCAAAAAATATAAAAATTCTCGTCTCGTTTCGTCTCGTCGCGCCGCATTTTGTCTCGTTTCGCCTCGTCTTGTCTCGTCTCGTCCCGTCTCGTCTCGTCTCGTCTAGTCACGTCACGTCACGTAACGTCACGTCACGTCTTTTCTCGTCTCGTCTCGTCTCGTCTCGTTTCGTCTCGTCTCGTTTCGTCTCGTCTCGTCTCGTTTCGTCTCGTCTGTCTCGCTTCGTCTCGTCTAGTCTCGTTTCGTCTCGTCTCGTCTCGTTTCGTCTCGTGTCGTCCCTTCTCGTCTCGTCACGTCTCGTCACGTCACGTCACATCACGTCTCGACTCGTCTCGTCTCGTCTCGCCTCGTCTGGTCTGGTCTCGTCAAGTCTCGTCTCGTCTACGCTCGTCACGTCACGTCACGTCTCGTCTCGTCTTGTCTCGTCCCGTCTCGTCTGGTCTCGTCTCGACTCGTGCCGTCTCGTCTCGTCACGTAACGTCACGTCTGGTTTCGTCCCGTCTCGTGTCGTCTCGTCTCGTCACGTCACGTCAAGTCACGTTCCTTCTCGTCTCGTCTCAACTCGTCTCGTCTCGTCTCGTTTCGTCTCTTCTTGTCAGGTCTTGTCACGTCAAGTCACGTCACGTCACGTCACGTCTCCTCTCGTGTCGTCTCGTCTCGTCACGTCACGTCTCGTCTCGTCTCGTTCTGTCTCGTGTCGTCTCATCACGTCACGTCACGTCTCGTCTCGTCTCGTCACGTCACGTCACGTCACGTCACGTCTCGTCTCGTTTCGTCTCGTCACGACACGTCACGTCATGTCTTGTCTCGTCTCGTCTCGTCTCGTGTCGTCTCGTCTCGTCACGTGACGTCACGTCACGTTACGTCACGTCTCGTCTCTTTTCGTCACGTCACGTCACGTCACGTCTCGTCTCGCCTAAGAATTATAAAAATTTTAAAAATCAAAAAATATTAAAAATTACAGAACTATAAAAAATCAAAAAATATAAAATTCAAAAAATATAAAAAATCAAAAAATATAAAAATCAAAAAATATAAATATCAAAAAAATTAAACCAAAAATATAAAAATTCGAAAAATATAAATTTCAAAAAATTTCAAATTCAAAAATATAAAAATCAAAAAATCTAAAAAATAAAAAATCTAAAAAATCAAAAATGATAAAATATCAAAAAATATAAAAAATCAAAAAATATAAATATTAAAACATAAAATTCTCGTCTCGTTTCGTCTCGTCGCGCCGCGTCTCGTCTCGTTTCTCCTCTTCTCGTCTCGTCTCGTCTCGTCCTGTCTCGTCTCGTCTCGTCCCGTCCCGTCTCGTCTCGTCTCGTCACGTCACGTCACGTCTCGCCTCGTCACGTCTCGTCTCGTCTCCTCTCGCCTCGTCTCGTCTCGTCATGTCTCGTCTCGTTTTGTCTCGTCTTGTCTCGTCTCGTTTCGTTTTGTCACGTAACGTCACGTCATGTCACGTCACGCCTCGTCTCGTCTCGTTTCGTCTCGTCTCGTTACGACACGTCACGTCTCGTCTCGTCTCGTCTGGTCTGGTCTCGAATCGTATCGTCTCGTCTGGTCATATTACGTCAGGTCTCGTCTCGTCTCGTCACGTCACGTCACGTCTCGTCTCGTCTGGTCTGGTTTCGAAACGTCAAGTCTCGTCTCGTCTTGTCTCGTCACGTCACGTCACGTCACGTCTCGCCTCGTCTAGTGACGTCACGTCACGTCACGCCTCGTCTCGTCTCGTCTTAAAATTATAAAAATTAAAAAAGTATTAAAAATCAAAAAATATAAAAAATCAAAAAATATAAAATTAAAAAATATAAAAATTCTCGTCTCGTTTCGTCTCGTCGCGCCGCGTCTCGTCTCGTTTCGCCTCGTCTCGTCTCCTGTCGTCCTGTCTCGTCTCGTCCCGTCTCGTCTCGTCTTGTCTCGTCTCGTCTCGTCTCGTCTCGTCTCGTCACGTCACGTCACGTCTCGTCTCGTCTCGTCACGTCACGTCACGTCTCGTCTCGTCTCGTCACGTCACGTCAAGTCACGTTCCTTCTCGTCTCGTCTCAACTCGTCTCGTCTCGTCTCGTTTCGTCTCTTCTTGTCAGGTCTTGTCACGTCAAGTCACGTCACGTCACGTCACGTCTCCTCTCGTGTCGTCTCGTCTCGTCACGTCACGTCTCGTCTCGTCTCGTTCTGTCTCGTGTCGTCTCATCACGTCACGTCACGTCTCGTCTCGTCTCGTCACGTCACGTCACGTCACGTCACGTCTCGTCTCGTTTCGTCTCGTCACGACACGTCACGTCATGTCTTGTCTCGTCTCGTCTCGTCTCGTGTCGTCTCGTCTCGTCACGTGACGTCACGTCACGTTACGTCACGTCTCGTCTCTTTTCGTCACGTCACGTCACGTCACGTCTCGTCTCGCCTAAGAATTATAAAAATTTTAAAAATCAAAAAATATTAAAAATTACAGAACTATAAAAAATCAAAAAATATAAAATTCAAAAAATATAAAAAATCAAAAAATATAAAAATCAAAAAATATAAATATCAAAAAAATTAAACCAAAAATATAAAAATTCGAAAAATATAAATTTCAAAAAATTTCAAATTCAAAAATATAAAAATCAAAAAATCTAAAAAATAAAAAATCTAAAAAATCAAAAATGATAAAATATCAAAAAATATAAAAAATCAAAAAATATAAATATTAAAACATAAAATTCTCGTCTCGTTTCGTCTCGTCGCGCCGCGTCTCGTCTCGTTTCTCCTCTTCTCGTCTCGTCTCGTCTCGTCCTGTCTCGTCACGTCTCGGTAACGTCATGTCTCGTCTCGTCTCGTGTCGTCTCGTCTCGTCACGTGACGTCACATCACGTTTCGTCAAGTCTCGTCACGTCTCGTCTCGTCCTGTCACGTCACGTCTCGTCTCGTCTAAGAATTATAAAAATTTTAAAAATCAAAAAAATTAAAAATCAAAAAATAAAAAAAATAAAAAAAATATAAAAAATCAAAAAATATAAAAAAATATAAAAAATAAAAAATAAAAATTCTCGTCTCGTTTCGTCTCGGCGCGCCGCGTCTCGTCTCGTTTCGCCTCGTCTCGTCTCGTCATATCACGTCACGTCACGTCTCGTCTCGTCTCGCATCGTCTCGTCTCGTCTAATCTCGTCTCGTCTCGTCTACGCTCGTCACGTCACGTCACGTCACGTCTCGTCTCGTCTCGTCTTGTCTCGTCTCGTTTCGTCTGGTCTCGTCTCGTTACGTCACGTCACGTCTCGTCTCGTCAAAGAATTGTAAAAATTTAAAAACTTAAAAAATATTAATAATAAAAAATATAAAAATTCGAAAATTATAAATTTCAAAAAATATAAAAAATCAAAAATATAAAAAATAAAAAATATAAAAAATAAAAAATATAAAAATCAAAAAATATAAAAATAAAAAATATAAAAAATCAAAAAAATAAAAATTCTCGTCTCGTTTTGCCTCGGCTCGTCTCGTCTTGTCTCGTCACGTCACGTCACGTCACGTCTCGTCTCGTCTCGTCACGTCACGTCACGTCTCGTCTCGTCTCGTCACGTCACGTCTCGTCACGACAGGTAACGTCATGTCTCGTCTCGTCTCGTGTCGTCTCGTCTCGTCACGTGACGTCACATCACGTTTCGTCAAGTCTCGTCACGTCTCGTCTCGTCCTGTCACGTCACGTCTCGTCTCGTCTAAGAATTATAAAAATTTTAAAAATCAAAAAAAATAAAAATCAAAAAATAAAAAAAATAAAAAATATAAAAAATCAAAAAATATAAAAAATAAAAAAAATATAAAAAATAAAAAAAATAAAAATTTTCGTCTCGTTTCGTCTCGGCGCGCCGCGTCTCGTCTCGTTTCGCCTCGTCTCGTCTCGTCATACCTGTATCACGTCACGTCACGTCTCGTCTCGTCTCGCATCGTCTCGTCTCGTCTAATCTCGTCTCGTCTCGTCTACGCTCGTCACGTCAGGTCACGTCACGTCTCGTCTCGTCTCGTCTTGTCTCGTCTCGTTTCGTCTGGTCTCGTCTCGTTACGTCACGTCACGTCTCGTCTCGTCTAAGAATTGTAAAAATTTAAAAACTTAAAAAATATTAATAATAAAAAATATAAAAATTCGAAAATTATAAATTTCAAAAAATATAAAAAATCAAAAATATAAAAAATAAAAAATATAAAAAAAATAAAAAATATAAAAATCAAAAAATATAAAAATAAAAAATATAAAAAATCAAAAAAATTAAAAATTCTCGTCTCGTTTTGCCTCGGCTCGTCTCGTCTTGTCTCGTCGCGTCACGTCACGTCACGTCTCGTATCGTCTCGTCACGTCACGTCACGTCACGTCTCGTCTCGTCTAAGGATTATAAAAATTTAAAAAATCAAAAAATATTATAAATCAAAAAATACAAAAATCAAAAAATATAAAAAATCAAAAAATATAAAAAATCAAAAAATATAAAAATTCTCGTCTCGTTTCGTCTCGTCGCACCGCGTCTCGTCTCGTTTCGCCTCGTCTCGTCACACAACGTCACGTCATGTCACGTCACGTCTCGTCTCGTCTCGTCTCGCCTCGTCCTGTCTGGTCTCGTCTCGTCTCGTCTCGTTTACGCTCGTCACGTCACGTCACGTCTCGTCTCGTCTCGTCTTGTCTCGTCTCATCTTGTCTGGTCTCGTCTCGTCACGTCACGTCACGTCTTGTCTCGTCTCGTCGCGTCTGGTCTCGTCTCGTCACGTCACGTCACGTCACGTTTCGTCTCTTCTCGTTTCGTGCCGTCTCGTCTCGTCACGTCACTTCTTGTCTCGTCTCGTCCCGTGTCGTCTCGTCTCGTCACGTCACGTCACGTCCCGTCTTGTCTCGTCTCAACTCGTCTCGTCTCGTTTCGTCTCGTCTCGTGAGGTCTCGTCTCGTCAATTCACGTCACGTCACGTCTCGTCTCGTCACGTGTCGTCTCGTCTCGTCACGTCACGTCACGTCTCGTCTCGTGTCGTCTCGTCACGTCACGTCACGTCTCGTCTCGTCACGTAACGTCACGTCACGTCACGTCACTTCTCGTCTCGTCTAAGAATTATAAAAATTTAAAAAATCAAAAAATATTAAAAATAAAAAATCTAAAAAACAAAAAATATATAAAATCAAAAAATATAAAAAATCAAAAAATATAAAATTTCTCGTCTCGTTTCGTCTCGTCGCGCCGCGTCTCGTCTCGTCTCGTCTCTTTACTTAACGTCACGTCACGTCTCGTATCGTCTCGCCTCGTCTCGTCTGGTCTCGTCTCGTCTCGTCTACGCTCGTCACGTCACGTCACGTCTCGTCTCGTCTCGTCTTGTCTCGTCTCGTCTCGTCTGGTATCGTCTCGTCACGACACGTCACGTCACGTCTCGTCTCGTCTAAGAATTGAAAAATTTAAAAAATTGAAAAATTTTGAAAATTAAAAATATAAAAATTCGAAAATTATAAATTTTCGAAAAATATAAAAAAATATGAAAAATAAAAAATATAAAAAATCAAAAAATATAAAAAATCAAAAAATATAAAAATTTAAAAATATAAAAAATCAAAAAATATAAAAAATCAAAAAATATAAAAAATCAAAAAATATAAAAATTCTCGTCTCGTTTCGTCTCGTCGCGCCGCGTCTCGTCTCGTTTCGCCTCGTCTCGTCTCGTCACATCACATCACGTCACGTCTCGTCCCGTCTCGTCTCGTCTCGCCTCGTCTCGTCTGGTCTCGTCAAATCTTGTCTACGCTCGTCACGTCACGTCACGTCACGTCTCGTCTCGTCTTGTCTCGTCCCGTCTCGTCTGGTCTGGTCTCGTCACGTCACGTCACGTCTCGTCTCGTCTCGTCACGTAACGTCACGTCTCGTCTCGTGTCGTCTCGTCACGTCACGTCCGGTCTCGTCTCGTCTCGTCTCAACTCGTCTCGCCTCGTCTCGTTTCGTCTCGTCTCGTCAGATCGTGTCCCGTCAAGTCACGTCACGTCACGTCTCGTCTCCTCTCGTTTCGTCTCGTCTCGTCACGTCACTTTACGTCACGTCTCATCTCGTCACGTCACGTCGCGTCACGTCAGCTCACGTCTCCTCTCGTTTCGTCTCGTCACGCCACGTCACGTCACTTCAGGTCGTCTCGTCTCGTCTCGTTTCGTCACGTCTCGTCTCGTCCCGTCTCGTCTCGTGTCGTCTCGTTTCGTCACGTCTCATCTCGTCTCATCTCGTCTCGTCACGTCACGTCACTTCACATCTCGTCTCGTCTCGTCCCGTCTCGTCTCGTCTCAACTCGTCACGTCTCCTCTCGTTTCGTCTCGTCTCGTCACGTCACTTCACGTCACGTCTCATCTCGTCACGTCACGTCAGCTCACGTCTCCTCTCGTCTCGTCTCGTCACGTCTCGTCTCGTTTGAGTATTATAAAAAGTTAAAAGATCAAAAAATATAAAAACCAAAAATATAAAAAATAAAAAATATAAAAAATCAAAAAATCAAAAATCAAAAAAATTAACAATTAAAAAATATAAGAAATAAAAAAGTATAAAAATCAAAAAATATAAAAAACGAAAAATATAAAATAAAAAAATATAAAAATTCTCGTCTCGTTTCGTCTCGTCGCGCCGCGTCTCGTCACGTTTCGCCTCGTCTCGTCTCGTGTCGTCCTGTCTCGTCTTGTCCCGTCTCGTCTTGTGTCGTCTCGTTTCGTCTCGACTGGTCTCGTCTCGTCACGTCACGTCACGTGACGTCTCGTCTCGTCTCGCCTCGCCTCGTCTCGTCTCGTCACGTCAATTCTCGTCTCGTTTCATTTCGTTTCGTCACGTCACGTCACGTCTTGTCTCGTCTCGTCTAAGAATTATAAAAAAATTAAAAAATATTAAAAATCAAAAAATAAATAAAATCAAAAATATAAAAAATCAAAAAAATAAAAATTCAAAATATATAAAAAGTCAAAAAATTAAAAAATATAAAAAATCAAAAAATATAAAAAATCAAAAAATATAAAAATTCTCGTCTCGTTTCGCCACGTCGCGCCGCGTTTCGTCTCGTTTCGCCTCGTCTCGTCTCGTCCTGTCTCGTCTCGTCCCGTCTCGCCTCCTCTAGTTTCGTCTCGTTTCGTCTCGTCACGTCACGTCACGCCACTTCACGTCGCGTCTCGTCACGTTACGTCACGTCACGTCGCGTCACGTCAGGTCACGTCTCCTCTCGTCTCCTCTCGTCTCGTCACGTCTCGTCTCGTCTCGTCTACGCTCGTCTCGTCACGTCACGTCACGTCACGTAACGTCACGTCTCGTCTCGTCTAAGAATTATAAAAAGTTAAAAAAATAAAAAATATAAAAAACCAAAAATATAAAAAATAAAAAATATAAAAATCAAATAAATAAAAAATCAAAAAAATTAAAAATTAAAAAATATGAAAAACAAAAAGGGTAAAAAATCAAAAAATATAAAAACAAAAAATAAAAAAACCTCGTCTCGTTTCGTCTCGTCGCGCCGCGTCTCGTCACGTTTCGCCTCGTCTCGTGTCGTTCTTGTCTCGTCTCGTCCCGTCTCGTCTCGTCTTGTGTCGTCTCGTTTCGCCTCGACTCGTCTCGTCTCGTCACCTCACGTCACGTCACGTGACGTCTCGTCTCGTCTCGCCTCGCCTCGCCTCGTCTCGTCTCGTCACGTCAATTCTCGTCTCGTTTCATTTCGTTTCGTCACGTAACGTCACGTCACGTCACGTCTTGTCTCGTCTCGTCTCGTCTAAGAATTATAAACATTTTTAAAAAATATTAAAATTCAAAAAATAAATAAAATCACAAAATATAAAAAATAAAAAATATAAAAAATAAAAAATATAAAATATTAAAAATATAAAAAATCAAAAAATATAAAAATCAAAAAATATAAAAATTCTCGTCTCGTTTCGTCACGTCGCGCCGCGTCTCGTCTCGTTTCGACTCGTCTCGTCTTGTCCTGTCTCGCCACGTCTCGTCTCGTCCCGTTTCGTCCCGTCTCGTCTGGTTTCGTCACGTCTCGTCTCGTCACATCACGTCACATCTCGTCTCGTCTCGTCTCGTCACGTCACGGACCGTCACGTCACGTCTCGTCTCGTCTCGTCACGTCACGTCTCGTCTCGTCACGTCACGTCTCGTCGCGACACGTCACGTCTCGTCTCGTCTGGTCTAGTCTAAGAATTATAAAAATTTAAAAAATAAAAATATATTAAAAATAAAAAATATAAAAAATAAAAAATATAAAAATTAAGAAACATAAAAAATAAAAAATATAAAAAATCAAAAAATATAAAAATTCTCGTCTCGTTTCGTAACGTCGCGCCACGTCTCGTCTCGTTTCGCCTTGTCTCCTGTCGACTCGTCCTGTCTCGTCTCGTCTCGTCCCGTCCCGTCTCGTCTCATCTCGTCTCGTCTCGTTTCGTCACGTCTCGTCTCGTCACGTCACGCCACGTCACGTCACGTCACGTCTCGTCCCGACTCGTCTCGTCTCAATTCGTCTCGTCTCCATTCGTCTCGTCTCGTCTCGTTTCGTCTCGTCTCGTCTCGTCTCATCTCGTCACGTTACGGCACGTCACGTCACGTCTCGTCTCGTCTGGTCTCGTCTAAGAATTACAAACAATTAAAAAATAAAAAAAAACAAAAATAAAAATTAAAAAAATAAAAAATATAAAAAATCAAAAATATAAAAAATCAAAAAATATAAAAATTGAAAAATATAAAAATTATTGTCTCGTTTCGCCTCGTCTCGTCTCGTGTCGTCCTGTCTCGTCTCGTCCTGTCTCGTCTCGTCTCATGTCGTCTTGTTTCGTCTCGTGTCGTCGCGTCTCGTCTCCTGTCGTCTCGTCTCGTCTCGTCACGTCACGTCACGTCTCGTCACGTCTCGTCTCGTCACGTTTAAGAATTATAAAAATGTAATAAATAAAAAAATATAAAAAATCAAAAAATATAAAAAATCAAAAATATAAAAAATCAAAAACTATAAAAAATCGAAAAATATAAAAAATCAAAAAATATAAAAAATCAAAAAATATAAAAAATCAAAAAATATAAAATAATCAAAAAATATAAAAGATCAAAAAATATAAAATTTAAAAAAATATAAAAACTCTCGTCTCGTTTCTTTTCGTCGCGCCGCGTCTCGTCTCGTTTCGCCTCTTCTCGTCTCGTCTCGTCCTGTCTCATCTCGTCTCGTTTCGTCTCGTCTCGTCACGTCACGTCTCATCTCGACTCGTCACGTCACCTCACGTCACGTCACATCTCGTCTCGTCTCTCTTCGCCTCGTCTCGTCTCGTCACGTCACGTCTCGTCTCGTTTTGTCTCGTGTCGTTTCGTTTTGTCACGTCACGTCACGTCTCGTCTCGTCTCGTTTCGTCTCGTCACGTCACGTCTCGTCTCTTCTCGTCTGGTCTGGTCTCATATCGTATCGTCTCGTCCCGCCTCGTCTCTTCACGTCTCGTTTTGTCTCGTCTCGTCCCGTCTCGTCTCGCCTCGTCTCGTCACGTCACGTCACATCTCGTCTCGTCTCGTCTCGTTTCGTCACGTCTCGTCACGTCACGTCTTGTCTCGTGTCGTCTCGTCTCGTCTCGTCTTGTCCCGTCCCGTCTCGTCTCGTCTTGTCACGTCACGACACGTCACGTCTCGTCTCGTCTCGTCTCGTTTTGTCTCGTCTCGTCACGTCACGTCTCGTCACGTCACGTCACGTCTCGTCTCGTCCCGTCCCGTCTTGTGCCGTCTCGTCTCGTCTGGTCTCGCCCCTGTCTCGTCTCGTTTCGTCTAAGAATTATAAAAATTTAAAAAAACAAAAAAATAATCATAATTAAAAAATATAAAAATTCGAAAAATATAAATTTCGAAAAATATAAAAATCAAAAATCAAAAAATAAAAAAATATATAAAATCAAAAAATATAAAAAATCAAAAAATATAAAATTTCTCGTGTCGTGTCGTATCGTCTCGTCACGTCTCATCTCGTCTCGTCACGTCTCATCTCGTCTCGTCACGTCTCATATCGTCACGTCACGTCACGTCTCGTCTCGTCTCGTCACGTCTCGTCTCGTTCCATCACGTCACGTCACGTTACGTCTTGTCTGGTCTCGTCACGTCACGTCTCGTCTCGTGTCGTTTCGTC
Organism: Gryllus longicercus; assembly: GCA_038098605.1. Classification (NCBI taxonomy): domain Eukaryota; kingdom Metazoa; phylum Arthropoda; class Insecta; order Orthoptera; family Gryllidae; genus Gryllus; species Gryllus longicercus. The sequence continues at coordinate 1,799,007 of JAZDUA010000150.1, forward strand.
TTGTCTCGTCTCGTCTCGCCTTGTCACGTCACGTCACGTCTCGTCTCGTCTTGTCTCGTTTCGTCTCGTCTCGTCACGTCATGTCACGTCACGTTACGTCTCGTCTCGTCTCGTCCGGTCTCGTCTCGTCTCGTTCGTCTTGCCTCGTCTCGTCTCGTTTCGTCTCGTCTCGTCTCGTCTTGTCCCGTCCCGTCTTATGCAGTCTCGTCCCGCCTCGTCTCGTCTCGTCACGTCACGTCACGTCTCGTTTCGCTTCGTCTCGTCTCGTTTCGTCACGTCACGTCTCGTCTCGTCTCGTCCCGTCCCGTCTTGTGTCATCTCGTCTCGTCACGTCACGTCTCGTCTCGTCTCGTTTCGTCTTGTCACGTCACGTCACGTCATGTTTCGTCTCGTCTCGTCTGGTCTGGTCTCGAATCGTATCGTCTCATCCATTCTCGTCTCATCATGTCTCGTTTCGTCTCGTCCTGTCTCGTCTCGTCACGTCACGTCACATCTCGTCTTGTCTCGTCTCGTCACGTCTCGTCACGTCACGTCTCGTCTCGTGTCGTCTCGTCTCGTCTCGTTCCATCCCGTCCCGTCTCGTCTCGTCTTGTCACGTCACGTCACGTCTCGTCTCGTCTCGTCTCGTCTTTTCTCGTTTCGTCTCGTCTCGTCACGTCACGTCTCGTCTCGTCTCGTCCGGTCTCGTCTTGTCTCGTTTTGTCTCGTCTCGTCTTGTTCCGTCTCGTCTCGTCTCGCCTCGTTTCGTCTCTTTTCGTCTAAGAACTATAAAAATTTTAAAAAAATCAAAGAATATTAAAAATCAGAAAATATAAAAATTCGAAAAGTATAAATTAGGAAAAATATAAGAAAACAAAAATAAAAAATAAAAATATATATAAAATCGAAAAATATAAAAAATCAAAAAATATAAAATTTCTCGTCTCGTGTCGTCTCGTCTCGTCTCGTTCCGTCTCGTCTCTTCTCGTCACGTCACGTCACGTCAGGTCACCTCACGTCTCGTCTCGTCACGTCTCGTCTCATCTGGTCTCGTCTCGTCTCGTCACGTCACGTCACGTCTCGTCTCGTCTCGTCTCGTCACGCCATGTCACGTCACGTATCGACTCGTCTCGTCCGGTCTCGTCTCGTCTCGTTTCGTCTCGTCTCGTCTCGTTTCGTCTCGTCTTGTCTCGTCTCGTCTTGTGCCGTCTCGTCTCGTTTCGTCTCGTCTCGCCTCGCCTCGTCTCGTTTCGTCTAAGAATTATAAAAATTTAAAAAATCGAAAAATATTAAAAATCAGAAAATATAAAAATTCGAAAAATATAAATTTCAAAAAATTTAAAAAAATCAAAAATATAAAAATCAAAAAATTTAAAAAATCAAAAATATAAAAAATCAAAAAAATATATAAATTAAAAAAATAAAAAATATAAAAAATCAAACAATATAAAAAATAAAAAATATAAAAATTCTCGTTTCATTTCGTCTCGTCGCGCCGCGTCTCGTCTCATTTCGCCTCGCCTCGTCTCGTCTCGTCCTGTCTCGTCTCGTCCCGTCCCGTCTCGTCTCGTTACGTCACGTCTTGTCTCGTCTCATCTCGTGTCGTCTCGTCACGTCTCCTCTCGTCTCGTCACGTCACGTCACGTCACGTCACGTCTCGTCTCGACTCGTCACGTCACGTCACGTCACGTCTCGTCTCGTCACGTCTCGTCTCGTTTCGTCTCGTCTCGTCTCGTCTCGTCACGTCACGTCTCGTCTCGTCTCGTCTCGTCTCGTCACGTCACGTCTCGTCTCGTCACGTTACGACACGTCACGTCACGTCACGTCTCGTCTTGTCTCTTCTCGTCCGGTCTCGTCTCGTTTTGTCTCGTCTCGTCTTGTTTCGTCTCGTCTCGTCCCGTCCCGTCTTGTGCCGTCTCGTCTCGCCTCGCCTCGTCTGGTCTCGTTTAGTCTAAGAATTATAAAAAATTAAAAAATAAAAAATATATTAAAAATCAAAAAATATAAAAAACCAAAAAATATAAAAATTAAAAAATATAAAAAATTATAAAATATAAAATTTTTCGTCTCGTGTCGTCTCGTCTCGTCACGTCACGTCACGTCACGTCTTGTCACGTCTCGTCTCGTTTCGTCTGTTTTCGTCTTGTCTCGTCTCGTCACGTCACGTCACGTCACATCACGTCTCGTCTCGTTTCGTCTAAGAATTATTAAAATTAAAAAAATCAAAAAATATTAAAAATCAAAAAATATTTAAATTCGAAAAATATAAAAAATCAAAAATATAAAAAATCAAAAAATATAAGAAATCGAAAATATAAAAAATCAAATAATATAAACAATCAAAAAATATAAAAAGTCTCGTCTCGTCACGTCTCGTCTCTTCTCTTCTCGACTCGTCTCGTTTCGTCTCGTCTCGTCTAAAAATTATAAAAATTTAAAAAATCAAAAAATATTAAAAATCAAAAAATAGAAAAATTCAAAAATTATAAATTTCGAAAAATATAAAAAATCAAAAAATATAAAAAATCAAAAAATATAAAAGTCTCGTCTCGTCACGTCTCCTCTCTTCTCTTCTCGTCTCGTCTCGTTTCGTCTCGTCTCGTCTCGTCTCGTGTGGTCTGGTCTCGTCTTGTCTCATCTCGTCTTGTCTCGTCTCGTCTCGTCTTGTCTCGTCTCGTCTCGTCTCGTCACGTCACGTCATGTCAAGTCACGTCACGTCACGTCACGTCTCGTCTCGTCACGTCTCGTCTCGTCAATTCTCGTCTCGTCTCGTCTCGTCACGTCACGTCACACACGTCACGTCACGTCTTGTCTCGTCTCAGCTAAACGGACTGCCGAAGGTGCTGACAAATGAATGCACAAACTGATGGACGCAGTGACGGACAATGGACGAACGGATGCGAAAACGGAAGGAATAACAGGCTGACGAACGGACGAACAGACGGACGCATGGACGGACTGACTATCGAACGAACAATTGGACGGACGAACGATGGGACGAACGATGGATGATGTGAACGAAGTGAAGAGCGGACGGACAAAGGACGGTAAACGGAAGATGGACCGACGGACGGGCGAACGAACGGGCGAACGAAAGTGCGAATGGACGGACGGGCGAACGGACGGATGAACGAACGGACGGACGGGCGGGCATACGGACAGATGAACGCATGGACGGACGGGCGGACGGACACACGAACCAATGCCCGGCGCGCGGACATACGAACGGACTGACGAAAGGACGAACGAACAGACGGACGGACGAACGGACAAACGAAGGGACGGACAAACGGACGGACGAACGAGCAATGGTTCGGACGATGGGACGGACGGGCCAACGGACGGACAAACAATCGGACGAAGGGATTGACGAACGGACGAATGAACGGGCGGACGAACGGACTGACGAACGGATAGATAAACGGACGGACGAACAAACAGCTGGACGAAAAGAAAGGCGACAGGTTGATGTACAGACTGACGAACGGACGGACGGACGGACAAACGGTTGAACGGACACTCGAACGAACGAGAGATGGACGAACGAACGAGATAATGGACGGACGGATGGAAGGATGTACGAACGGACTAACGGACGGACGGACGCGTGGACGGAAGAACGAACGAGCGAACGGACAAACGAAGGATCGGACGACGGACGGTTAATCGGACGAACGGACGAACGAACGGGAGAACGGACGTACGAACGAGAGAACGAACGAACGGACAACGATCGGAAGAATGAGCAGAAGGACGAACGGACAGACGAACAGACGGACGAACGAACAGACGGACGAACGGAAGGACGGACGAACGGACGGACGGACGGACGGAGGGACGGACAAACGAACGGACGGGCGGACGAACGGAATGACGAACGAACGGGCGGACAGACTGACGAACGGACGAGCGGACGAACGGATTTGCGGACGAACGAATGAGCGAACGTGCGAACGAACGGACCAACGGACGGGCGATCTCAAGGACGGGCGAACGGACGGACGAACGGATGGACGGACAAACGGACGGACAAACGGACGGACAAACAGACGGACAAACGGACGGACAAAAGGACGGACGGATTGACGAACGGACGGACGATCAGACGGGCGAATGAACGATCGGACGGATGGATGGACGTACGGACGAACGAACTGACCAACGTTCAGGCGAACGGAGGGACGATCGGACAAACGAACGGACCCACGGACGGTCGAACAGATGGACGAACAGACAGACGAACGGATTGACGAACTCGCTAACGAATGAACCGACAAACTGACGGGCGAACGGACTAACGATCAAACATTCCGACGAACGGACTGACGGGTGAACGAACTGACGAACGAGAGGAAGTACGAACGGACAGACGAACAGACGGACGAACGGTCGGACGGACGGACGATCGCACGGACGAGCGAATGGACGGACGGACAATCGGACGGACGAAAGGACGAACGAAAAGCGGAAGAAGAGACGGACGGACTGGCAGATGGACTGACGAACGAATGGACGGACGAAAGGATGGACAAACGAACGAACAGAAGGACGAACTGAAAAACGAACGGACGGACGAACTTACTGACGAAATTACAAACGAACATACGGACGGACGCGGGGACGAACTGACGGGCAAACGGGAGAACGAACGGACGACGTACAGACGAGCGTACGGAATGACGGACGAACGGAGAACGAACGAAATAAGGGATGGACGATCGAACAAAGGCCTGAAGGAACGGACTGACGTAATGACGAGTGAAAGTATAAATGAAAGGCATGCAGGGACGGACGACAAAATAGACGGGGACATGGTGGGACGAACGAAAGAACGGCCAAACGAACAAACGGACTAACGGACGAATGAACGCACGGTCTAATAATGGACAAACGGACCAACGGTCGGTCGAAGGACGGATGAACGGACGGACGGACGAACCGACGAACGAAATGACGGACAAACGAACGAATCAATGGAGGAACGTGCGTAAGAACGAACGTAGGAGGACGAAAGGGGGTACGAACGGACAGACGAATGGATTTACGAACGGTCGGACGAACGGACCAACAAACACGGCCTAAGTGACCGACGAACGGACGGACAAACGGACGGACGAACGGACTGACGGACGGACCAACAGACGAACAAATGGACGGACGAGCGGACAGATGAACGGACGGAAGAACGAATTGACGAACGGAAAAACGAACGGACGGAGAATCGGGCAGACGGAAGGGCGAACATTCCAGCGAACGGACCAAGGAACGGACGGAGAAACGACGAACTTAAGGACGAACAGACGGACGGACTGAAGAACGGGCGGATGAACGGACTGACGGACGAACGGAAGGACAAACGGACGAACGAACGAACCGACAGACGGACGAACGGACGGACGAACGGATGGAAGGACGGACGAAAAGTCGAACGAGCGAACGGACGGACGGAAGAATTGACGGACGGAATGACGGACGGACGAACAAACGGATGAACATTCGGACGGGCGAACATACTGATGAACGAACGGATGGTCGAACGAACGGACGGGCGGGCGAACGGACTAACGAGCGGACGGACGGAATGACGAACGGACGATCAGATTGACGAACGGACGGACATACAAACGAACGGGCGAACGAACTGACCAATGAACGATTGGACTGATGAACGAACGGCCGGGCGAACGGCCGGACGAATGCTCAGACAAACGGACGGACGAACGAACGGAGACACAAACTGACAACGGACGGACGGATGATCGAGGGAACGATCGAACGAGGGATCGGACGAACGGACGGACAGACGAACGGACGGGCAGACGAACGGACAGACGTACGAACGGACGGACAGGCGAACGGACGGACAGACGAACGGACGGACAGACGAACGGACGGACAGACGAACGGACGGACAGACGAACGGACGAACGATTAACGGAAGCACGAATGGACGGACGAATGGAAGGACGGACGAACGGACTGATGAACAGAGGATGGACGGACGAATGGACGGACGAACGAACTAACAGGCGGACGAATGGACAAGAAACGGACGGACGAACGGATGAACGAACAGACGGACGGACGGACGGACGGGCGAACGCATGGACAGGCGAACGGTTGGACGGGCGAACGGATGGACTGGCGAACAGGCGGACGAACGCACGAATGGGCGCATGGACGGACAAAAAACGGAGACATGGACGAACGAACGCATGAACGAACGGCGCATGGACGAACAAATGCAGAGACGGATGATGGCGAACCGACGAATGAAAGGATGAACGATAAAATTGACGAACGCTCTGACGAACAGATGGAGGAACGAACGGACGAATGAACGAACGGACGGAAAACGGACGAACGATCGGACAAACGGACGGACATACGAATGGACGGACGGACGAATGGATGGACGAATGGACGGACGGAGGAACGCATGAACGGGCGCACGGACAGACGAAAAATCGGAGAGGACTAACGGAGAGACGGACGTTTCAGTGGACGATCGGACGATGAAAGGATGGACGAATGGGTGAACGGACGGACGGAGGAACGATCTGACAAACGGACGGACGAACGAACGAACGAGCGAAATGACGAGCGGACGAGCGAACGGACGAACGAAGTAACGGTCGAACGGATCGACGAACGAAAGGACGAACGAACGGACGGACGAACGAACGAACGAGCGAACGAAGTAACGGTCGAACTGACGGACGAACGGATGGACAAACGGACAGACGAAGAGATAGACGAACGAACGGACAAACGAACCGACGGACGGAAAAAAAGACGGACGAACGTACGAGAGAATGTTTGAACAAATGAGAGCGGACGATTGGACGGACAAGCGGTCGGTCGGATGGACGGACGGACGGACAAACGAATGGACGGACTAACGAACAGACGAACGAACGAAATGACATACGGACGGACGAATGGACGCACAAAAGAACGAGCGAACGGACGAACGAAGAAACGGACGGACGAACGAACGGAAGGGCGAACGCACGATGTGGGCACGGATGGACGAAAAAACGGTCGATCGAGTGGACGATCAGACGGACGAACGAAGTGACGACGAACGGATAAATGGACGGACTGATAAACGGAGGGACAAACGGGCGGACGGACGGACGGATGAACGAACTCGAAAATTAAATTTTTTTCTTCTTTTTTATAGATAGAGCTAAAGACTCCTCATCAGATGGCAAACGCAAAAATTGTGTTGTCTATTTTGCCCTTTTTTATTAAATCATATTATATTTTCCCCAGACCTTTCTTACTACAAAAAAGTTGATAAATCTTTTTCCTTCCACACGTTCTGTAATCAGAGTCCATATTTTTCATTTCCTTGGTACTAAAATATCCAAAAAAATTGTCTGTCTGTCCTTTCCTCCGTCTGTGGCCGCTAGCGCCAACCGATTTTCTCGAAAATGTTATATTCATCAGTCTATTTGCCTGATGTCAAGGCGCCTTGAATTTGAAACCCTTATTTTAATTTTCAAAGGTATTTTACATGATCCACCTGGAACATTTTCAAAATAAAAAAAATAAGCCTAAATCTTTGGATTAAATTTTTAAGGACGTTATTGCGACTTAGCTTCCTTTTAACAATCATCTTTCCAAATACATCAGATTACATAAAATACCTTCGTATATTCTCCAAGACGTACTATTGGGAGAACTGCAATCTGTACACGATTTTTTTTATCCCTGGGAACTCTGACTGACTCAATAATATTAATTTCAATTATGAAAACCCATAGCAAATGATCTTTTTAACAAGAATGTATCTGTAGTTATCTGGCAAAAGCTGACATGGCATTTTTTTCCATTTTGGGAAAGCAAATTTATTGTTTGTAAGCACATCAAAAATCAGGAATCAACTCTAATTCTGAAAATAAACCTTTTATTAATTAAACTCTTAAAAATTTTAAAAGCCAGTGTTGTGTGCTACATTTTGTGAATTTGAAGGTTAAAGTTCTTTAAATCAGTGTTGTAAATCATTAATAGAGAAAGTAATAGAGAAAGGATGCCATTTTTTGTTTAAAAACATGAATGTAAAGGAAGAAATTCAAGACAAAAAGAATCTTTATTGAGAACTTATGAAAACGTGCCTCATTAAGATTAATCCAATCTTATGTGGACAAAGTTTTGTGTATTCTAAAGATAAGTAATACTAGAGAGAAAATCAATGTTTAATGTTTTGAGATTCCATCTCATAATCTTGATGAAATTTTAAGTTTTTGCACACAAAGAATTCAAGACACTTGCTAGGGATACAGAACATTTCTGTTCAAAAATAGTTGAAGAATTTTTTAACATCAAAAAATGATTTTTTGACTTCATTCTCGCTTTGTTTTTTGAACCATATATTAACATGGGAAGAACATCATATTTTGATGAATGCATTGCCAGAAACATTAATATATTGAAATAGTATTTTGAGATAGCCATCCGATGACAAAAGGGTACATTTTTAAAATGTGTTTCGGTGGTAAAAAACAATAGTAAAAATATTTCAATGTATTTTGTAATTTATTACATTCATACACTGCAAATGTAAATGTTTCTGCAGCAAAATATTACAAAATAAAATACTGGTAAGTCTACTTGCAAATCGTTTTTTCTATCTCCCATAGTTTTGTGTAAATGTATAATGTATGTTTGTGCTTTGGGCGATTCAGACGCGCCTGTTTCATACGATTAATTAAATGTAAAATTAAGTTCACAGTTAATCATCCGCTTCAGACACGTCCGTGTATATTTAACATTACTAGTAACGTCTTCTAAATTTCCGAAAGACAAGGGAGGATCATTTACGTCCACTTCCAAACACTATTCCTGCCTTTTATCATCCATGAGAATAGCGCTTACACATATGCGCCTTGCCCTCAATATAATGTATTTTCGTCGATATCTTCAAATATTAATATTTTGTACGCGTGAATAAATAAAAGTAGTCTGCTTTGTGTGCGGAGATTGATTTCAATCTTGTGACTGTAAGTTTTAGAATCGTACTTAGAAAGTCTTAACACACACCGCAATGTAACATGATCGGAAACAAAATGGTCTCTTTATTTGTAGCTCGGTGGCAAAGTGTCTGCCCGGAATGCGGAAGAGGATAGGTTCGTGTCTTGAGAGGGAAGGAGACTGGCATTTTTACCAAGTGATGATATGCCTAACTGCTTGTTGACTTCATATAGATTAATTAGCAGCATTGCCTTCGTGCCCTGGTGGCGCATGGCTAGCACTGAGACCTAACAAAGCGGAGGATTCGGGTTCGAGGCTGGCCCGTGCTCCGGGACCTCCGCCCAGCCCGCCCCCGTCTGCTCTGCTTTGGGAGGTCCCAGTGTGATGCCATGTGTAGGGCATTTTGATGAATTTTTCTGCAATAATCATCATAACTTTTTGCAAAACGCCCCCCGATGGGGCCTCATGCTATTGCTTTTCGAAGAAGATTCAGACGCGCGCCGACTCCCGGCGGAGGAGACCATCTTCGGGGGATTTCCGGTGGATGATTCTCGTAACGAGACTTATAAGTATTATTAAATACTTGCAAGTTCGTTACGAAACTCATCCGGGAACAACGTAACGAAACGTGTAATATTATTCTATTACTTGGTTTCATTACGAGGCTCCTCGGAAATCCCTCGAAAACGGCGGGATTCGAACCCGCGACCTCATCCTCCGCAATCGGCAATGCATGCACGGCCCCATCGTGACACGCGCCGAAAGCTTGTCAATTTATTGTACTTTAGTTCTTCTTCGAACACGTAGCGAGTACTCTGGAAAAAAACCAAGCGTCACGTTCGAGGATCGAACTCGTAACCTGCACACTCGCAACTCGCACTTTGGCAAGGAGCTACGGCGACTCTTGGTGTACCCCTCTGTTTGAACATCATATATACTGTATGTTTCCACTTTGTGAACGCATGTGTTGAAGAGAAGGAAACTTTCTAAGGAAATAAAATCTAATTATATAATTATAATAATGTTTTAGCTTATATATCTGATCATGATCTCTAATAATATCAAATGTATTGCAAATATAATTTTTGTATATGAAAGATGATCCTACTGTTAGTGAAGTAATACAGCTGTACACACTTTCTTCAATATTATTTTCAGTACATTTGTGGCTGAAAGAGAGACGCATCTTCTTGAAGATTTACAAGACTTAACAGCCGCACCGTTGCAAGACTTAACACTTGCACACCGTTATAAAATGAAATAAATAAAATGAGAAGAAATGAGAAAACGTTATAGTTTTGACGAAGATTGTCATGGCTTCTGCTATGGTTCAAGGTTTCTCCACCAAACTCCCGCGAAGACCAAGAAAGACGAAACGTGAAATGCGCACGTAAACTCAATTTCAGTGATTTATACAATTTATATTTATGTTGAATGTATTATGTTCAAATTTACTACTAATTTTAATGCACATTTTTACCGTTTTGAAATAAAATTACATCAAATGTTTAACTTTAATTTGTTTTTAATGACATGTGGAGCTGCTTGTGAAAAGATGATGAAACTGAGAGGGGGTAATATTATGGTATCAGCGCTTCTCGCTCATTTCTGTGACAGCAGCGAATTGAATTAAAATATTACTGTTCAAAAGTGATTGGTTAATGATAATTTGCTTTGGATAAAATGTTCATAAACAGATTATGTCAAGAAAGGCGTTGACCTTTTTATTCTTCAATGGTTTTAGAAGATGAAAATTTCATACCTCAAATTACTTATGCTTTAAGAATTCCCTTACAAGAAATTGTAACGTGATAATTTTCTACGCTTATGAATTTTGACACATGAATTTGCGGCAGGACAAAGTATTATCAATAAAAATCAGCGAGTGTTGATGAGTGCATCTGTGCTTCTTCATTATCAATTAGCTCGTCGTTTGAATAAGTTTAAGAGAAATTTAAACTTATGTTAATGTAAGAAAAACAAAGTAATTAATAACAAAACTCAATTCCGCAAACAAAGGCTAATGTGCAGTCACAAAAATTGTGTTATGCATCTGGTGAGACAAAGAGAGTGTGGTTTCTTACGAAAGGTAAGGCGCAAATAAATGGATAATAAGAAATTTGGAACTCCAAGAATGTAATATTAAAATATAACTCGAAAATTATTTTGACACTATTTACACGAAGTTGTAACTGAAATATCTTTCGTTAATTTTTCGAATCTGACAAACTACGAGTTTTTAGTTTTCACTGAATAAAAATAATTAATTTATGCCAAAAACGTTATGGATATATACATACATATGTACAATATTTCTTTAAGGTATATTAAAATCAAAAATCGTACCTTTGATGTACAATTTTTTAAATTTGTACGAGATTTGTATGAGAGACACTTATGTACGGATTCAAAGTGATTTAGACTGCTACCTTTGATGCAGATCAACATATGTAAGCCTTTGCTCAAAACAAGCGTTGTCTAGGCCGGAAGTTTTATAAATTGACTGCATACCACTTACGCATATGAGAATGGAATTAGAATGGCCGTTCCGTCCTTGTTGCTGAGCCATTCTTTGTGTCAATATAATCAATTTTCTAGGATGAAAGGATAGAGGGGACAAAGATGCAAAAATACAACAACACATAAATGTATTCGTTATATTTAAAATTTATTGAACATGAAAACGTCTCTTTACTTACATTTTAAGAATATACAAGATAAAGAATGGATGAATTGACTGAAATGGACTAGAGTTCTAGATGATTTGTTGCTATACACTTTCGATTAGAAATCTGCCACAAACGTAGAAAACATGAAATGAGCTTGAGCTGGACATGAGTTACATTTATGTACACAAATGGACTTTTTCAACAGTGCTGGCTCGCTCCTTTTTTTACATTAATAGGAAAAGATAAAAAGTGAGGAAGGGAATCATTAACAATTTAGGATTTAATTATGCGAAAATTTGTATTGAAACTAAGTATATATTGTAAATTTAACCAGGAAATCTACATATTATTACTGACCTTACTGAGGCCAGAAGGAAAATTCTTGATGTAAAAAAGTATACATTGATGCATACAAACAATTGTACCGATTGCGAAAATGAAATAGCTAATAAACGGATTATAAATGGAATAAAACAACGTTCCAAGGGAAATATAGGAACAAATTGAATGTTATTAGCAAGAAAGCAAATAATCTTCATTGAAATATTTAGCACACACAACTTTCTCTCTTTAATTTTGAATAAAAAGAAATGGGATTGTTATAAGTTATTCTGAGATATTAAGAAACTGTGAACAATATTTGGAAACAATTATCATTGCTACTAAATTAATTCTTTTTCCTTGGACTTTTAGGAATTTGAAATAAAATCGAGAAAAATTGAAAGTTGACTTATGAGAGAAAATATTTTGTTTTCGTTGTATTATTCACAGAAAATGCGGATACATAATTTGCCTCACATTGATGAGAAGATTTGTTCTGGTAGCGTCACGTAGAATGATGAAAACTGATTGCTTACTTTTTTGCGGCAAGAACATTTTCTTTTATCTATAGGTATTGATTGATTTTGACTCTTGGTCTCAGCGGCTCAGGGCAGTTTCATCGTATTCATTAAAACTTTTATACATTTAAGGGGATAGACGTGATCACATTGGGGAAAGTGAATTGCGGAAACAAATTTCAAAACGATTAAGAACCGAGCACACTATTTAACAAATTCAACTAGAGCATCGGTCAGAGAAAGAGGGGCGAGCCATCACTGACAACGTAGGTGTTTAGTGTTGGACGATGCGACTTTTAAAAGATCGATCTTTTTAAGTAAATAATCGACCTTGGATCGATGTTTTTGCGTTCAATTATTTTGTAAATCAATGTTTCCAATCCATCATCGACATTCAATTTCTCAATTAAACTGTGAGTGCGACGATGACAGTTTATAAAGGCTTCGTGAATAGAGTGCAAAGAATCAAAAGGTAATTATTACATTACGCGTTGTATAGATAGTTAAGATGCCTAAAGATCGTTGTATATTTTATTCTAGCTTAAATTCCCCGAAACGATTTTCATTTATTTCATCGTTGTATGGAAAAATGACATATACATCTGAGTTTTCTACAGTAACTATCACTTTACGATTTTCATTTCTAGTATTGACAAAATATTTATCGGTACTATTTTTAATATAATTTTTTTGTATTGGAATAAATTTTCCGTATTGAAAAAACATATTTTTGTTTTTAAATCGATTTTTGAAACATCGATCTTTCATATACGATTTTTTGGGTGAATCGATCGAATGAGCTCCGATTCAAAATTGATTCAAAAATCGATTTTTATTTTTCGATCTTCCAACACTAGTTTTGCTTGACTGTTTGGAGAATCGCAATGATTGAAATCTATGACAGACCACAGACATTGCGCTGGGTGGAAATATTGTGCTTACTCTAATACTCTCAAGAACAATCAGAAGAAGGGCGCTTCTTTGCTAAATTCTTTCCGAAAGAGGATCATGGGGCGAATGAAGAGTAGAGGGACTTTGCGAGGTGCGTGGGCCGCTGTGGCAACATTAGCCACGTAAGTGGCTACTGCATCAATTTCCTGTGAATATGTTTTTATTTTTCTATGATAAACACACACAATATTGAGAAGTATTTTAGGTGTTTCTAGTTACTAAAATCTGCTGTTAGTATTCCTGTAATGTCCTGCATTTAAACCGCACTGAAGTGTTTAAATATAAATCCTACCTCATTGTCTTTGTTATTCAAATCTGTATTTAATCTCTTCAAAATGCTTAATACCAATAAAAATTTCCAGTGCAAGATGAACAATAATACATATTCTTTTCAAAATATACTCGGAGATGTGAAGTAAACGCGTACGACAGTCAACGTAGGTCTCTTATCTCAGCGGCAAGAGAGTGCTAAGAATCGAGCATCAGCGTCTTTTACTTCTCTTGTACTTATCAGTGAGACAAAACGTTAAAAATACATTGTAAAAGAAAAACGCAATCGATTCTATTCTAAAACGGCGAAACTCATTCATAGATGATAGTATTATGGATCCATCCTATTCAAAAATATTTTGATATTTGTGTATTTTAAAACTTAATTTAACGCTTTTATCAAAAATAATGAATTGAAATATATATGTACCTTTTCACAATTTCATTATCAATATTATGGAAACCCCGAAGAATTCGAATAATCGTTACAAATGCGATCTGCTTTGTCGTTTTTTCGATGTACAATAAATAGTAGGCTAAACGACGGTTCAGCAATATGGTTGTTTGAAAACCACTGAAGTGAAATATTAAAATAAAAGTTCTAAGTCTGACATAAAAACTATTGATACATTCCACACAATATAACGAGCGCTGCAATGCGAGAGAAATCTAGTTCCAACAGCAGGCGATTTCACTGTGTCTGGATCATGGAGGAAAGAGATGGATGGGCTCTTGCGCATTGTATTTGACTTCAGCCAATGCGATTCAGACACCAGTTTGCATCACAGTTTGCGGACATTTTAAATGTCAAAATCACCTCGTTACAAGTCACTGAAACAGATACATGAAGCACTAAACAAAAGGATTGAATCTTTTATTTCTGTTACATCTTCATCGTCTTATTTTTGGTTGGTCATCGTTGTCAAAAAATGCAAGGTTCAAAATGTTTCTCAATACTTCTCGCTCTCCATGCAACATGGAGACCAACATCTTGCTTTTCAAACGAAATGCCCGTGTTGTGGTCACGTGGTTCGTGACGCAAACTGGTTCTGCGCAGAACGAGCACAAATCGGTGCACCGGAAGAGCCCACCATTCTCTTCCCACCATGATCTAGTTCCAACACAAGCCGATTTCGCTGCGTCCAGACGAACGGTCCATCACGCGCCTCGCGTTCCCTCATGGCGAGTGGGGGGGGGGAAGGGAGGGGAAGACGAATCGCTGGCGCGGACGGGGCGGGAAGGGGGGCCGATGGCCGTGGTGGTATGCACAGCCCTCGGGAAGGGCATCGGAAAACTCTGGGAAGAGGCGCTAAGAAATGCCGTGTCTCTTGCTGAGATCGACTGCATTCGTCTATCCCAGGCGACGTGTTTCAGTGGAGAATCGTTCTCGACGTGAGAAGACGGTCAGTAACTTTGGTTGCGGAGACTGTGACCCTGTTCTGGTTATCTGGTTATCACCATGTCTCATCGTAGCGCGTACGTTCTATAATCGTGTCAACTGTGCAAAACTGCGCCTGCGTGGACGCTGTTTAAGTAATAATAATAATAATAATAATAATAATAATAATAATAATAATAATAATTTTGAATTTAATGAACAAAGTATTACTACTGAAAATACGTTGTTTTGATTATTCTAGCAAGGAATGTCTTTCAACAAACCGTAAATTTTCAAATACGTTTATTACAATTAATTTTTCTTTTATCTTAAAGTTTTGAAATAAAAACTGCGATTGTCAGAATCATAGTAAGATTGTGCTTCCACATTTACCAATTTCAGGTGTATTGCAGACGGAAAAGGTTCTGTGTTAGCGCAGATATTATCTGGTTCTTTGAAAATTTATTATGAAAGCCCTGTACTTATTGAAATGTAAAAACAGGTTGTTCTGACTAAACAGATTTACCTACCAAATGCCACATTTTTAGTAAATTTTTTCAACTATAATTTAAACCTGCGAGAAACCTTTACGCAATACTGATCATAAGTGATGCCAATTTATTGGATATTAGTAACAATATAAGCCAGATTAACCAAACTTTTCTTTTTTTATGTTAATTACATTTATTTTTTTCGCAAAATTCTTCCGAATATTAAAACTTCATAAGCACTCATTCGATTTATTTCGATTTATTATTTCCAAAAACATCAAACGCTTCTGTAAATGTATCTTCTGAATATAATTACAATTGCAGTTTCAAAAGCAAGGCTTTCCAAACACACTTTAAATTCCAAACTCCAAAGCAGATTTGTGTTCAATGAAACGTACAGTTCATCCTTTGTGAACCACTCGTCCGCGAAATGCCAGAAATAGCAATTGCAAGCAATAACAGGCCCTCTCACTCTTCCACAGAGCTTTGCGATCCGTTTACGTTGCAGGGACGCACTATTCATTATTATCGCAATAAATTCGTATCCGTTCGGGAACACGCGAAGGATGAAAAACATTTATCCCGTCATTCCATTCAAATAACCGTTTCTAAATTTGGAGAAAACCACAACGTGCTGGGAGAGTAAACATCGAATATAAAATACACATCAGAAAAACATGTATCAATCAATGACACGTATTGAGGAAACTAAATGCAAATAATATCCTTCGCTAGTGATTCTGTAATAACATTAATCACGAGGATCCGAAATCAAAGGTGACACGCGCCGAGTACGCTCGCATTGCGTCAACCGGACGCAACGCGAGCGTGCGGCTCGCTCTCATCCTTGACTGTTCCCGGCGTAGGGTGCAGGGGGAAGGAGATATGTGTGCGAGAGGGGTTGGTGGGTGTGTGGGGCTACCCTCTGCTTCCGCCGCCACCGCCTTCGGAGGGGGGCAGCCCCAGGAGGCGCAGGTCGTCGTCGTCGCTGCCGCTCGCCGCTGCCCACGCGCCCAGCACGCGGCTGCTCCTGCGCAAGGCAAACGCACGCGTTTGGGATTAGCACACACAAACATGTGGAAAAGCAAAAATTACCCTGCACACATACACACACACACACACACGAGCATTTAAAGGGGCAAGATTTATAAACACAAAAAATAGAGGGGCAAGAATTACCACCAAATGCAGTTGGCCAAGAATTGCACATCTCATCCGTTCGTCCGTCCTTTCGTTCGTTAGTCGTCCTTTCATTGGTTCCTGGTTCGTTCGTCCGTTCGTTAGCCCATTCGTCCGTTCGTTAGCCCATTCGTCCGTTCGCCAGTTCGTCCTTTCGTCCGCCCTTTCGTCCGTCCGTTCCACCGTCTGTCCGTCCGCCGTTCGTTCATTCGTTGCTTTGTCCGTCCGCTCGTCCCTTCGTCCGCCCATCCGTTCGTTCAACCGTTCTCTCTTTCGTTCGGGCGTTTTCATCCATTAGTCCGTTCGTGCTTTCTTTCGTTAGTCAGTCCTCTCGTTGGTTCATCGGTTCGTTCGTTCGTGCGTTTGCTTGCTCGACCGTTCCTCCGTCCGTTCGTCCGTTCTTCTGTCCGTTCGTTCGTCTGTTCGCTCGTTCGTTCGTTCATTCCTCCGTCCGTCCGTTCGTCCGTCCGTTCGTCCTTCCGTTCGTCTGTCAATTCGCCCGTCCGTCCGTTCGCTGGTTCGTCCGTCCGTCCGTCCGTTTGTCCATCCGTACGTCCGTCCGTTCGTCCATCCGTCCGTTCGTTCGTCCGTCCGTGTGTCCGTCCGTTTTTCCGTTCACTCGTCCGTTCGTCCGTCCGATTGTCCATTCGTTTCTTAGTCCGTCCGTTCGATCTTCCGTCCGTCCGCCCGTTCGCTAATTCGTTCGCTCGTCCGTCCGCCCGTTCATCCGTCCAATTGTCCGTCCGTTTGCCCATCCGTTTGTTCGCTCGTCCGTTCGGCTGTCCGTCCGTTCGTCTGTCCGTCAGTTCGATCGTCCGTCCGTTCTTTCTTCCGTTCGTTCGTCCTTTCGTCAGTTCGTTCGCCGCCGTCCGATGGCGGGTTCGGCCGTCCGTCCCACCGTTTGTCCGTTCGCTCGTCCGTTCGTCCGTTCGTTTGTCCATTCGTCCGTGCGTCAGTCTGTCCGCCCGTCTGCCCGTATGTCAGTCCGTCCGATTGTCCGTCCGTTTAACCATCCGTTCGTTCGTCAGTCTGTCCGCCCGTCTGCCCGTATGTGCGTCCGTCCGTTCGATTGTCCGTCCGTTTAACCATCCGTTCGTTCGTCCGTCCATTCGTCAATTCGTTCTCCCGTCCGTTCATCCGCCAGTTCATCCGCCTGTTCGCTCGTCTGTCTGTTAGTCCGTCCGTTTGTCCTTCTGTCCCTTTGTCCATTCGTTCGTCAGTCCGTTCGTCAGTCCATTCGCACGTCTGTCCGTCCGCCCGTTTGTCCGTTTGTTCGTTCGTCCGTTCGTCAGTCCGTTCGTCCGACGTCCGTCCGTTCGTCGGTCCGTTTTTCCGTCCGTTTGTCCGTCCGTTCGTCAGTCCATTCGTCTGTCCATTCGTTCGTCAGACCGTTTGTCCGATCGTCCGTCCGACGGTCCGGGCGTTAATCCGTCCGTTCACCTGTCCGTTCATCCGTTCGTTTGTCCGTACGTCCGTTCGTCAGTCCGTTCCTCCGTCCGTCCGTTCGTCCGTCCGTCCGTTCGTCCGTCCGTCCGTTCGTCCGTCCGTCCGTTCGTCCGTCCGTTCTTACGTCCGTTCGTTCGGCCGTCCATTGGTCAGTTCGTTCGTCCGTTCGCTCATTCGTTCCTTCGTCTGTCCATTCATCCGACTGTCCATCCATCTGTTCGTCCGCCCGTTTGCCCGTCCGTTCGTCAGTCCGTTCGCCTGTCCTTCACTCGCTCGTCCGTTTGCTTGTTCGTTGGCCCACCCGTTCGTCTATCCGTCCGTCCATTCACCCGTCTGTTCGCCCGTCTGTTCCTACGTCCGTCGGTCTGTTCGTTTGTCCGATCGTCCACCCGTCCTTCCGATCGTCAGTCCGATCGTCCATCCGTCCATCAGTTCGTTAGTCACTCCGTTCGCCTGTCCGTTCCTCCATCGTTCATCCGTACGTCCGTTATTCAGTCCGTTCGTTCTCCTGTCTGGTCGTGCGTCTGTTCTTCTCTCCGTTCGCCCGTTCACCGTTCTTACGTCCTTTCGTACGTCGGTTCCTCCATTCGAACGTCCTTCCGATCGGCCATCCGTTGTACCGTCCTGCTGTTCTTTCGTCCGTCCGTTCCTACATCCGTCCGTTCTTTCGTCCGTCCGTTCTTTCGTCCGTATGTTCGTTCTCGAGTTCGTTCGTCCGCCCGTCCGCCCGTTTGTCCGTCCATTTATCCGTTCGTCGTCCAGCTGTTCGTCCGTCCATTCGTCACTTCGTTCGCCCGTCTGATCGTCCACTCGATCGTCCGTATCTCCGTCCGTCCGTTTCTTCGTTCGTCCGTTCGCTCGTTCTTTCGTTCGTCCATTCGTCCGTCCGTCCGTCAGTTCATTCATTCGTCTGTTCGTTAATCCGTCCATTCGTTTGTCCATCCGTCCGTCCATTCGCTTGTCCATCCGTTCGTCAATCTGTTCGTCAATCTGTTCGTCTTTGTGTTCATCCTTCCATTCATCCGTCCGTTCGTGCATCCGACCGACCGTTTGTCCGTCCGCTCGTCCGCTCTCGTTTGTTCAACCATTCTCTCGTACGTTCGTCCGTCCGATTATCGGTTCGTTTGTCCGTTCGTTCGTCCATCTCTTCGTCCGTCCGTTTGTCCATCCGTTCGTCCGTCAGTTCGTCTTTCTGTTCATCCTTCCATTTGTCCGTCCGTTCGTTCGTCCTTTCGTTCGTCGATCCGTTCGACCGTTACTTCGTTCGTCCTTTCGCTCGTTCGTCTTTTCGCTCGTTCGTTCGTTCGTCCGTCCGTACGTTTGTCAGATCGTTCCTCCGTCCGTCCGCCCATTCCTCCATCCTTTCGTTCGTCCGATCGTCCACTCGAACGACCGTCTCTCCGTTCGTTCTCTCCGATTTTTCGTCTGTCCGTGCGGCCGTTCATGCGTTCCTCCGTCCGTCCATTCGTCCGTCCGTCCGTTTGTCAGATCGTTCGGCCGGCCGTCCGTTTGTCCGTCCGTCCATCCGTCCGTTCGTCCGTCTGATCGTTCGTCAATCCGTTCGTCTGTCTGTTCGTCCCTTCGCCCGTCCGTGCGTCCGATCGTTCGTACATCCGTCTTAGTACTGTCCGTCCGACCTTTCGTCCGTTCGTCAGCATGTCCGTCCTTTCCTTCGTCCGTTCGTCCATACGAAAGTTCGTCCATTCATCCGTCCCTTCGTGCATCCGATCATCCGTCCGATCGCCCGTCCGTTCGCTTGTTCGTCCGACCGCTCGTTCATTCGTACGTCCGTTCCTTCGTTCCTCAGATCGTCCGTCAGTCCGTTTGTCCGTCCGTTGTTTCGTCAGTCCGTTCGTTCGTCCGCCTGTCCGTTCGTCCATCCGTCCGTTCGACAGTCTGTACGTCCGTTCGTCCGTCGAACCGTCAGTGCGTTCGTCCGTCTCTTCGTTCTTTATTCCGTTCTTTTGTGCGTCCGTTCGCTCGTTCGTCCGACCGCTCGTTCGTCCGTATGGACGGACGAATGGACGGACGGACGAACGAACAGGCGGACGAACGCACGTGCGAACGGATGGACACGCGAACGGATGGACGGGCGAACGGATGGACGTGCGACCGGGCGGACGAACGCACGACTGGCTCATGGACGGACAAAAAACGGAGGCATGGACGAACGAACGCATGAACGAACGGCGCATGGACGAACAAACGGAGAGACGGATGAACGAACCGACGAATTGAAGGATGAACGATAACACAGACGAACAGGAACGAGAAAACAATCGAGAGAACGGACGAACGAACGGACGAACGTCCGGGCGAATGGACGGATGTGCAGAAAGACGAACGGTAGGACGAATGAATGGACGAACAATCGCACGGAAGAACGGACAGACGAACAGACGGACACAAGGACTGACGAACAAACGGACGGACAGACTGACGAACGGACGGACGAAGGGACGGGCGAACGAACGGACAGACGGACGGACGGACGAAGGGACGAACAGACGGACGGACGTATTGACGAACGGACAAACGAACGAACGGACGGACGGACAAACGGACGGACGATCTGACAAACGGACGGATGAATGGACAGACGGAGGAGCGCATGAACGGGCGCACGGACAGACGAAAAATCGGAGAGGACGAACGGAGAGACGGACGTTGGAGTGGACGATCGGTCGTACAAAAGGATGGACGAATGGGTGGACGGACGGAGGAACGATCTGACAAACGGACGGACGGACGAACGAACGAACGAGCGAAAAGACGAACGAGCGAACGGACGAACGAAGTAACGGTCGAACGGATCGACGAACGAATGGACGAACGAACGGACGGACAAATGGAAGGATGAACAGAAAGACGAACTGACGGACGAACGGATGGACAAACGCACGATATGAGCACGGACGGACGAAAAAACGGACGATCGATCAGACGGACGAACGAAGTGACGACGAACGGATAAATGGACGGACGGATAAACGCACGGACGGACGAACGAACTCGAGAACGAACGGACGGACGAAAGAACGGACGGACGAAAGAACGGACGGACGAAAGAACGGACGGACGAAAGAACGGACGGACGAAAGAACGGACGGACGAAAGAACGGACGGACGAAAGAACGGACGGACGAAAGAACGGACGGACGAAAGAACGGACGGACGAAAGAACGGACGGACAAAAGAACGGACGGACGAAAGAACGGACGGACGGACACAAGGACTGACGAACAAACGGACGGACAGACTGACGAACGGACGGACGAAGGGACGGGCGAACGAACGGACAGACGGACGAACGAAGTGACGACGAACGGATAAATGGACGGATGAAAGAACGGAGCGACGTAGGAACGGACGGTCGAAAGAACAGACGGACGAACAGTCTGACGGAGGAACGGACACGCGAACGAACAGATGGACGAACGAAAGGACGCTCAATCGAACAGACGGACGAACGGACTGACGAACGAACAGTTGGACGAACGGACTGATGAACGGACGAACGAATTGACGGACTGAATGACTGACGAAGTGACGCACGGGCGGATGAACGGACGGACGGACGAATGAGCGAACGGACGGACGCACGAACGAACGGTACAACGGATGGCCGATCGGAAGGACGATCGAATGGACGAACTGACGTACGAAAGGACGTAAGAACGGTGAACGGACGCACGGAGAGAAGAACAGACGCACGATCAGACAGGAGAACGAACGGACTGAATAACGGACGTACGGATGAACGATGGAGGAACGGACAGGCGAACGGAGTGACTAACGAACTGATGGACGGATGGACGATCGGACTGACGATCGGAAGGACGGGTGGACGATCGGACAAACGAACAGACCGACGGACGTACGAACAGACGGGCGAACAGACGGGTGAATGGACGGACGGATAGACGAACGGGTGGGCCAACGAACAAGCAAACGGACGAGCGAGTGAAGGACAGGCGAACGGACTGACGAACGGACGGGCAAACGGGCGGACGAACAGATGGATGGACAGTCGGATGAATGGACGGACGAAGGAACGAATGAGCGAACGGACGAACGAACTGACCAATGGACGGCCGGACGAACGGACGTAAGAACGGACGGACGCACGGACGGAGGAACGGACTGACGAACGGACGTACGGACAAACGAACGGATGAACGGACAAGTGAACGGACGGATGAATGCCCGGACTGTCGGACGGAAGATCGGACAAACAAACGGTCTGACGAACGAACTGACAAAGGGACAGGCGGATGAACAAATGGACGGAAGAACGAACGAGCGAACGGACGAACGAGCGAACGAACGAACGAAGGGACGGACGGTCGAACGGACGTGCGAACGGACGAACGAAGGAACAGACGGACGAACATACTGACGCACGGATGGAAAACGGACGGAAGAATGAACGGACGCATGGTCATACGTACAATCAGAATGACTAAAGAACGGACGAACGATTGGAGGGATGGACGGACGGACGAACTGACGGACGATCGGATAAACGGTCGAACGGACGGATGATCGGACGGACGAAGAGACTGACGGACGGACGAAGGGACGGACGCACGGACGAACTTTCGTTCGGACTGACGAAGGAACGGACAGACGGACTGACGAACGGACCAATGGACGGACGATCGATCAGACGGGCGAACGAACGATTGAACGGGTGATCGGACGGGCGATCGGTCGGGCGCACGGACTGACGAACGATCTAACGAATGGACGGACAAACGGACGGACGAACGAACTGACGGTTGGACTGACGACCGGCGAAAGGTCGGACGGACGGTCGATCAGACCTGCGAAGAATGAATGAACGGACAAACGGACAAATTTTCGTACGGACGAAGGAACGGACGAAAGAACGGACGGACGAACGGGCTGACGAACGGACGAATGGGCGGGCGGACGGTCGGTCAGACGGCGAACGATCGGACGGACGAACGAATGAGCGTACGGACGAACGAACGAAAGGACCAACGTACGGACAATTGGAAGGACGAACGAACGGACTGATGAACGGACTGACGAACGAACAAATTTTCGTACGAACGGACGAAGGAACGTACATACGGTCGGGCTGACGAACGGACGAATGGGCGGACGGACGGTCGATCAGACGGTGAAACGAACATTCGGTCGGATGATCGGACGGACAGACCGAGCGACCGGTCGAACGTCCAGACGGACGGGTGAACGGCCGGCCGGCCGAACGGACGGATGGACAGACGAACGGGCGGACGGACGAACGGGCGGACGGACGAACGGACGGACGAATGGACAGACAAACTAACGGACGAACTCACTGACGAACGGACGTAGGAACGGACGGACGAACGGATGAACAGACAGACGGATGAACGGAAGGACGGGCTGACGTACAGACGAATAGACGGACGGACGAACGGACGGACGAAGGATCGGTGGAACGGACGAACGGACGGACGAACGAACTGATGGACGGACGGACGAACGAACTGATGGACGGACGAACGAACTGATGGACGGACGGACGAACGAACTGATGGACGGACGGACGAACGAACTGATGGACGGACGAACGAACTGATGGACGGACGGACGAACGAACTGATGGACGGACGGACGAACGAACTGATGGACGGACGGACGAACGAACTGATGGACGGACGGACGGACGAACGGACGGACGGATGAACGGGAGGACGGACGAACGGAAGGACGGACGAACGGAAGGACGGACGAACGGAAGGACGGACGAACAGAAGGACGGACGGACTGATGAACTGACGACGGACGGTCGAACGGACGGACGAATGAACCAACGGACGACGAACGAACGGAAGAACGAACGGAATAAGGGACGTACGATTGAGCGAAGGGCCGAACGAACAGACTGACGAAAGGATGAGTGATTGTACGAGTGATCGGTTGTACGGAGTGGCGGTCGAAATAACAGACGGGGCATGGATGGATTAATGAACGAACGAATGGGCGGACGAACGAACGAACAAACGAACGGACGGACGGACGAACAAGCGGACGAATGAGCCAACGAAAGTGCGGGCAAAGAAACGAACGAACGAACGGGCCGACGTACGAGCGGTTGAGCGGATGAACGAGCGAATGGACAATACTAGTAGTACGTAGTATGATCATCATTTTGTATCGGTATTTTAGTAGATGGTCATCTCCTACTCTATGTAATGTAAAAATGAGAAGTAATCTTTCGTAACAATTAACCAGTGGCATTAATCGTAGATGATATGTAGAAAGTATGTGTAGCAATTATCTCAAGGAAATGAACCGATAATAATCGGAAATTGCGGAAGAAATCTGTAAATGTGAATATTAAAATCTGCAATACTGTTTTAGTAAAACCTGCAGTAAAAAATTCAAAGAAGAAACTAAAAAAATGCCTTCGAAAGTCAGATCTCAAATCCTTCGTGGCCTGAAACGATGCACGATGCCGTGAAATGGGAATAATCTTTTGCGTGCACCATGGAGGAGTGTGGGTGTGGGCACGGAGGCTGCAGACGGGGATGGATGCGGAAGAGAACCGGAACGTCACGTAGTTCCCGCCGACCGTTCGTCGATAAAGGGAGCAAGAGGCGATGTCGGATGCATGGACTGTGATAGCGGGTAAATTCAATGTGGAATGGAGTCGAGGGTGGAAGCAGGGATTTAGGCGGTTGTTGAGGCAAGAATGAGAGTAAAATCGGATGCGATTTAGAAAACAGTGGTCCAGGAGGAGATGAAGTTTCATGCTGAGTCTGGGGCAGGAGCAATGGTGGTAAACAAAATGTGGTGGAGACGGATGGGAAGTACGGGATGAGCGTAGAAGGCAGGTGAAGGTACCCAAGGTGAAGACTGAAACATGGGTGGAGACGATGATTCAGATGGAAGTTGTGGCGGCAACAGATTTCGGGTCAGAAGCAGTAGAAGTCGAGGAAGAGTGTGTTGGGGACGGATGCGATGATCGGGACAAAGTTGTGAAGACTGAGACCGGACGTGGTGACGGCCGAAGACGAGTAAAGTTACATGCTGAGTTGGGGCAGGAGTGATGGGAGTTGAGTTGGGGCAGGAGTGAAAATCTAGTGGTGCTAAAACATTTTGTATCTCCACCCTTTCTTATCCGTATTTTCACGCAAAATTACGCGAAAAATACTCATTTTGTTGCAAAATTGTACATGACCATATTTCAAAATACATCTTTAAGGAATAGATTTCATTAAGGCGAAAATCTTTTTATATCTTTAATATATTAGATGTAGGAACACCCGAAAGAAATTTGAAATTTAGCAATTTTTCGACAAATCAGGAGTTTCAATGAACATGAGACCTACACCATTCTCTTAAGCGCCCTTCACACTAACAAAAAAATTTGATCAAAATCGATGAAGCTCGATGAAATTAAAAAAAATATAAAATATCGAAAATAATAAATTAAAAATTTTCATTTTCTAAAATTATTAACGAACGAAAAACTATCAACGACTAACGACGAACAATGGCCTTGACCGACGAGAAATAAGCGTTGAGTATCGAGGGACGAACGAAGACCGGCTACGAATGACCGACGATCGACGCAAGATAAACGACGTACGACTAGAAACGAGCGACGAGTACGAGCGAACACCGGTCAGCGACGAAAGACGACCGACAAACGACGTACGAAGAAAGTCCAAACTCAAAGTGTGCGAAAAAACTAAAAATTCAAAAAAAGCAAAAATAAAAAAATTAAAAATATAAAAATTCAAAAATATAAAAATTCAAAAAAATATAAAAAGTAAAAAAATAAAATTTAGCAAAAATAAAATTTCGAAAAATATAAAAATTCAAAAATATAAAATTTCCAAAATATAAAAATTCGAATAATATAAAAATTAAAAAATATAAAATATCGAAAATAATAGATTAAAAAATTTTCATTTTTAAAAATTATTAACGAACGACGAACTATCAACGACGAACGATGAACAATGACCAAGACCGACGAACAATGAGCGTCCACATCGAGGGACGAACGAGGACCGACAACGAATGAACGACGACCGACAACGAATGACCGACGACCGAAGCAAGATGAACGACGTACGACTAGAAACGAGCGACGAGTACGAGCGAACACAGGTCAGCGACAAAGGACGACCACGAACGACGTAAGAAGAAAGTCCAAACTCAAAGTGTACGAAAAACCTAAAAATTCGAAAAAAACAAAAATATAAAAATTCAAAACTATTAAAATTCGAAAAATATAAAAAATAAAAAAATTAAAATTTAGAAAATATAAAATTTCGAAAAATATAAAAATTCAAAAATATAAAAATTCGAAAAATATAAAAATTCAAAAAATTTAAAATTTCCATAATATAAAAATTTGAAAAATCTAAAAATTCAAAAAATGGACGAACGGAGGGACGGACGGAGGAACTGACAAGACTGACGTTTTGCCGTCATTTGATTTTTGGTATCGAGGACTCACAAAACATGGATTCTAGCTACACCACGTGCTAGAGATTTTTTCTAAATTTAGAAACTGGATTTATCCACTTTTTCGTGATTTACTTTTACGTTATTAGAACCCTGTAATAAAAGTTTTTTTGCCGAAAATTCGCTGTTTTTTTCGCGAATCGCAGTTACTATCTACTCTAAAGCGAGAAAGTAAAATTGAAGCGGAGACGGAAGTGAACGGAAGGGAAGCGGAAGTGACGCGCGGAATTAGCGGTGAAATTAAGTGTATTCAGAAGACAGAAACAAGACACAAGGTGGAGGCTGACAGAAGAGTATCCAGATGGAAGTGGAGGCGGGGAAGGATAGACGGTCAGAGACAGCAGAGGTCAGACGCAGCGAACTTGGAGTCTGTCTGGGGCGATGACGAGGACAAAGCTATGGCGGGTACGGAGGCGAAACCTGGGGTTAGCGGCGACGTCAGGTGGATTCAGGAGGCAGGAGCTCGGGCTGACGGCTTACTAGGCGGAGGTTGGAGATGGGGCGGCGGGCGAAGGTCTCCGGAGACGTATCAGCCGTCCGCTCTCCTGCGGCTCCTGCCGCCGAGGAGGGGGAGGAGGAAGAGGAAGAGGGCGGGGGAGGAAGCTATTGATTGCCCGCGGGCAGAAATCCGCTCGCAATAACGGCGGCGCGGGATGAAGCAAAAAGCGACGGGGGGGAGGGGAGCGAAGCGGACTCCCGGGAGCTCCTTGGTGGCGCGCCGCCCGCGGCCTGGCCCAGCCACAGCGCGCACTGGGCCGGCTCGCAGCGGCAGCCGACGGCAAACAAAATTGCCTTCGGTATATAAGACGTCTCTCAGAATAAATGTTACGAACTTCTAGAGCTTGAGGAGGGGGCGAAGATGATCGCTTTTGCCAATGAGCATGTGGTGGATATCTTATATAGCGAAGTTACACATGTGAAATTTTCACCGATTGGGAGGCAACTTATCTTACATTGGTGATGGGCAGGTGTACGTTTTGATGCAGTCAAAGGGAGCTCGTATATCCGAGGAACATATCTTTAATACGGACAAACGCCACTCGTGCGTTTAGAGTTGTTTCGTATGAATTGCTACTGCCTTACACCTTCTGATGAAAATTCCAAATGAATAGTGGATGTATGCAATTTGTTTCAATTTTGTGGCTCATTGCACGTATATTTATTTTTTTACTCCTACACCATGTGATTTTGGATAAAATAATCAAGTATCAAGTAGTGTATTACTAACACATTAGAGGGATACTCTACTTGCTTCTCAAACTACATATTCAAAAAATTTAGAATTAATTTGATTTGCCATGAATGAAGTTAACGTAAGTTCTTATTGTGAGCTAGTACAGATCTGATGATTGCACAAACACAGGAATCGATCTATTGAAATTATGTCTGAAGTTTGTATTTAAGAACAAGTTCCAAAAGTGAAAGATCAAAAATAGATGAAACTCGAGTAACAAAATTTAATTTATCTGAAAATGGATACCCTGCGGAGTAACCCTTTGGGATGTGCAGAGAGGTG
This sequence comes from Gryllus longicercus, assembly GCA_038098605.1. NCBI lineage: Eukaryota > Metazoa > Arthropoda > Insecta > Orthoptera > Gryllidae > Gryllus > Gryllus longicercus. The sequence continues at coordinate 1,827,203 of JAZDUA010000150.1, forward strand.
CGCCCCACTGTGCCACGGAGTGGCTCGCCGCCCGCCCGCGGCTTCGCCCTCCTCCGCGCGCTTCGCCTCGCTCCGCCGCCTCCGCGGGCGTTTATTAAGTGCCGCGGTGCGAAACCCCCGCCCGGGACTGGCAACGGCGCAACAAAGGTGCGCTCCGCGACGATGACGTATTCGCTCCGCTTCTCAATAGCTTTGTCCGGCTTGTTTTGCGATTGTACGACACGAAACATAAACACAACGACAGGGTTTGTCGTTCATAACGTTAACCGATAGTTACGTCAAATAAACACCGCTCATACGACAATCGAAAACTGTCCTCTAATGCATCGGGCGTCCGCGCGCGGGAGAGGGCGCGAGAGCGCGGGTAAAACAGCGCCTGCGACGCAAACATGCAAATCGCGCTGTACGCGGATATCTGAACACGTGGGACGCGAAAAAGACGATTAATCGCGGCGCGGGCCAATATTGATGCGGCTTGTGAGCTTGTCGATTTGCGATAAAACCGCGGGATTGGAGCTCCGGAAACAAGGATTAATGCGCCGCTAACCGACACGCTTCCCGCGTCCCACGTCCGCGCGCCGCGAGCACGAGCTGATCTACGACTTTGGCGCCCCCGGCGGATGCGAGCGAAGCTTCATTGAAAAGTTACTACATTCGTTTCAATAGCGTTCCTCGTGTCGATTTCCTCACTAACGATGGGGATGAATTTTAAATAGATCGTAAAATGCAGGATTAACTCTACATCGTCAAGTCGTTTATCTTGAATTTGTTCCTACAAAGCCTAATTGATTTTAAAACATGGAATTTAAGATTTTGGGGATGGAATAGAAAAGATACGTTGAATGAATACATGAATGAATAAAAGACCTGGGAAAATTAACGGAATAATTAAGCGGAATTAAAAAGAAGTGTAAGGGCTGATACATATCTTTGTTGCTCCCGCCGGGCTTCACTGAACAGTTGCTGCATTTGTCTCAATAGAAGTCTTGATGCCGATTTCTCACGAACGATATGAACAAATTTTAAACAGATCGTAAATTACAGGATTTACTCTACTTCGTCAAGTCGTTTATCATGAATCTGTTTTTCAAAAGTCTAATTGATCCTAAAATATGGAATATAAGATATTGGGGAATCAATAGAAGGAATGTAGCGAACATTTTCGAATGAATAAAAAACCTAACGTCAGCACGGAATCATTAATTGGAAAGAAAATGAAGTGCATGAGATGATACACGTCTTTGTTGCACCAAGTGGGTTCCGCTGAACAGTTACTGCATTCGTTTGCAGGATTAACTCTTATTTCGTCAAGACGTTTATCTGGAATTTGTTCCGCAAAAGCCTAATTGATCCTAAAACATGGAATTTAAGATATTGGAGATTGATTAGAAGAGATTGTGAATAGGGATTGGTATTATAAGTAAAGAGATGAGCTGAGGATGGTCTGCACAGAATAATTAATTGGAATAAAATACAAAAATATGCACGTCTCTGTTGTTTCCGGCGGGTTCCACCGAACAGTTGCTGTATTCGTTTCGACACTGTTTCTGAATCCAATTAGTCACAAACAATGTGGATGAATTTTAAATATATCGTAAACTGTAAAATTGACACTATTTTGGAAATTCATTTATCTTGATTTTGTACCGAATACGCCTCATTAAATCTACGGTGGAATTCACGATGTATGAGTAACTACAACAAACTGAAAGCGAAATGAAATATAAAAAATTAAAGAACTCAGAATGAAGACAATGGAATAATAAATTGGACTGCAGTAAGTGGTACAGCTTTCAGCGGACGCAATGAGAGCTTTGCTGCCCAATATGAATGAATGCACTTGCGCTTGAATATTGAGCCATTTACGACGCCATTTACAAACGACAAAAACGTCTTAAAAAGATCACACACTCCGGAAATTAGTATACTACAATATTATCTCATCTCCCTTCAATTTAGAGAATTAAAATGAACGAATATACATTAATGAATTAAGGAAAATCACTAAGGGATAATAAATAAATAGGAGGTTAGACGTCCAGGTCAACTGTAAGACGTTTGATGAAGATACTGATCTGAAACGGAAGTAGAAGGATAGAAAGAAAGAAAAAAGAAAGAATATCTGAACGAATTTTTGTTTTCGTATTTCATTGTATGAGTGATAATATTACATTGCAAACGTAATTTCCATAATTACAAGGATTAAAAAATATCTTAATGTACTGATATTTTTTTTAGTTATTGAGGGTCCCATCAAGATATATGTCATCAGCGAACACTATTGCATTTCACGGTGGTGCATTGGAAATTTATTGAAGTAAAATTGTTTACTTTTTATTTTTAATAAATTTTTGGGTGTATTTTCATCTTAAGAGTGGATTCATAATTACATTTTACGAAACAGCGAAATAGACGAGTTGAACGAATATATAGACTTATCAATATATCTTGCAGTCTTATTGAACCTCTAGTATGTTTAAAATGAAAACGATAGACGGTGAAAAATACTACGAAACTGAACAATTTTCAACGTTTATTTAATATCATGTGAGCGAAAATTGATTGGTATGTTTTATATCGTCCAAAAGAAATTGATTCGGAGCTAATATCAAAATGAAATTAAGATAAAAGTACTTTTATACTAACGAAAAAAGTTATTTCTAGGGTCAGAAACGCATTCGTATTGTGATCCAGCGGAACTAAAAGGGATATAACTGCTGCAGACCCGCAATAAAAATGCATTAGCAACATTGTTTAATTTGTCATTGCCTATGTTGCTTCTTCCAAATACACATTCTAAAATTCAAATACAACATAGTAAAAAATTAAATGAACTTAATTCTTGCTTTCGTCGAATACAGTGAGTATATAAGTGCATGGGTTATTACTCAAGTTGTGCGCACTTTTCAGTTACTTTAATTTTTTCTTAACACTGTAATTAATTTTATATTTTCAAAGGGTCTATCATGATTTATAATTGTATCTGTCTAACGTATTCGTTTTGCAACTTAATTCAATATGTAGTCACTCATTTGAAAAAAATGAAGTGCATCGTAACTTCTTGCATTTTACATCTATAATACCACTGCTTTGAACGTATGCTCATTTATGCAGTTCCATCATTAGTCTTAATAACATATGTATGTGTAAATATTTTATTTTTATTTTTAAGTGATATAACAATAAACGTGATGTTATACGATTATACAGCCAATTGAAGATATCTATTTCCCTTTCTTTCTAACCACTATATTTTCTACTTTATCTCATTTACATTGAATTATTCATCCAATTGAAGTAAATTAAAACTATCTTAAAATATCGTAATGTTTAGGTGAAAATGCACAGCGCTCCTTGATGCGAATTGTTTAAGGGCAGGTCCCTAATTGCTCCGAAAATCTGAATCACTATTATTTACATTATAAACCACATTGTAAGAACTGAGATATTGACGCTGACCCGTAAACCAGCAAATATAGAAAATGAAAATATGTTCTGTTATGATGCACGAACCACTAAGAATAGAATGTTTTTTTCAAAATCCAACCTCTGAAAATGAGAAATCAAAATGTCTTACGAAAAAGGGGATCTTTGGCAACTTGCAATGCAATGCGGTATTACGGGTTGCGTCGCAGCGTTGGCCGAGAGATAAGGGGCAGAGCTAGGTCGCAATGGGAGAACGAGCGGGGCGGGGTAGAGCAACGATGGGAGCGGAGGGCGGAGCGGGGCTGGGTGGAGCGGGGCGGAGCGGCGACGCGGGGTGGAGAGGAGCGAGTCGGGGCACGGGCGGGGCGGGGCGGGGTGGGGCGGGGCGAGGTGGAGTGGTGTGGAGAGCGGAGTGGGGAGGATTAATTGTGTTTAAGAATTAAACGTGTGGGGTATTATATGCATACGCCAGTATCTATTTATTCCAGAAAAGAACATTTCTCTACCAATAAATAACATATTACTTCTTAAATGTATTGCTCCATTTAAATCAAGAGAAAACTCGTATGATGGCTCGCAGCCGTATTGAAAACTTCTATTTAAATATTAATGTAAGATAACGAATTTGGGAAGAGCGAGACACGAAGACAGAAGAGACGAAGAGTCACGCAGAAAGTAGCGTTTAAGTCGTGTTCGTCTCTGCCACAAATAACACATGCAATATACCTCAATGAACCTGATAGTGGTACATGAAATGAAAGTGGACTAAATATCTATGTTAAAAAAGCAGTTCCTTATGGATAGCGCACGATGGGTGAAACGGGTATGTGGAAGATAGGGATGTCTGAGACGGCTGGCGAGACGGTGAGCAGGTAGGCGGATGGGATGGAGGGATGGGTGAGTGAGCAGACGAACGGCAGGTTGGTGAGCAGAAGTGTGAGCGGGCAAACGAGCGAGCAAGGGACCAGGAGAGAGAATGAGCGAGAAAAGATAGTACGCAGACGGGTGAGCAGGATAAATGGATCGGTAGAGCAGTAGAGTCGCTTTTACCTCTACCACAAATAACACATGCAATGTCTGTAGTACATGGTAACACATGAAATCCAAGTTGATTAATCCTTTGTTACTTGTCGAAAGCATGACCGGATGCGTGAGTGAGAGGACGTGTGGTTGAGCGGTCGCGCGGGTGAGCTGGCGAGCGGAAGAGCAAGCAGGGGGCGGGCGGGAGAGCGAGCAAACAAAAGAACAACAGAACCAGTGCTGGCAGATTACCAGGAGGGAGGGAATGAGAGAAAGTGTGAGAGTGGGAGGGGGAGCAGTCGGTCGAGCAATATAATGAGCGGGTGCGCGAACAGGAGATTGGACGGTCAAGCAAGATTGAGGTCTGGCGGGTGCGCACGAGAACGAGCGAGTAAGCAGGAGAGCGGAAGAGTCGTAGAGCTGTAAAGCGGGCAGGAGGGCTGGCAGGAGGGCTGGCAGGAGGGCTGGCAGGAGGGCTGGCAGGAGGGCTGGCAGGAGGGCTGGCAGGAGGGCTGGCAGGAGGGCTGGCAGGAGGGTTGGCAGGAGGGCTGGCAGGAGGGCTGGCAGGAGGGCTGGCAGGAGGGCTGGCAGGAGGGCTGGCAGGAGGGCTGGCAGGAGGGCTGGCAGGAGGGCTGGCAGGAGGGCTGGCAGGAGGGTTGGCAGGAGGGCTGGCAGGAGGGCTGGCAGGAGGGCTGGCAGGAGGGCTGGCAGGAGGGCTGGCAGGAGGGCTGGCAGGAGGGCTGGCAGGAGGGCTGGCAGGAGGGCTGGCAGGAGGGCTGGCAGGAGGGCTGGCAGGAGGGCTGGCAGGAGGGCTGGCAGGAGGGCTGGCAGGAGGGCTGGCAGGAGGGCTGGCAGGAGGGCTGGCAGGAGGGCTGGCAGGAGGGCTGGCAGGAGGGCTGGCAGGAGGGCTGGCAGGAGGGCTGGCAGGAGGGCTGGCAGGAGGGCTGGCGGGAGGGCTGGCGGGAGGGCTGGCAGGAGGGTTGGCAGGAGAGCAGGTAGGAAGGTGGTCAGGGGGCAGGAGGGTGGGAAAAAAGCAGGTGGGTAGGAAGTTAGGCAGGCGGCCAGGCAGGAAGGCAGCGAATGAGCAGGGAGGCGGGCCGGTGGGGCGAAGTGACTGGCGGGGAAGCGAGTACGCTCTGTGTGAGTGTGTGCGAATGTTAGTGGATGACTGGGGTTGAACTGGCTGGTGCTGGGGGTGCGTGTGGGGAGTGGCGTGCGTCGATTTACCTGCGCTCGCAGCGGGGCCCCGCGGCGCCGGGCTCGCAGACGCAGGTGTTGCCGCGCGCGCAGACGCCCTGGGCGGCGCAGGGCGGGTCGCACACGGGCCGCTCGCACGCGCGCCCGCTCGCGCTGTGCGGGCACTCGCACTGGCCGGGTCCCACGCACGCGCCGCCGTTCACGCACGACGGCTCGCACCGGTCTGCAACACGCACGCCAAACATCACACACGACGCCGCGACTGCTGATTCGGGGCAAGCAGCTCGACAAGGGCGCAGCAGCATAGGACAGCTGGAATACTTGAGACAATTCGTCATGTCTTATTTCAATGCCAATTTTCAGAAGGAATGTAAAGAATTTTAATGGAAGTAAGTTATATAGTGTATAGCATTAAACATTAGCTACATAATGACTGACCGTATGAACTAGATGTTGAAGAGAAAAACAGAAGCTAATAAATTAAACTAGGGGTTTCAAACTTTCCGATTAAAGAGGTTTAAAGTGGTTATTTTAAAATAATCATCAAACGTTGCCGAGTTATTGAATCATACTACTTTCTTAAAGCACTGCCTATTAAATATACTTACTGAACACCAGGTAATTACTGTCAAGCGTTTTTTTTTATGAGCATGCAAAGAACAAATTTTCGTTCCAACCTGATAAAATTATTTACCGTAAGTAAATCGGGCACAGATATGGTGTAGTTTAGAAAATATTAGATTATATTTACAACTTACAACTTTGAGCACTTATGTTAAATTCATTCTTCTTCTTCTTCTTCTTCTTCTTCTTCTTCTTCTTATTATTATTATTATTATTATTATTATTATTATTATTATTATTATTATTATTATTGACGTACGCAATATCTTCTTGCAAACTGAGGCATTTTTGTCGAAAGAAATAGATTGATCATTAAGAATGTTCCTTAATTGTGATACACGTTTAACTTATCTTGTTAAACCAATAATTATTGTAACACTGCTTTTGAGATAACAAATAAATAAAATAATTTATTTTAAACAGTAAATTTACTTTTATTTTTAACTGTGAAATGTATACACAAAATATGAACTTATGAACACAAGAAGTGCATATAAAAGCAAAAAAGATATTTTTAGTAATTACTTTCAATTTTTATATCCAGAACTTAGAAAATGCTTTATGTGCTATTTATATGATTGGTAGTAGAGTATTTTATATAAAAATTTCATAAATATTGAAACAAAAATCCGAAGATTTTATTTATATTTAACTTACACTTACTTATGTATAATATTTACAAATTTATTTACAAATTTCTTTACGAACTTAATAGTAAAGTTTACAGTCCCCTCTATGAGTGCAACATTCACTTTATTTCCTCCCCATCTCTTAGTAATATAATTTCAGCATCCCACGCGTCAGCGGTCGCAGTGTGGATGCCTGTAGAAAAAAAGTACACCCTGACTCAAAAGCCCTGAGTGATGGTTGGAGGCGCCCATTTTAATATCCCCGATGTTAAGCATCCTGATTAATAGAGGCGGCTTGCGGTAAGACGGGGCAGAGATTTAGCGGCGCGCGCGCCGCCAATTAGGCCGCGTTTATTCCGAGGGCACGCGAACGCGAGCGTGAGCGCGCTGCGGCCGCCGCGCCGGCTGCGTCCGGATCCGGCGCCGCTGAAGCGAAGCCAAGCGGAGCGGTGCGTTGCGTTGCGTTGCGGAGGGACGGGCCGGAGCGGGGAGGGGGGAGGGGGTCTGGCGAGGCGTAGCGGGGCCGGGAGGGGCGGGGCGGGTTTGGGGAGGGCAGTAGCAGAGAGAGGCGAGGTAGGGAGAGGTGGGGCATAGCGAGGACAGACCCGGCGGGGCGAGGCGGGGAGCGGAGGGGAGGGGCGGGGCGGAGTGGAGCAAGGGGGGATAGCGCAAGGGAGGGGGGTGGTGTGGGAGTGGGAAGGGCGTGACCAGGCGGGGCGGGGAAGGGCAGGGCGGGGCGGGGAGGGGCGGTGCAAAGCGGGGTGGGGAGAGGCGGGGCAGGGCGAGGAGACGGATGGGGTGAGACGAAGTGGGGAGGGTAGGAAAGGAGAAGGGCTAGTGGTTTCGGCGGCGCGCCCACGCGCTTCATGAATAATGGAACGCACGTCCCAATACGAGTGCGCGGCGCGGGGCGATGAAAGTCGACGCGGAAGAGGGCGGGGAGCCAGCGAGGTAGTGAGGGGTGCTTCGGCTTGGGGTGAGAATTGGAAGTAGGGAGTTTGTAGCCGTGGATTTGGGGGATTGTGTGTGTTAGAGTAGGTTGAGGTGAGGTGGTGTAAGGTACGATGAGATGGAGTGTAGGGGAGTGCGGTGAGATGAAGTTGGGTGAAGTAGGGCTGGCAGAAGTAGAGATGTGGGGTGAAGAGTGAAAGTGAGTTCAGGGGATGACAGGTGATACTGGTGGTATGTGGAGTAATCGTCTAGGATGGGTTGAGAGGTGATGGTTTGAAAAGTGAGGTGTGCGGAAGTGAGGTGTAGGATGGGGAGAAGGGATGGGAATGGTAGTCTCGAAGAGACGCTGTGGCGGGGATGAGATGGCGGTAAATAGAATGAAAGGTGTGGAGGGGGTGAGCGGAGAACTAGGATAGTGAGACGACGTGGAGATTGTCAGCTATTCCAGGAATGTGTTTGTCAGTGGTTGATCCGCGCGCTGCATATTTCGAGGTTTTATTCACCATCACTTTCGTGTTCTGAAATATTTTTGTTTCATAGCTACAATGTATATGAAATGAAAGTCTCGGTGAATCAATATACACATTTTTAAATTACAAATATTGATAATCTAGAAATGCACAACAGAGTCTACCGCACTACTATTGAGTTTTAAAATTTTCAATTCTAATTGTCATAATCATTACTTATGAGGTTTGGATAAGTTTTATTTTTCCACACATTATAATAATTCATGTCAGTAGCCATCAAAAGTAGTTGATATCGGATTTAATTTTAAAATGTCCTGTGCGTCATAAATTAGTACAAGAAATGACAATAAGTAGCTTTAAGGGCATATCGTATACACGTGTGTGTCTGTGTGTGTGAGGGGATTGGATAGCGGAGAATATTGTGTCCCAGATGAAATTTGCATTTAGAACACTCGTGTTCAGAAAAAGATGTCCAGGAGAACAATACACAAAAAAGAATGTCAGCAAGTGTTTTCACAATTATTAATTGAACATTTAATTCATTAAACTGGACGAACAGTAAGGTTATTTGTTATAACACGTCAAAAATAGCTTTATTAAAGTAATTGTTGCATTAAAAAATATTTTAAAAGGGCAAACAGTTGATAACACATCAAATTTAACACTAAGTCATTTTAGTAAAGACTATAACATTTTCAAGATACCGTGAACTATGTATTAAAGATGACTCCCAAAAAACATAAATTTTGTCTAAAGTTAAGCAAATAATATTTACACATATATCATTTTCCCACTTCTACGTTTATTGCGGCAGAGGTTATTTAGTTTGTTGAAGACGAAGTTGGAGTAAGGAATGAAATATGGGTGATGTTTGCTGTTCTTCTCCCTGATCTTAAACACATCACACGTGCTTTGAAGATATTTTTTATCAAATTAAAAGGGGTTTCCCCTCAAATATATGTATAGTACTTCTGAAGGAATTTTGTGAAGGAATTTTCTTTTTTATTTGAACGAACAATACAAAAATAATAGTTTCTACTGTATTCATTCGCGTATTTTGCAAAATGCATTCCATTGAAAATCCGAGCCGGCCGAGAGGAAATCTACTGAACCCCCGAGCAGCTGGCGAGATGAGAGATGTTTACCAACCCGAGTCGGCGCAAGAGAAGAAGGCAGAAACGTTTGCAACATCTGCTGTGGGAACAGAGAGGTAGCATGCGACACCTGGCTTTGCGAGTAACTTTGCATCTCGTGTACTAATTAAAAGCGGTGACTTGTTTACAATTACGAGAGAGACGCTCGTGTGTCGGTTTTCTAAAGCAACACCACCACAGAAAACAACGCTTTACTTGTATTTATGAATAAAAAATGTAATTGGAGGCATTAAGAAGTGCGAAAATTATAGACAGAGTTAAGTAGTTTCTACTTAACTAATTAAAAAATAAAAATATCTTCAGAAAGATATTTGAAGAACCTATATTGACACACTTAAACCGCTAAAGGTTCTGACATATTACATGGACAAAAAAATCTATTTCAATCAAAAACACGAACGAAATTGTTGTGATTTATCAATAGATTATTGTTATGACCAGAAAACAACAAAGATAAACACGGTTTCTTACGACGTGTTTTATTTCACAATCCAAAAGAGCAAATCCAATAACAATAGCCAAGTTCTAACAAAATTCCAGAAGAGAGTCCAAATACGTCGCTAGATCACCAAATATCCGTGGGGCAGTCCAGAGTCCGTTAGCACTTCGACGTATCACTTATTCACAATGTCACTCTCTAATCACTTGTAGGCGCTCGCTATCGACTGCCTCCTGCTTGCCCGAGCGGCTCTTTTATAGCCCGCTCGAGGCGAAGGTCCGCTGGCCAACCCGGTGATACGGGTGGGTTCTCGCGCGCCGCTGTCTGCTCGAGCGTGACGGTACTGCCGCGCTGTCGGACAGCGCACTCTCTTGGGCGGTATTGGTACCGTCATCCGGCGGCAACTTTAAGGGTGTCTGTTCGGCCACGGCACCCTCCGCGCCCAAATGCGTTGCGTATGGCGCAAAACGCACTGAACGGGTAACCCTCCTGGGCCGGAGTTCTGTCCTGGTCGAACAGGCGGATTCTCTGCTGCTGCTGGTGGCTGCTTCCTCCCGCGTGTCCGCTGCAACTGCTGGTGTTCCAACGGCCGTGCGCTCCTGTGGGACATAAATTATTTCCCTCATCACTTTCCTGCGGAATTCCTCGGGTGATATCCACGGCATGTTGTCTACTTGACTCTCGTTAGTTCGAGGTCTGATCTGCCCCTGGTGGCGTGTGACCAGCCTTTCTAAGGTTCGTACCGCATAAACTCTGCTGCCTCGAATCTCTTGTATTACCCCGGGCACCCATGCTGGCTCTTTCTTAAGTGACTGAATATATACCTTGTCACCTACCTTGTATTTTGGTCTAATACCTCCAGCTCTATGCGGGTCGCTAGGGCTCAGCAGTGACAGCAGGGTCCGGGGCTGCCTGCCGTGGAGCACTTCAGCTGGGCTTCTGCCCGTTGAGCCTGGCAGGACCCTGTACGTTGCCAGGACCCTTAAGAGTGCTCGGGACTTTGGTGTCCCCGCTGCCCGCGCTTTCCCCATAGCAGTTTTGAAGGTTCGGACGAACCTCTCCGCTTCTCCATTAGACTGTGGGTGAAAAGGCGGTGCACAGATGTGTTGGATGCCGTTGCTCGCACAAAATTTTGCGAATTCTTGGGACGAAAACTGCGGACCATTGTCTGAAATCAATACCACAGGTAGACCCTCTGTAACAAAGATCCTCTCCAGCATCTCTACGGTCTGTGTAGAGGTGGTGCTTCCCATTTCAACCACATACGGGTAGTTGGACTTCGCGTCCACTACCACCAACCACATGGACCCCCAAAAGGGGCCGGCGAAATCCACGTGGACCCTTTCCCACGGTTCCGCCGGTTCCGGCCAAGGTGTCAAGTCTTTGGGGGGGGCGCTTTGGTTAAGCTGGCAAGCCTCGCATCTCTTTAGCATTTGTTCAATGTCGTTGTTCATACCTGGCCACGTACAGTGCCGTCGCGCCAGCTGCTTCGTACGTACTTCTCCCCAGTGCCCTTGATGTAACAATTTAAGCACTGTCTGTCTGAGGCTCTTGGGTATGATTACCTTTGTGAACTCTTCGCCCTCTAACAATAGAACTCCAGCTTTGCACGACAATCTGTCTTGTTTGTTAAACCACCTGGCGTTGCTTCTTAATCTTCTTGTTGGCCAACCTTCTCTGATGAAGCGCCGTACCTGGTTCAACTCCGGGTCCTTGTCCGTCTCCCTCGCTATAGTCCTTGCCTCTAACGGAAAATCTGCTAGGTTTCCCAGATCCTCCAGGTCCAACTGGAGGCATTCTTCTTCAGACGCGTCGAATTCTGGGTCTGGGCCGGCGGGTAGTCTAGACAACGCGTCCGCGTTCGCGTGTTGCGACGTGCTTCTATAATGGATCTGGTAGTCGTAATCTGCAAGAAACAACGCCCACCTCTGCAGCTTCTTGGCTGTGGATTCTGGGATCTTCTTTCCTGGGTGAAAGAGTTGCACCAGAGGTTTATGGTCAGTGATGATGTGAAATTTGGTCCCGTAAAGGAACTCGTTGAATTTTCTCACCGCAAAAATGATCGCCAATGCTTCCTTCTCTATCTGGGAGTAATTTCTCTGGTGTTTGTTTAGAGTTTTCGACATAAAAGCGATTGGTCTCTCGACCCCTTTTCCATCTTTTTGGGATAACACCGCCCCCAGACCGTAATCTGAGGCATCTGCCGCCACAGTTGTGATCCTTCCCGGGACAAAATGATTAAGTCTTACCGTGCGCAGTAACTCTTGTTTTAAACTGTTCCAAGCTTTGTTGCAATCTTCCGACCATACAAATTTGACCCCTTTCTTTCTCAGATGGTTTAAAGGAGCTGCTATCGTCGAAAAGTTTCTAATGAATTTATTATAGTAGTTAACTTTGCCTAACAGTGCTTGCAGCTGTTTTAGATCTGTTGGCGGAGGCATCTGAATAATAGCTTGTACGTGCTGCTGGGTAGGGGCTGTCCCCGTGCTGTCTAACACGTGTCCCAGAAAAACTACTTTTTCTTTGAAGAATTCACATTTCTCCTGATTTACCTTAAAACCCTTGTCTCGCAAAACCGTGAACAACTTTCTCAGGTTTTGTTTATGGTCTTCTAAGCTGCGTCCTGTGACGATGATATCATCCAGATAATTGCAGCAACCATCCAGGCCCGAGGTAATTTGCTCCAGACAGCGCTGGAAGATTGCTGCCGCTGAGTTTACCCCAAAAGGCAATCTGTTGTAGCTAAATAAACCGAGCGGTGTGTTGATTACCAATACTTCCTTGGCCGCGGGATCCAAAGGTATTTGTAGGTAAGCATCCCTGAGGTCTATTTTAGAAAACTGTTGTCCGCCTGACAGTTTGTAGAAAAGATCTTCCGGCTTGGGAATCGGATATTGCTCAACTTCCACCTGTTGGTTCACCGTGCTTTTGAAGTCGCCACACAACCTAATCTTCCCGTTCGATTTTTTCACTAGAACTAAAGGCGTGGCCCACTGGCTCACTGTTACTGGCGTAATCACCCCTTCTTTCTGCAGCCGTGTTAGTTCTTCTTTCACTTTGTCCCTAAGTGCCCATGGCACCGGTCTCGCTTTGTAAAAGCGTGGTTTATGTCCCTCTTTAAGCTGGATCTTAGCCTGAAAGCTCTTGCACTCTCCCAACCCGGGCGAAAACACCTCCGCGAACTCAGAAACTAAATCCTTGATGACGTGAACCTCATCCTGGTCTGATACCTGGTTTACCTCGTCTACGACTCCAAACCCCAGTTTATCGAAGGAGTCCAACCCCAGGATATTCGTTACGTCATACCGGTCGACCACTAATATTTCTATGACTGCCTGCTTGCTCTTGTATGATGCTTGCACGCGCACACTTCCTAACACCTTAATGGGCGTCTTCCCGAAACTGGTCAATCTTTTTTGTACTTTTGCGTAACCGGGAGACCCTAAACGGCGGTACGTGTTTAGATTGATCAGCGTAACCGGTGCTCCCGTATCTAACAGGAAGTCTACTGGTTGACTGTCTAACTTAATTCGCACCGTTAATTTTTTCTGCCCCTCTCCGCTAATGACCTCACTAACCATGGCTACCTCCATGTCTTCTTCGTGTCTTGCGCTTCGTGCCGCATGTCGTTTTTGTTCACAGACTTCTTGGATGTGGCCCACTCTCTTGCAGTAAAAGCATTGTGCTTCCCTGAACCTGCACTCGGCTCTATTGTGATACTTCCCGCAACCTTTACAAGATTTCTTTCTCTTGAAAATGTTCGTACTTTTCCTTTCCTTTGAGTCGCCGCCCCACTTTGCCGGCTTTGCCCCTATCTGATTATTTTGTCTACCTTTCCTCACTTCACTTCTTTTCTCTCGCGCCGTTCTCATACTGACACTACTACTTAAACTGTTAACACTGTCTGAGCTACTGTCTTTCACTGAACTGTTATCGGTAACACTACACACGCATGATCCGGCCGTGATTTGGCGGGCTGTCTCACGCGTGGTCTCGTAAGTCTTGCACAAGGTTTTTACTTCTTCCAATGAAGGATCTCCGTTCTGCAAAGCTAAAAACCGAATTTTGTCCTCCGGCGTGTGCAAGACTACCATATCTCTGATCAGTGTTTCAGCGTATGATGTCTCTCCCTCTGATGGCGGGCATTTGAATTGACACTGCCGCGCCAGGCCAGCTAACTCTGTAATCCACTCGCAGTGCGACTGTCCTTCGCTTTTCCTGCACTGGAAGAATTTATACCTGGCCGCCAGTACATGTGGCGTTTTGTTAAAGTAAGTGTCTAATTTGTGTTTAATTTCTTCCCAACTCCACTCTGTTGAGTCTCTTTCTGGGAGTAGTTTTCCTAACAAACTAGTCACTTTGCTCCCAACGCAGCTTAGAAAAAACGCTTTTTTTGTTTTTGCGTCTCCTACCTGGTGACATAATAAATGCTGTTCGAAACTCTCTAGGTACTCTGACCACTCCTCCGAGTCGGGCTGGAAGCAGTGGAATTGGGGCGGGGGGCGTCTGTTGATTGCTTCCAACAGAATCGCCAGCTGCTGCGCCTGCGCCTCTGCTTGCTGCCGCTGCGCCTCAGCTTGTTGCCGTAGCTGCTGCGCGAACGCCTCCTGTTGCAGCTGCATCTGCTGCTGCATTAGTGCTAGCATTTGCACTATCGGGTCGCCGGCCTCCATTTTAGTTTTCCTCGTCGCCAAGTTGTTATGACCAGAAAACAACAAAGATAAACACGGTTTCTTACGACGTGTTTTATTTCACAATCCAAAAGAGCAAATCCAATAACAATAGCCAAGTTCTAACAAAATTCCAGAAGAGAGTCCAAATACGTCGCTAGATCACCAAATATCCGTGGGGCAGTCCAGAGTCCGTTAGCACTTCGACGTATCACTTATTCACAATGTCACTCTCTAATCACTTGTAGGCGCTCGCTATCGACTGCCTCCTGCTTGCCCGAGCGGCTCTTTTATAGCCCGCTCGAGGCGAAGGTCCGCTGGCCAACCCGGTGATACGGGTGGGTTCTCGCGCGCCGCTGTCTGCTCGAGCGTGACGGTACTGCCGCGCTGTCGGACAGCGCACTCTCTTGGGCGGTATTGGTACCGTCATCCGGCGGCAACTTTAAGGGTGTCTGTTCGGCCACGGCAATTATTCTCAGTGCTTAATGTTGAAATTATTTTTAGTTCAAGAAAATAGTAATCCGTCGATCGGAAATTATGATAGTTGTGAAAATAACTTATTTTTGAAAATAAAAATGCAGAACTCGAATTCTTTTACGCACAAAGACGGAAGATTGGGACTGAAAGTGATAATTTTTTAATGAACTAATAATGATGAAAATATATTTATATCCTATATGCAAGTGAATATTTTGATAAACTTTCTATTTCTGTTGCCCAGCTTATATTATTACATTAATCAATAATTATAACAATATAATTATTTTAAATAATTGGGGCATCAATCAACTGCATGTGCCTAAGGGGTACGCATAGAAAGCAAGTAATCAGTGTTAACCTAGAAAATTATAAGGCACAATTGCTGCTCAGTTAAGGCATTGATAAGTAATATGCTCTATTTAGGATGGGGCGATTACTAAATGTCGAGTTCCACTACTTATTTGCCAAATGCTGTTTATGAATTAGGAACACTTTTCTTTTGTCCTCTTCTGTATGGTATGACAAGGGGAGGGATTGAGATAGAGAAATAATAGGAAAAGGAAATGAAAATATATTAAGATTTATAATTTAAACGAACATTTCAATCACTCATGTGTATTAACCGGGATGCGTCCCCAGGTAACAGATGCGGAATGCAAGTTCGCTGATCGCAGTAACACGTCACGTTCTGAGCGTTTGGGCTAGAGATATAATTTCCGATTCTTCGTTGAAGGAACAAAAAGAAAAGTGCATACTTTTTTCGACAAATGACTCATCGATTGTGCTCAGCACAGTTTTAGCAATGCACGACCTGTGCACTGGGCGGAGAATACCCGAACTTATCTGATTGATTTCAAACTAGTTTGAAACTAGTCAGGCGCTTTCGAGGGACCGGCCAACTTCCGTTCAGAATTGCCAACTGCTGCTGCTGGAACGGCGCCCCACACGCCGCTCGTCGTCCGCGCGTACGCGGGCCAGTTTGTGATTTGTTTCCAACTGCTGCAGGAACGAACCTACTATCAACCGCAATCTCAGCGCTTTATTTCCTCGTCGCTCACTAACTACGGCAATTCTGAAACACGGCCTCGGAAACAGGAGCTTTACAGGTCGAAAGTTTGGAGGCAACGCGCACGATCCACGAGTGTCCAATCGTGTGTAGAATTACCGCAACGATTAACGGTCCTGTAGCACAGCATTTCTGTCAATTACCACTATATCCCTTGTGAATCATTCATTATTCATTATTTAATAAATATATAGTCTAAATATATCTTTCCTCGATTTTTCTTCGGTACGCTCACTTCGCGTTCTCTCTTAGCTTCATGCGTCTTTTTAACAGTTTATGTAAGATAGACATCACAAACAGTCGGGATTTTACTTCCTCTTAAGTGTGATAATGAGACACAACTTAGGGCCAGTGCACCGAGAGATAGCCACTAACAACGGAAGCAGCGATGCGGAAACAGCAGCGATGGCAGCTGGGTGGAAACACGCAAACTGCCATTATCGCAAAACTTCATTCATTACGCTTTCCCAATATTTTGTCCCACTTCCTCTCAAAGAAAGTTACTTGGTTCTCCAAACAGTGCACCGGGAATACGCTAAAGCTAATCATTTTTCGGCAGATGCTCTTCACTAAGTGAATATTTTAGAAAGAGGCACGCTGTCACTGGACACAAACACGCACGCACGAATCTCTCTCTCTCTCTCTCTCTCTCTCTCTCTCTCTCTCTCTCTCTCTCGCTCTCTCGCTCTCTCGCTCTCTCGCTCTCTCGCTCTCGCTCTCTCGCTCTCTCGCTCTCTCTCGCTCTCTCTCGCTCTCTCTCGCTCTCTCGCTCTCGCTCTCTCTCGCTCTCTCTCGCTCTCTCTCTCTCTCTCTCTCTCTCTCTCTCTGCATCGCTCATCGCAATGATGGGGGAAGCAATGATAATCGAACCAACTTCACATTGTGTGGAGAGGCAGGGTGGGCCAGGTGATGCAGAATTATTATGATCAATAAATACCCGGAAATGCAGTTTACGTAAGATAGAATCCAATAAATCCACGATTTTAATATAAGGATCCAAGCAGGTTACGTACGATCTGCATATTTAGTAAATAATTAAAATACATTGATGTATTGTGTTTAAAATTCCATAGCTGCAATCCCTCTGCAAGCTCAATGACACTTGTTTTGACACTTTGCGTGTGCAAAAATGGTAGCATGCGCAAAGAGAACTTAGGGGGCGACCTTGTGTTAAGGCAATTGGCAACTTGCAAGCCAAGAGTTTCAGAAGCGCCGCGCCCCTTTAGGCGTCCAGTTTCTGAAAAACCTGTTGCTTCATTCCTCTTCGGTGTCCCTGGCGTCGAAATGCACTAGTTCGTTTGTCTCTCTTCAACTTTTACGTAGAGGTCATCTAAGTTTTGTTAGTGAAAAGATAACATAAGAAAATGGGTTTTTTTGTTTGTCGGAACACTTATCCGTTTTGCTATTCTCAAACAATATACAGTCAAATATTGTGTGAAACTGTATACTAAAGTAAATAAATCTTATTATCTATTCTTCTAAAAACTAAAAACAATAATACAGCACTTTTAACGACCATTCTTTTGTGACAAACTCAGCAATCTCTCTATTAAATAAGAGACCGAAAAGAAAACAAGGCACAAAAGAACTAGAAAACAAAACTTTCGACAGTGCAAGTGCATTCCAAATATCAATGGTTTCTGAACCATTATCCCAGTCTAAAGTTTCATACACCAAGCCAATTCCTGTTCAAACATTCTACAAAATGTAGCTTATAGCTTGGTAAAGAACTTGCAGTTGAAAGACAAGCGATACTCCATTCAGTACTGAAACATTGTTAAATCGAAAAGCAGAAACTAAAAATAGAATGCTAAAAATATACAATTCAAAAATATACTTATTAGCATCTTATGGATTTGCACTACTTCGTAATAAATCTTAATTATCTTTGAATACTACAGACACTACATACAATGGAAAGCGCTTAGACGGCGGACCACTGGTTCATCGGTCGAGGATCACCTGCAGCCCTCATTTGACATTCCCTGCGAGAGCCTGGTGTGTACGTTTTGAGTGCGTGCACGTCTGTGAGACCTGACGTTTGTGATTGACCTTGAATGCATGTGCTTGTGTGTTTGCTTGTATATTTTTCGTATGTGTGCGAGTGTACTTGTGTGTTTGTGTGCGAGTGTGTTTGTGTGCGTGTGTGTTTGTGTGCGTGAGAGATTGTGTGCGTGAGAGATTGTGTGCGTGAGTGATTGTGTGCGTGAGAGCATATGTGCTTGTGTCCTTGTGTGCGCTTGCGTGAGCGCTTGTGCATGTGTGTTTGTTTGCGTGTTCGTTTGTGTGCGTGTGTGCTGGTCCCCGTGTGCTTGTGTCCTTGTGTGCGCATGTGTGCTTGTCTCCGTGTGCTTGTGTCCTTGTGTGCGCATGTGTGCCTGCGTGCGTGAGTGCTTGTGTATGTGCGAGTGTGTGCTTGTGTGCGAGAGTACAGCACTTACAGTTCTGGCAGAAAGCGCCCGAGGCGAGCGGCGGGCAGGCGCAGGCGTCGGGCGCCACGCAGCGGCCCCCGAAGCGGCAGGGCTCGCGACACAGCGCTGCAACACACGCAAACGTGCAGCCATGAGGTCTTACAGACATGAGTTCGAACTCCAAGCCAATGATTTATACAAAATGTTGTGAAAACATATTAATATAATATAAATATATCTGAATAGTTTCATAATGTTTTATATTCCTACCACCTTTACTTTTATAAATGAAAGACAATGTGATCATGATTTTTCATGTTGCCATGTATACCACAAAAACTTGCTTTTATAATGTTTCAATTTTATTTTTTTGAACACATTGTGAAACTGTTTAAATATGCACATTTGTTATACGCAAGGCAAAACTTCTATATTCTTGACGGTTTTACTCTCATTTTAAACTGAAGATATAAGAGCTACTTTTCCTAAAGTATTAAAGAACCTAAGAAGTTGATATACGTTTTGAGAATATTTATTCTATGTATAATGAATTAAAAGGCAAAAACTTTACATTGTTTTGATTATATTGTGTCCATTAAGATAAACGCCACAACACTAAATATCTCCATAAACAGATAGTGTGTCAGATACATCATTATTGCTTTATGGCCCTTATTTTTTGAAGTTATAGTTCTTATGACGTGAGTCAGTTTACAATTATTCTTGTACATAAGATTAAAATAATATTAAAATCAAGTTCATTCTTCATTTTCTATCATCATTTTACATTATTTAAGAGACATTTAAAAAACAGTACTTCAGAAACAACTTCAGCCAATTTCGTGTCATTATCTTGGAAATAATTCCAGCCTGTACTAAACTGATCGGATAAAGTACATATTTTAATTAGGAGAAATGTGGTGCATGAACATTTCGAAAACGAGATGTAATAGTGGTAAGTTCATGTGAGTCGATGTCCATTTTCCGAACCGTACAATTGCGAAATTCCGAGAGAGCGAAATGCAAGGACCGATGCGGGAAACAACATAGTCATTAGAAGCGTGTAATATCCCTGTTGGCATCTGTTTAGTATTCACAAAGGAAAGTAACGGCGTGCATTAGCGACGATGAGGTAGTCACTGTCACAATGCGATTTCATTCAAATGCAAATGCAGCGCTCTTCAACTCGCAATGAGGATAATGAATTTCTTCATGTTTGAATTCCAGTGCTGTCGGTCTTTTGGGTAATAAACAGTATATAGAATAGTTGAATTTCGGTACACTCAATTTATTGAATACTAGGAAAGTGTCTGAGAACGTTTTAGTATTTTGTTTAATTGAAGTAAATTAATAAAATTATATACATATATAACGGTAAAATTATAGGCTTAAATGAAAGTTGAATAGAGAAAACCTAAATAAGTTCAATGTACGATAAGTAAGAATGTACCAAGAAACATTTTTCAGATTTTATGATTTTTGATGACTGTTTCAAGACGAGTTTATGAATAAAAATATGTTGATCTTTCAAACAATAAAGAGAAGATAAATTAATGAGGGAAACTTGCAAAGCGAAAATTTGATCGCGCTAAATGAGCATTTAGCATTTGTAAACTAAGTGTGTAAAACTATGAATTATTTGTAAATAATTAACGAGAAAAACGCAAATCAAAATCAACCTGTCCTTATCAGCATCTTACTGTCCCTGTGTGAATTATGAAATTTTAACGATTTATAACACATTATCATGTAATATTTCAGCTTGATGATAACTACTAGAAAAAAGTAAACGATAAGCACCAATTTATGTGAGTTATATTTCTATGTGGCTCGCACCGGTTGCATAATCAAGATCTAATTTATTGTGAGCATACATAAGAAGTTTCAATTTATTTCTTTTATACCGTTGAATTAATTAGCTTCCTTTTGATTTTGTTTTCTACGAATTATTAGCATTACATTTGAAAAATCATACTTAATAGTTTGACATATCATTTGTCACAGTTTCTCGAATTTGTTAGTCATAACCTCTTTCATACAGAGCTCCACCGCCGAGCTGAATACGATGGCATGTTCCATAATTATCCTCAATAAATCTATTTTTAATTTTACATTAAAAACGTTTGTTTCGGGCATTTATTTCTACGTTAAGGTTAAATTTGTGATATTGTTCCTGGAATAATAATCAAAGAAAATATTACATTCATGCACTTTGTTTTACGTTATGTCATTTGTTTGCAGAGATATAAACGGACGTTTAAAGAACAATCACAAAGTTTATGAGTCTATTTTAACAATTAGTGTGACTTCCTCCCTGAAACCATACACTGTGTATACATTTCGATTTCCTTTCACATATCTTCCGATGTTTTCAAACATGGGTGTCGCAACGCTGCGCAATGCAACGCAATACCTTGTTTTAGAAAATAATTTATGTGAGCAAAGGAGGAAGCAAACATATTATTATCAAAATCAATTAATAACTGAAAGGAAATTACCTCTTTGGCTTCATTCTATACAGCAGTTAATTTGTGTTGTGATTGGATAACAATTGGCGTAAAAAAGAACTGTTTTATGACATTCAATGGAATATTGCGATACACGACGAGAGCCAGAATGCGATTGAAATGGGCGAAAATAATGTTAAATAATTATTAATGATCTATAAACGCGCTTTAATATGTTTTTGACAGCTTGCAAAACAAACATATATAACGTCGATATCTATGTTTAATGATGCAGAAAAGAGATTTTTAACAACGTACTCAAAACAAATTAATTGTCTTCATTTATTGTCAAAATGTTTTACGTCAAGTCCATTACGGCTGAAAAAGAACAAGCATTATATTACTCTATTCTGTTTAGTACTAGAAATAATTTTACAATGCTGTTTTAAATTTTCGAACGAATCAGATCGGTTCTAAAAAACTTTTAATTTGATCATAATTCATAATCCAAGAGTATTTTAGTAAACCTTAGATTACAGGCTTCTATTTATACCGAAAAAAACTTTGTGACGTTCATTGTTAAGTATAGTGTTGCACAATGGGTTTCACGTTGAAACGTTCCTTTTCGAAAATCTCGATTCTAAAACATTGCACTCAGATATTAAGAGTGTGAGTGAGCATTGTAAAATCAAGTGTGAAGATATCACGTAGATGTTGGAATACGTGCTGACTGGATATTTTACTGTCGCTTAATAAATCTAATCATATTTGAAAAAAAAAAACACATTGCATTTTGGTTATGTCGGTTAAAGTGAACGTCTTATAGTGAACCATCGGTATCGGTTATAGTGAACATGGTAATGCAATATCCAGGAAAAACTGTCTCGGAACCGCGAATTCATATAACACGAAGGGATTTGCAGGTAGAGGTTCTATTTTTGTAACGTTTGTGGTAAACGAAAGAGATTGAGGGAACCGTGGTATTGAGGGGATTGCTTCCGCACATCAGAGACAGTTCTCTCCCGCCTGAAAAAATTATGGTCGAATTTACAAGTTGAAAACTAGTGAAATTGGATCTAGCTAGGATATCGAAAAAGGGGTGAAAGAGTGTTTCAGAACAGAAGAAAAGTGTATGAAGAAAGTACTTTGAATTGAATTAATGCCTTATTTTACGTGGCGAGACTCGGGCCATTAGTCCCGCTCTTCCGTCTGACCACGCAAATTTAGCTACGCTCCTTTCACCAACTAGCAGAGGAAGGAGGTATTTCTTGGGTGAGAAACAGGCGATTGTTTTTTAATTTAGCTCAGAGGCGTCATTTAGGCTTGAGGATCTTTTACATGCAAGTAAATCTACTAACATGGGACAGCCGGATTTACTTTCCCTCCGAAGGAAGGGGTACGAAGGATTTATTGCCCTTAAAAATCCACGGCTTCGATCGGGTTTGAACCCGCCAACTTGGGTATACCAGTCCAATACGCTAACCATAAAACACCATCACCGCGCGCATGTGTAGCTAATGTAAGTGTATGTGTAGTTAATGTAGAATAAAGAGAAAAGAAATCAGAAAGGTATTGAAATTTGAATTCTCAGCAATTTCATTCAGCAATTTCATTTTCAGCACTGTATCTCGCAAACAAACCAAAACAGTTGAAACATATTTTTTTTCGAGATTCTCGGATATAGTAAACCCATAATAACGAACCTAATATTTTAGTCCGCAGATATCTACTATAACCGGAGTCGACTCTATTTTGAGTAGCGCTTGTAGTTAGGAATTCTCGGGGTTGCCCCGTTTCTTTTGCCTCTGGTTTCACCATTTTTCGTCATCATTTTTCACATAGTCATTAATGCTGTTAGCTACTCTAATATATCATCACTCATGGGCTTTACACAAGGACCTTATCTATTGCAAGATCCCTAACCCCAATCAATGAACAAACAAATACATAATTAAAATAATAAAGTCACCAGTATTTATCTACAGACAAACATACTATATTCTTAATAACACTCTTTTTACATCACTTGATATGATGAACACTTTATATCAATTTTCTGTCAAAATTCTTGAACGACAATTTGTTATGTACGATGTTGTCGTGTAAAATGTGTTTATTGTCTGTTAATTGGACATTTAAACTAATGTGTTTAAAGCACTATAACAGACGTAAATTCAAGTATACATTCAAATGGTTGTTTTTCTCAATTCTTTTCTAACTGAAAAAACACATTTATCTGAGACAATCAATAAAATCATTACATCCATTGTGCTTTAAAACTTCCAAAATTTCATTGGTCTCAACATCATTTTCTGTTTTCATCAATATTCACGTTTCGGTTTTATATTTTTAATCCATATTCAGCTGTCTATAAATTACAAAGAAAATACAAATAAAACCTAATAAAATTACAAATAAAACCTAAAAAAATTATACAGTAATACGAAACATTGTGAATGTTGATGTAATAACAAAATGATATTTAGATTAACGAAATTTTGAAAAATTTAAAACACATTGCACTAATTGTTTATTGAATGTCCTAAATAAATGGCGTCTTTCAGTGAATGAAGACGTAAGTTCGATTTAAATATATTTATTGGCTCCTCAAGTGGCTCATGGACAGCTTGTTTCTTCTCTGTGAGGCAGTTCCGGTTTCGATTCCGGATCGGGGCAGATATAAAGCTGTTGCTTTCTAATACAAATTGTCTCACTTTATATGCTGTGTGACGAAACGATAAGCTCAGGTAGGCCAAGTAAGCTATGTACGGTGATGAGATGGGTCATGCTCGCCTGATGTGACCTACGTCCTCAGACGTGGCTTAAAAAACGGACTCAGGGACTGGAAGTACCGCTAGCCGGCGAAGTCGGACAAATCTGACCCTAAAATACTAAATAGTAGGCGACCATTCATTTCCTAAAAGTAATTACCCTGAATTTGCCCGGTTCTCTAGAGCATTTAAAAAAACCCTTTACTGGTAAGACTTCTAGAGTATTTCAGAACTGTTCAACGAAAACATGCCCGAATCTATCAGCTTTCAGTTTTTGCATGAAACTATCAGCTTTCTCAGAATCTCTGATTTCGTCGTGATACAGAACAAATTTAAAAAAATCTTTATAAGTAGAAATTAAGCCAAAAAAATGCTGTAATATTTTCTTTAGTTATATCTAGATCTACAATCATCTCAAACGTTAGTCACTCTTTAACAATTTTTTTCAACTCCAAATTCCCTGATTTCCCTTAACTCTTTCAGAGAAATGAAATTCCTTTTCTCGTGTTTCCCTGTTTTCAAAAAAGTGACATACATACATACATACATTATATACATACCATAATATGCACAGTACATACACACAGTAGTGCTAAAAAACGCCTCTCCTAAACAAAATGTATTTTGTATTTTCCTAATCCAATATGCTCTCAAACATTTTAAACAAATATTAGTAGAAATTGGTAATTATATATTTTATGTCGATTATATGATGTTTCTGATTCCATTATCTTGATAACTCGCTCGGTTTTTGCTAATCAAGTGGCGTATTTTTAGGATATTGCAGATTCCAAGTGTGAGAAAGGTGATGCGGTTTATTTTAGTACTACTGTACGTTCCGTACCCGCTTTAGTGTGGAAGGGCACTCACGTCGCTCGCAGCGGGGGCCCGTCCATCCGCGCGCGCAGGCGCAGCGGCCGGGGCGCGCGCAGCGGCCGCCGTGCAGGCAGCCCACGGCCCCGCAGCGCGGCCGCTCGCACCGCCGCCCCGCCCACCCCGCGCGGCAGCGGCACGCCGCCGCCTTCGCCGTCGCCCCGCCGCCCTCCCGCGCCTCGCACGCGCCCCCGTGCAGGCACGCGCCCCCGCACGCGGCCAGCGCCGCCTCCGCTTCCGCTTCCGCCTCCGCCTCCGCCTCAGCCTCCGCCGCCGCCGCCGCCGCCGCTTCGGCGTCGCGGTCCTCGTCACCTGCACACACGCAAGCGCGCAACGGTCAAAGAGACACTGACACTGGAATAACAAAACTCAGGGGATGAGTGTCACACGCACTTGTTTTTGATTGATTAATCAAGCGATGTCTCATGGTGCGTCAACTGCTACGGTCATTAGTCCCGGAGGTTCAGTGAAATCGAGTTATTCCGTAAAGTAGAGGTGTTCTTCCCCCATTGAATGGTGAGATTCTGCGCACACCTACACGTTGGAAATTTCCTACTCCTGGTCAAAAGGACCAGGAGAGTGATTCCCCAGAGGGGCACCGTCGCAGTCGGGACAGGTTCTAAACTCCCGGCATGGGTGGTAGTGTAGTGCGTGTGTGTGTGTGTGCGTAAGTGTGCGCTGAGAGGTAAAATAAAGATGGATTCATGGCGCGCGGTCCATGGCCCGTTTGTTAGGGTACTGCTCCGGCATTCGCGTGGATTTGACTAGAGAAACTACGGATAACTACATATTAGAATTGAATGGCGCTAGAATTCTCCTCTAAACAGCGGCTGAATTCCGCCTAGCTATCTAGTTAGTACTGAACATCCGCCACCGTTGGAGCTTGCGCCCTCGGACCGCTCGGTTTGAGGCGCAGCGGAGTCAACGGAAATTCTGGCTCTGCTAAACTCAGACGGTGTGTTGTTTTTTATAACAATGTACAATGGAAACAATCATCAAAAATACACAGCCACGACCAACTGAAATGGAGATATTAAGTCCACAGTACAAACAATATGTCATATTTCATACAAGAGTGGGAGTAACGTGTTCGAAAGCAAGAGGACAGAGACTAGCAAAAACAGTAAAAGAGCGCAAAAAATATGAGAGCGTGGCTTCCCGTGCGGGACGCTAATCTCTTCGCTCGCTGTGCCTCCTGCTTTTCCTCTGCGTGCTACCTCACACCCCGTGACGCTGTTCCTCTCTAGGGGGGCATTTCGTTACTTGCCTGGGCGGTGAGCACCACCGACATGACATACACAAAACAATCACGAGTTCTGTTCCTGTACCGACTAGAAATCTGTCACTGTGCGAGCGATGCAAACCTGAGTGACAGCAGTGCCCTCTCCACACCATTTGCAGCCACAAAATATTCAACAGTCGATGATTGTAAAGCGCAATAGACACGGCCTCAGATGACCATTGCATAACTTCAATTGTTCTTACAGCGGTCCCAAATTCCCCAACTGCTTGAAAGTTAGTAGAGGTCGCTTTCCTACGTATCATGAGACAAACTTCAACATAAAGGTGCGATAACAGTACACCAATTGAAATGAGTGCAAGGATGTATTGGTAATTATGAAATTTTTACCCATACACTTTATATATGTACCCATAGATACGTCATGTCAATTTATAAACTGTTCTATGTTATCTCGTCTATGTATCGTTTTACCCCGCTAAAATCATAAAATTCGGACGGTCTATGGTCCTATTTCAAGGCTCACAAAACAGCGAAAGAAGACAGGAACGAATAGATTCTATGGTTTCAAATGAAATAATCTGAAAATTGGCTAAATCAATTGGCCTAAATCTCTGATTTGTTATAAAAATAATTATGGATATTAATATAGAAAGATATGGAACACAAAACACGAACAATTATGAGGATGGGTTTAGGCAAAGGAAATTACACTTGATCTCAAAGCAATAAAATTTATGAATTTTTTCGCATTAATTTCAACGAAAGAGAAGGATTTAAATTAATTACGGAGTTAAAATAGGAGTAAATATAAAGAACCTTTGAGAGTATTAGAGATATTTGGAGGAAATTGCTGGTTCATGATTAACGTCATATGCGATATTGCCGTTCATTTCGTTAATAGGACGGCATAGAAACTACAAGCACGCGGAACGTATCTACTCTTTTAACTAGTTTTAAAAACACCCTCAAGAAAATATGACAGAAAATTATCTCTAGTTAAAAAACTGGAGATAAGTAAATTTGAAAAAGGAGTAATATTATTGCACTTTTTCACAATATGAATTTGAAAGTAGTGGTAGCAGTTACACACGTATCATAATACTTATCAATTTTATCATTTCTTTGTATATCTGTTTTTATAATTATTTTAACGAGGCCATTTTTTACGAAATTGCAAACAAGTTCGAAGGATTATGAGTTTTAGCAGTAGTTAACACACGGCCAAAATCCCAATGCAAAAATATATTAGTTCATTTATTACTTTCTCAGGTCACTAAAACAAAGGAATGGTGCGACATTTGTAAAGTTAAAAGTCAGATGGTGTTAAAGCATGTTAGTACTTTCCAGTTATCGGGACCGCTGTGTGTGTGTTTTAATTTTCCAGGAAGAGCTGAGTGCTTCAGCGACAAGGAAATGGTTTTAAAACTCAGCGCAGATGCAGTAGCAGCTGCGCTTGACGTGTTGTAGGTGCATTTGGTGGAAGCCAAAGTGGCCCCAAACCGGGCGGGCGGGGGGGAGCGGGGTGTTACTGAGCTGAGTGAAGCTAGTGCGGAGTTGTCGTCAGGCTAGATAGAGGCTGCGGGTGAGGTGGAGAGGGAGCTAGTGTCTGAACAAGTTTTTGTTGCGTAGCGTAGTTTTCGCATTGAACCGATGAGACTCAATTGTCTTCTACTGTGAACGATGCGTGTCATTTTGGAGGACCATTTCAAATGCTTGTGAAAACAACCATTATTTCCATTTGGAGTTGATAGATCGTAGGAAGTATCTCTATGTAAATTGATTTTGAAACCTAAATTAATTATCTTAAAAGACCGAATCTCCGTAAGGTCAAAGCAGCAAATTGATTTAAAAGATGAATAGAACAGCTTTTTTACATTACGAATAACTCCGTTTATATTTTCTTGATTTTTCGGGTTGGCAACTAAATGTCTAGATTGAAAAATATTATCTCGGAATATTCACCACGTAGCTAAAGTTTAGTCAATAGTTTATACACCTTTTTATCACACTTCAAAAAACACTAGATATAAAAAGCTTCTGAATATTTAATTTTCAATATCTTACGAAGCTTTCTTTCTATTCACTAAGTTATTCTATATCTATGAATGACAGCTCGTTTCTCATACATCTATATTTCCTTATTAAAGCCTCGCCTGTTTATTATAGTAAAAGGAAAATTCAAAAACTTCAAATTCGTAACTTCATGTACTTATTTTGATCACGTATAACACGCTGGCATGACAAAAATAATGTTATCTTACGGAACAACCTATCTTGGGGACTCATCTCGGTTGCTCCTCTCTGAACTGATTTGGACTAAGGACCGGTCGAAAAATATTCTGTACTGTCTGGCCACTTAAGAACAAAACAGTTTGGGGCAAACGACATGTTACCACGGTTTCGATCACTAGATAAGATCTCACTCTGCGTTCATAAAGAACATTTCGGAAAAATGAATGACTATAAGTGACCACTTACTTTAATCCATTACCTAGTGCTTAAGGATTTCCTTGTCCCTTTAGTGTCGACTACGAATTAGGCCCTAAGCCTCATAGCTCAAACCCCTCTCATTTCGAAGCAGAGTGAATACAAAGCACTATTTGAAAACTACCTAGTGATAAAACAGCGATCATTCGAGGAATATAAATGCTCGTTGGTTTCAACGATGAATTTACATTTTTTTCAGTGCTGAAACATTTTGCTTCACTTGAAATGTTTTTGTTATGATTGTATAATTCCAATTCAATAAATGTCTTCATTTATATTTTAAAAATTAAGTAATTTAATCCCAAGTAGAATAAGAAACCTTCCTTTTAATCTCTTGAACTTAAAATGAGATGTATTTGATTGAGCGTATGAAATGTGTGATTATGTGTGATATTTACACAAGGCGTATTTTGATTTACTTCTGAATATCCATGTGTTAATTACTGTTATGTATTCTTTCAATTTAGACAATTAGTACAACATAAAGGGTAAAATATCTTTTGCTTAAACGATTTAAAAGTGCCTAGTACGACTTTTTTCATGATGGGGAAAATTGACGACATCTCTGTTGTTAATAGAGAGTTTTACCGTCAGGCGTAAGGAGATATCCTTAAACTCTATTACTCTATTACTCGTATCACGTGACTAACGCCTTTATACGGTCGTAATAAACAACGTTCAGAAGAGTTTTAGCAATTGCGACATTGCGTTTTGCATTATAACAAAGGAAGCTTTTCAAGCGTTGAACATAGAAATTGCATAATATATCAAAGAGAGCGGGCTAGTGGAGACATTTAAAACACGTTACGAGTCATCAGAGTAACAAATATACATTGTGCATGGAATTTTAGATTTTGTGGCCCTCCGCGATGAGTATGCAGTCTGGAATTTTGAATCTGCTTTTCTTGAAAATATAGGAAATACCTTAAAACAGCGTTCGTTAGGAGCATAAGACATAACCTATCCCGAAGGTATGATTTGAACTCCTTTTTCGCGAATTTCTTTCCTGTCACCTCTCCAACATATCCCGTTAAATCTTGCCAGCATTGTGGCGTTGGTAAGGAATAATTGTAACTTGCCTCACATACGAGAATCGGTTTACCAGAGTAGGAAAAAATCAACTTTTCCTAATTTTTGCGGCGGCCATTTGGCTGCTTGTAAGCTGACCGTAGAGACTCCCACAAGCGTGCACTATTTATTAAGGTATAAGGTCGTACCTTAGGCCTAAGGTAAGACGTTACGACCTCAAGGTCCATCACGTAACTATTAGTGCATAACGCCGCTACCTTACGCGTGGCGCTAAAACTCCCTAATAAGAACAAAGACTTTAAAATTAGAATACAAATTCCAATTTCAATTGTTGCTCTTTTGTTGCACGTTTCATTATGAAAATTATTCACAACTACCAATATCATAAATTCATCAACGTTAATAATAGCATACGTACCAATATTTTAAAAATAAAAATGTTTCAAATAATTTTCTCTGATTATGGTAATGGACATTAAAATGTATTTAACTAGACGTTAGTGAATAATATTGATCCAGGAAAAAATTGTAGAATATCAAAAAAATAATTTAAGAACATGAGAAAATTCTCCAAAACTAATTTCACTTTGCCCCAAGCATAATCAATGAAGTGTGATTAATTTGGAAAATTTTCTACCTCTCAAGCGGCAAATTACAAACGCGAATTCGAAATCTCTTCTGTCTATAATTCTGTTCACCAACAAATTCCAATTTAAATTCGTTTTCCGAATCCAGAGGTTTCTTTGTGGGAGAGAGTTCGGCAACATCAATGCTAAACACATACAGAGCTCGGAATTTAAACGAGTTCCTGTACATTTCATGCATTCAGATGGCGCCTACTTGCTAAACAAGACTGAAAATTGTTCCAGGCTTCGAATCGTTGCGAGGACCGATGTGCTCGTGAATATCAAGTAGCTACGCACCTCTTCCTTTCCAAGTAAAATTATTAGCTAATAGTCCCTCACTATTGCCTCGGTTGTGCAAAGAAAGGAGTGAAGAGTTACTGCTTTAGGCATGAATTTTAAAATTAGAAATCAAAATTTGCGCTTCTAATTAAATTCGACTGGGAAAATAGATTTAATTAAAGTAAGGATAGTTATAATCATGATAAAATCTAACTTAGACAAAAAAGTATGTAATTTGTTTTACTCTAAAAGGCACAAAACTTTACTGATGTTCACTAGAATGTATATTTATTTAGGTTAGTAACGAAGTTTAATCAACACAAGAGATTATCAACATAGAGATTATTTTGAGCATCTATCAAATTGAAATAAAATAAATTTATCTTCAAAATCTCATTTCATAAAATATAATACTTTTAAATAAATAACGTCTGCCTTCCATAAACTTGGAAGGACGCTTGTTCAAATACTGTTTTCTTAGGTAAGTTTGTAAAAATTGTTTCCCCTTAATCCATTTTCAATAGTTAATTTACTACTGTTTATTTATGTGTTTATCGATTGTTATGCTAACACAAATAAGCGTTTTTCAGCAAAGGTTCTAAAGTTCTAATTCGGCTTTTATAATTTTACACGAGAATTAATGATTCTTATTTGGTTTCGTACAACTTATACGCTTATAAAAGTGAATTTCGATGAATAATCAGACACGATGCGTTCGCGATGTGTTCGAAGTGCATCCCAAGGTCAACTTTTCGTAAGCCTTATAACCAACTCTCCCAAAAGTTATACCCCGTTTGCAACCCATTCTGTTTTCCTCGTCAGTACAAGGAAGAGCTCACCTACGTATCAATGCTTGGAAGAACGCCCTTCGCTTTCATATTTGAAAAGTCTGAAAGAGAAAAAAACAAATGCTCCTTTTAACGTTGTTTTATTTCTTTATTTATTTGATTGTTTTGTACATAGTTCAGTTTCTAATAACTTTGCATATGTATTGATGACTTATAGCTTAACTTATCCTAATTTAATACTACTACAGAAGTTGAGGAAACCATAATAGCACCTCATAAGAACTATTCCAGATCTGAGGACAATTCACAAAATATGTGGAATGGATATTTATTTTTTATGAGAGTGGGATGGATGGGGCTTTTGCAAAGTTTGAATGAAGATAAGGTTTGGATATGGTGTATATTTGAGAAGAAATTGTGGGATAGGTAGGTGATGTGGTGCATGATGGGATCGAGGTTGAATTCATTATGCAATTGATGATTAGATATGAACCAAGGTGCATTAGTGATTGTACGGAGGAATTGGTTCTGTACTATTTGAAGTTTGTTGTTTGATCCATACTGGGCAGGCGTAGAGAAGAGTAGGTCTGATTATTGTTTTGAATAAGGTTATAGCTGTTTTGTATGGGGAGGTAATTATTTCTATTTATTAGAGTTTTAATTGATGCAATTTGTTTTTAGTTTGTATTATTTTGATGTCTATGTGCTGTTTCCCGTTCATTTTGGTGTCCATGTGCAGTCCAAGATATTTTATGGATTCATTTGGTTGGTACCATGGGATGGGCTCATTATTTAATGTTAGTGGGGTTGGTGAAGTGTATGGTCTTAAAGAGAATATTTTAGCTGCAGTTTTGTTTGGGTTTATGAAGATTCGGATTGGCTGGGTAGAGGGTAGTGATGGAAATTGTTCTTGTTGGTTGCTTGTTGGTCTGGATGGTGGTGTTCTTTGGTATGGATTTCTTATGTTATTGGGTGGGGTAATTTTCTTTTCAACAATTACCTTTGAATATAAACAGTTCTCATTTCTTACATCTGCACGGCGATTGCCTCTGCAAAAAACTTCAGGTGGGGGTTTCTTTACTTTCAAGACAAGTTACAGAATAGTGATTACCAGAACATATTGCTCAGTTAATTTTGTGATTGCAATTATTTCTAGAGTGTCCTAAGTCCAAACATCTATAGCACTGTAGTGTACCTTCTGGTCTTTTTATTTTTTCGGTGGTGACTTTGAGGTTGCAGACTTGATTAATGTTGAGTATTGTTGTCAGTGGTTCATTGTCATTGAACCCGGCTGCTATTACAGGAATGGGATGGATGTTCTTCTGAATACGGGCGATTGTAACAATGGATGGGTGTCTTTGTTTTAAATCTCGCATAATTTCACTGTCAGCTATGGAGAGGTGGACATTTTTGAATACTACCGAAAAGTTTTTGTTTGCAGGGTCTTTGTAGGAGTGGAATCTTCTATTTATGTTGATTAAGTATTTTATGATTTTACAGAAATCTTCAGCTGAGCCGGGATTTATTGTCACTTTGTTGTTCTTTTGTTCAGCTACGAAGTTTTTTGATACGTTAATTTTAATTTCATTAACGAATGAGTTGATGTTAGTTATCTTGCCAATAAAAATTGGGGGTATTTTATTGGTTGTAGTAGACTGTGAAGATTGATCATACTTTAGATAGTTGAAGCGTTTATCTGGGGGAAGAGAATTGGTTTCCTTGGAGGCTAATTCCCTAAATCTGTTACCTACTGGGACATTGTATGAAGATTGCAAGTCTATATTTTCATTTCTGTAGTTGAAGTTTTGTATTACGGAGTCTACTGAAACATCGTAACCGTTTGTGGGTGGTGCACTGGCTAAATCTGATGTAGAACCTTTAATATAGTCACCGTCACTTGCACTTGCACTGTGTTTTTTGTTATCGCTGTTGGAAGCGTCCTCGCCTACTGACCTTTTTCTTTGGTTGACGCTGGCTTCTACCTCATGCCGGCTGCCTAAGGTTACGAGCGTTGTACCTTGCGATGGGTCTTGATAACATGAAGTTTCTGATGTAGAATATTTCATGGTAGTATTCCCGTTAGTGGCACTTTCACTGTGTGTGGTAGTTAAATTAATGAAGTTACTTTGCGGAATACCGCTGGAGTTGTGTAGCATGTAAAGAGCATTGCTGACTACGTTGCCAGTTGATTGATTCACATCCAATGCCATTGGTGAAAGTTATTCGATGTACTGGATTAATACTATATTTCACTTACTACACTTATTACAAGAAGCACTTGAAATATAAACTGGTTTGTCGGTATCGGGCGGGTCCGTACCGACGCTAGCGTTCCGACTCTTACGAGAGCCCTGACCTTTTAACGTTGTTCATTTTGTATTCCTTTTAGATTATAATAGAGTAAGAAGCGCTTGTTATTTTCAAATTCAACTGTATCGAATATTCTTCATTTACTGAAACAATTCTGTGTATACCAGCCGTGGTATTTCATGGTAGTATTCCCGTTAGTGAAGGAGAGCCTCCAAGAAGGAGAAAAAAAGGGGCCAAATTATGTAGAATTAATATAATTATACTTACAGTTTCGAAGATTCTAAGACGTTCACCTATGTTCGACGTTTTCTCTAGTTGCCAAAGCATCTAAATATTTGCGTTACACGTGAACGGAAACTTAACCTAATTGCTTTCTCCTTACCCGCAATCCTTACTTACGATTGGACTATGCCTTCGCTGGTAGCCAGCGTCAAAGGGAATTAGTTGGGAAGCAGATGTGAGGGACATCTGACCGCAGGATGCAATCGGAAGATTTCCCCCGCGGCGCCCGCCCTCTCCCTTGAGTTTTGCTTGTCAATCAATCAATCATGTCTTATTTTACGTGGCGAAGCTCAAGCTACAACGCCTACTCCCGCATGATTTAGCGAGAGAAGTGTTCTGTACGTTGCCCGTCGCTCACGGCCCTCTCTTCCGAAAAACGCCATTTCAGAGGTTAATAAGCTGGATATATCAGGGACATATTCCGTAGCACTTGCGGTTGGACCCTCATCCTCTCCTGAATACGGCCGCGACATTCATTTGTAGCAAGAGCACAGGACGGATCACGGTACGTGGATTTTCAAAAGCCGAAAATATAAAAATGCGAGAGAGAGAGAGTAAATGTTGAAGTTGGTGAATTGCGAATAAGGGAAATAAAATGAAAGTGCATACGACTTCAGAATCCCTTACAGGGCCAACACAGAATTTACGACTGTTAAATGTCGACAAATACATGATGCATTAATTTTCAGTTACACGACGAGAAAAATAGCGAGTCTTATGTTATTCACTTTCAAATATCAAATAAAATATATTTCTGTTTTCAGTTGATTTTACGTTTAATTGTGAATGGACCTAACAGAGCATATACAAACGAAAGCAGCTGGCATACCTGGCTCACGCCACTAAATAATGTTTATGAAAATCATTGTGAGATATAGTGAACACCATTTCAGTTAAATCTCCCTTGAAAAAACGCAATTAAATAATGTTTACTCTTTAGTTTCTAAGAGTAGCAAAAAAGTGGCGGTAAGCGGGGTGTTTGCGAGGTTTGTTGCTCTTCTAAACCTATTTTAAATAGTGTTTCTTTGGAGCAATTGCTTTTCTTAGATTAAAAACTAACACACATTTATTTGCTAAGCCATTAAAATCAATTGTGAAATACAGACTCTCTTCTAAACGGTTTACATATCAAAATGCAGTTGTCGCTCAACAATGCGGAACCATGAGGCAGACATTTTTAATTTTAAGAAATTAAATCGTCTTTTATTTTGTAAATGGAATTATATGTTTCTCACCAGCAATGGATAGATCATAAACACAACTAACGATGTTAGTATTTTGGTAAATATTTAAGTAAAAAATAGACTTTTTGGCATGTGAATTTAAAGTAAACAGGCGATATTTACTGTGACAGTGCTTGCGACTGTCGGTTTTGGGGAAGATGGCCTTCGCGGCGCCGTGACTGTTACGGGCAGCGGCGCCGGGAATGGAAAGTCACCTTGCCTAAAGGCGAAAATTGCAAGGGCTGCTAAAGGAAATTTGGTCTGTTCAATTAAAATCACATGCCAGAAAGTATCATTTTATAGTCATACTACTGTGAAAACATCAACAAACATACATACATACATTATTGTATTCCTCTTTTTATGATCTATCCATTACTAGAGTGAGAAAAATATACAATTCAATTTAAAAAATCAAAGATAATTAAATTTCTGAAAAACTAAAAAAAATACGAACAATATCTGTACAGCATATCACTTGCCCTATGATTCCGCACTGTTAAGCGAATACTGCATTTCGATATCGCAAACTGTTTAGAAGATACGCGGGAAGCCCTCACTTGCTTATTGGGACACCCAGTTGTACTGTATGTGAAACCATGTAGAACACTGCAGTTTCAGGTTTATTTCAAAAATTGAATACTTGTCCAAATTTCTCAAAACTGAAATATTTTCCCTGGGATGCACATACCCTTATGTGCGGGCTCTGTCCCACAAAATAGGTGTATTGTTGGGTGGAGGCATTGAACGATTTGGCAGGTTGTTCATGCTTCTAAATTTTTAAGAGGGCACGCCCCCCATGATCTGTTGGGGCGCAATATATTTGAGGTTAATTGGATTGATTTTTTTATTCTTGAAATTGTAGTTGATGTAATTTATTAATAGTGTTGGGTGAATTGATCCGAGGGTTCGTTTACGACAAATAAAGTTTAATTGTTGTTGGGCGGAGGCGTTGAACGCTTACGCTAGTTGTTCATGCTTTGTTGCGGATAAGCTAAGCGCTCTGACCGTGGCGGGCCGTGCTTCGGTCGCTGTCCTCGTCGGCCTCGCCGTCGGCGGCGCCCGCGCCCGCGTCCGCGCCCGCGTCCCCGTCCTCCTGCGCCGCCGGTGGCAGCAGCGGCAGCAGGTCGGGCGGCGGGCGGCGCAGGGGCTCGGCGCGCGGCTCGCAGTACTGCGCCGCCGCCTGCGGGTCCGGCACCAGCAGCAGCTCCTGCAGCTCGCCCTGCAACCACCACCAACACCGACCATACTCTCTCACTCACGATATCCGTTCGCGTCTGCGATGGATGGTGAATGAATAAAGAGTGAGACAATTTTACTGCAAGCCTAAAAGAAGCCTCGAAGCTAAATTCTATAAACTGTTTCGTCACCTGACTGATATCTTTTTTCCACGCCAGATGGCGAATGCGACAGATTGGCAATGTGTACATAAATAAAGACCACCACAAGATAATGTTATTCAAAAATATCATAAATGTTTGTACTACAATAAACCTGTTGAAAAAAACTCAAAACAAACAAAATTAACTAAAAAGAAATAAATTGGTATTCAAACTAAAATATTCAGAAAAATTGTAAGGAGAAAACAATGAAAATTTAAAAAAATTCAAAAGTACGTATTTTTTTCAATTTGTGACAAAGTAAGGAATAGCAAAACATTCAAGAAATGATAGACGGTGAAACTTATGAATCTAAATGAAATACAATGGAAATCAGTGGAGACCTTAGAATGGAGAATTATCCTGGAGAATTATCCTTCACACAGCAACTGAATTTCACCTAGCTGTCTAGGTAGCATCGGGATCACAATCCTAAGATCTCCCGAGCAGAGAGACTGCAGTGACAACAATTGACGCTCTCTGCCCCCTCATTTAATTTTCTTGGATCCGTTCAACTCTCCGCGCACCTGCATTTCGCAAACGATCATTTAGATCGTTAAAAAACTCTAAATATAAAAATGACCGTCTGTGAAGACGCAAACTGGTGACGATAAAAGTCGAAAAAGAAAGGAAAAAAACAAATAA
This sequence comes from Gryllus longicercus, assembly GCA_038098605.1. Classification (NCBI taxonomy): domain Eukaryota; kingdom Metazoa; phylum Arthropoda; class Insecta; order Orthoptera; family Gryllidae; genus Gryllus; species Gryllus longicercus. Next base: position 1,864,122 of record JAZDUA010000150.1, read on the forward strand.
ACGAGTATATTTGATATATTTTACCTTTTAAGAATCGCAAATCACATCAGCTGGATATAAATACTGACACACCATTTTGAATTTGGTTAGATAAACTGTTTGTGTTTTGCATCGCGGCATATTCGCTTTAACTCTTTACGTAGCGAACAAAGAAAAACAAGGTGCATGTTCCTCGCAAATTTTCCATTGTTTAGGTATAGTTAAGAACGTTCGCATCTCCATTTGCCGGATAGAATCCGAAAACTGCTCCCGACGAGTTTACATAATTCTTCGTTGTTTGCAAGCTTCTTGGCTTCGCCTGCATCGACCAACCAACTGCCGCCGGCGCCTGTATTAAGAAGCGCAGGCCCGCTCCTTGAAGACGGTCAGCGGGGACTCAGAAAATCCGATTATCGGAAAATTGATTCTGTTTATACAAAATATGAGCGAAGCAGTGCGCGCACACTAGCGCGGATTCCAAGCAGCCGCCTCTACAAACAGCAATCTGTGCGGAGACATGCAGCGCTGTAGTCTCTTCACCGTCCAAACGGCACTCAAGGCCTTATACCTACTCATCTTTATGTAAAAATTGAAAGGCGATCGCATATGCAGAGTTACAGCATATTTTAGAATAAGAAGTACGACTTAAGAGATTAAGATGCTACCGTTAACAACACGTTTGAATCCTACGGGATTCAAACGTGTTGTTAACGGTAGCATCTTAATCTCTTAATTATTGTCGTTTTACATGTTTTCAAGTTACATCAGAACTACGGTTCTGATGTAACTTGAAAACATGTAAAACGACAATAATTTATATACGAACTGCAGTTTTTGATCTGAAGATGGTTTTATTCATGTACGTCTGATTGTAAATTTGCATCCTTTTTCACTTACGTACTCATCACATTAAGAGAATGAAAAGGATGAAATGGTTGGTATTAATAATTTATTTCCATTGAATTTGAAGTTGGCGGTACTAAAACACTGGGTAACGAGGAAACACAATAGAACAATTTACAGTATAAATATATCTTGATACAGAAGTATAGTTTTATTGTTATCATCAGAAACAAAATATTTAACGACAACCCTTGCACCCGTTTTACTCATACGAATAAAATAGTCACCAATGAAAATCTGTTTTACACATAAATAAAATTGTCAATGAAAACTAATTGTCTGTAGCTTGAATCTTATCATTTACTAAACAAATTTCTTAAAATAATATTTCGTAAAGCAGCTACTTACTATTAAAAATATTTTTAAGACATGCGTATATTTGAAACATTTCACACAACACGTTTAAAAAACGCGTGCATTCTTCACATACATCCTCAAAATGTTTTTCTCAACATGCAAAAGGGAAATCTCAACAGCTTTTCTCTTTTATCCGTTACTCGCAGCTGAAGCTGTTTGCTTGTCTTTATGGCGCGCGGCGCTGTCACTTGTTAAACGTCACGTGCACCGATACCAACAGGTCGTCCGTGGGGGGTGAGGCAACCATACGCATCGCTTCGCCCGTCAAATCCGCTCCGTGTCCCGAACACTGTCCCGAATCTAGACAAAAGGCGCGCATGGCAAAGGAGAAAACTTAGCACCAAGATTAAAACATTTCAAATGACTATGAATCGGTCTCAAGATCGTAAATAGTAGTCAGGAAGTAATTCTCAAATTACATAGCATCGTAGGCTTTCACGGCCGGAGTCAATAGAAGATAAATTTGTATCATGTTACTGTTCAATTTTATCTATAAAATACAAACCGAAGGATGTACTTATAACGACCAGCGTGTTAAGGAGTTTAAGCCCGTCATCCAAAAATTACAGTTTAAACAAAGTAGTTGTATCTAAAGATTGCGTTGAGGAATTCTATTTCAAGAAAAGGTATTTCTTATTTATATGATTCTTGTCTTGTACGTAGGTAATATTACGAAAAGTATTGGCCGACACGGTCGGTATCACAAATAACAGACTACCGCCTCGGTTTACAAATTTGAACCGCGTCTGTTATTTGCTCTATTTAGGCCTCATGTCATTAGTAACAATAACTAGTGCTGCTACATCAGCAAATCTAGCATTATTTTTAACTTTTGAAATTTTCGAAATTTCAGTGAGATCAACGAAATGATATCTTCGCCATTTTTTTTAACATCTTTACGCTATTCGAAGACAATTTTTAAGCAAAAAGTTGGAGCCGTTTTAAAAAAAAACGTTTAAAATGTTTTTGAGGCTTCATATAAAGTACTCCAAATATCCGTTTGAAACTTTCAGAGCCTCGAGTTAGTTCAGTTCGATCGGGGATAAATTTGGGAGATAAAATTGAATAGTGTAGGGGCTAGCGTTGAGCACAGACGAACGGACGGACGGACGGAAGGACCGACGGACGAACGAATTAACAGTCGGACAGACGTTTTGCCGTTTTGACATTGTGACCACACGACATGTAAGAGAAAGTAAATTGTCTACTCGTAGGAACAATATTTATCCACTTTTTTGTTAGAAGGGCCCTACAATATGAGGTTTTCTGTCGAAAAATCGCCTATTTCCGCCGCAACACTACAATCCTTTGTCTTTACATCTTACGTAGTGAGAAGAGGAAGTAAAAAGGAAAGCAGCTTTTAGAGAAAGCGCACGTTTGGCGTCAGCGGACGTGCGACACCCAAACGACTTTTCGAATTTTTTTTTTGAAACTGTGCATGTAACGGCAACACAGATTCGAACCATCAACATTTCCATTAATTGAGTGTCGCCCACAGCGCGGCTTAGTTTTGTCTACTGTCTGAATTCCTACTTATTTCTTACCTTAAATATTTCTGGATAGTGAAAATGAATTACAATTTTTAGTTGCTTACTTCCAGAGGAAATATGAAAACAGAGAGACGACGGAATTTTTGCGTTTACAAAATCAGTAAGAGAAGTGTGGATTACGGGGAGTCTCGTTCTTTGTTTTCTGTCTTGATGTACGAGGAAATGCAATCGCTACATCCACGAACAAACAAGCAAAATTTACTAAACGTTAGTGCGAATAAAGCCCAAACAATATGAACTAAAATTTGTTCTTTCGACATATCCCGATGAGCCATTTGCTTTGCAATTCCTATGGCTCTCTTCACGGAAAATTGTCAGTACTCAGGGGTTGTAACACGCACAATGAGAGGAAGAGTGACCAGACCAATTTGAAACAAAGTATAAATAATGAAATTCAATCTGTTGTACGCCTGCCGTCCGACCTTTCAGGAAAAATTTGCACTCTCCTGTAAACACAATTTTTTTCATTTTTAGAATAAATGAGTGATATATGTAGATATGGAGCACTACTATATGCAAGGGGATGCAAGAACACAGTATTATATGTGTTTACGATTGATTAACAACGTAATAAGCATATTATATTTAGATCCGCGATTGTCAAAAAGAACATTACGATCTCTACCAAATGTTCAAAACCAAATGTTCAAATGTAGTAATAATTTCTACGTAACTTTATGGTCTTCATAGACAAAATTACGATTGTGTAACGAATGCCTCACGAGATGTATGTGGCATACAAATGTATTAGAATTTGTTTTCGACTGAAAAGTTCCTATTCACCGACTTTGTTACTTCTGAAATATTCCGTTCAAATAAGTAAATTGCATTTACTTCTGCATTTGTCAAATATGAAATCACAATCTCCACTAAAGGTTGAAAAATATTTATTAAGTTTCTAAGTGACTTCTAGTCTTGTTGATGAAGATACAGCACAGGTAACGAAAGCAGCACGAGATGAAGCAAATTGTAATAAATGAAATATTTGAATTTTTAAGTGTAGATCATCACACTGATTCTCTTCTGTTCTCCTATTTCTTTTCTTGGTTATTTTTTTACGGAAATCACACAGAAGTTTCTCTGTTCAGTTAAAACCCTCTGTATAGAAACACATTCTTGTATTGAAGTTGTCGTTAAGTATTCACGGTTAATCTCCTTCCCCACACACATGTAAGAAAAGAAGGAATGCAGATCTTTGAAAGGTGATGGGAATAATTTTGGGTCTTTTGTATTTTAAAGGTTTCGAACATGACTCGGTGTCTCAGAAGACATTTTACCCACTTCAAGGTGTAAGGAGAAGGGTGTCAAAGGTCAATTGACTTTCTGATGTTAAACTCACATATGATTTGCCCCTGATTAGTAATCAGCGCATTTCGGATTTGTCTTGGCAGGTACGTGGAATATATTTCTCTTCGTTAAAGCGCCTACCTGTCTAAACATCCATACAACTTGTGTTATCCACCAATCAGGCTCGATATTCGATATGATATTACTCGATACTGATGATTCGATATCGATATTCGATATGGGAATACTCATCACATGGTTATTGACAACTCGTAATTATCTTCTACTCTCTATAAGTGCCGTAGAAGTTTTGAATATTTAGTTTGAGATACCTCGCATACAAGGATCGTTTACCTTACACTGCGAGCTTTCGGGGTTGTTCCGACAGACCCAGTGAGCGTCACGCTGCGTCGCAAAGAGTCGCACGAAGCGCGTAAAGCGGCTTTTGCTTCATCGGCCAAATCCTTCCCTCGCTTCCTCCCTCCCTCCCTCCCTCCCTCGCTCGCTCGCTTGCCGGCGCCGCAACTCAAAAGCGACAGCCGCGCGGCAGAGGTAAGCTCCTTCCTAGGCTCATAATCCACGCGCTATTTCACTCACGAGCGAGTGGCCGCGCATTATGATCCGGTGGCGACCCCTGAAACGGTTTCAAAACACATTCTATTCGGAAGGGTTGCCCACGTTAATTGTTTATACAGCGTTTTCACGTTTTTGGACAGCATATGCTACGCTTTATTAAGGACTACTTGGTGGTATCTCCAGGCGATAATTTTTACCTAAAAACGTAAAATTCTGTGGTAATACACTTCCGGTTTTTTGTTTTATACTGAAATATATTTTCTTCCAATACAAGTTAAAATGTCTCCATTAAGTTTTGTCGACATTCGTACAATATCTACATTTTCATTTTTACATAGCTTTTGTCGACATTCATTAAACCTTTTTTCCCCTAAGCTGAAGAATAATTTAGCGCATCAAGACGATAACATTGTACGTCAAGTTGCTTTCAAGAGACCTAATTGCAATCACTTTTAACTGTCATATATAGATGAAATTTTGATACTTAAATTAATTTTGCTGGCAACTATTACATAAAATAGCAAATAGATGTTTTCGGTTTATATCTGTGATAAACATCATTTGACTGATTCATTGAAAATACACTTTTGTTGTCGTAATGTTGCGTCGTAAAATAATGAATGATCAGTAAGGAGTGAATAAAGAAGAGTAGCAAGTAATCTATGAGAGAAAATAGAAAATATATTTTATTGCTTACTAAATGCCAACTCTCTTGGTTCCTGCTTTGCCTCGGGTGCTAAATGTTTCAGACATGAATAAAACCTTTCAACAAACAATATACCTTTCAACAAACAATAAACCGTCAACTGTTTTATTCAATATTCCAAACCTACCAACACGAATGAACAAAGAATGAAATTCTTATACATTACTTTCCAGCGCCCCAAACATAGGCGTTTTCAAGCTGATTAGCTCAGAGGCGAGCTTTTCAATTGGAGAGGATAAGTAAACGCGCGGGAGCTTGAGGTCCGGGAGGGCAATGAGAGATCCGTGTTGAAGCCACTCGGCGGGATGAAGGATCGACTCCTCATTACGCTGCGGGCCGCGCGGGAGGCGCCCGGCAAACGCGGAGCGCTGAGAACACAGACGTGTTTGCTCTCTGGCTGCGATCCCTCGCGGCGCTTCTGCCAACTCCCGAGTCGCGGCGCGCGCGTTCGCCCTCCAGCCGGCCCGCCCCGGCCCGCCCCCGCCCGGCGGGCAAGCGGACCGCTCGTACGCGTCGGCTCTGCACGCCGCCGTTCCACCTGAGGAGCTCACCTCCGATGGAGTCGGCGATGGTGTAACGGTTAGCGTATCGGTTACACCCAAGTTGGAGGGTTCAAACACGATCGAAGCCGTGGATTTTTAAGGGCGAAAACATCCTTCGTACGTCTTCCTTCCGAGGAGAAGTAAAGCCGGCTATCCCATGTTAGTAGATTTACTTGCATGTAAAATATCCTCAAGCCTAAATGACGCCTCAGAGCTAAATTCAAATCTTGTTTCTCGCCCAAGAAATACCTCCTTTCTCTGCTAGTTGATGAAAGGAGCGTAGCGAAATTTGCGTGGTCAGACGGAAGAGCGGGCCTGATGGCTCGGTACGTAAAATAAGGCATTAATTCAATTCAATTCAATGGAGAGGTTCTGGAAGTTGGGATTGCGGTTGGAACTTTTGAAAAATCTCCAGTGCATAGAGTGTCGCGGGCGTGACGCCGCTTTCGGCCTGCGAAAGTATTTCTGTTACTGCAATCATGTGTGAGAAATTAGTTGAAGCTGAAATCAGTTGATTTACTCATCTTTCAGCTATTTATAGTTAACATGAGGGGAAGGAATTCTGGGACTCAAGAAAACGTTCGCAGATGATCTTCTCCCCCATATGCCACATACAGTTTTTACTGTTTTCTTTTTCACTAAATAAATCTATATCTAAAATGTCGTGAAGGTTTTGAATGCACTTTTCTTTTGTAGATTTTTTCTAGGGGGTTCATTATTGTATTTACTTTGAATTATTTTGAATAACCGATTTCTGTTGAATTTTGTAAGCATGCTACCAATAATTCTGAAATTATTTAGTATATTTATTGTGTTCATTAGTATATTTAAATACATACGTATTTAAATACATTGATGTGTAAGTTTACATACATTTGAGAATTTGTCACTCGGCGTCATTACTCCAAGCAAATTATCATATTTATAATTCTGTCGCCTGCAAATTTGCTCTAAAGTAGCTCTAAAGCAGTACTGTCAAACTTCGAGAGTGAGTATTTAGTGTTTGCGAGCACATCGCCTATTTCGATAATTAGCCCCTTGACTGTACTGCATGTTATTATAGGGAGGAAACGGCAATATTCCCTTCTGGAACGTGAAATCGGCACCAATCTACACGTAGGTTTGCGAGTATTTCCTCCTCCAGGGATCTTCCCCTAGAGGGGAACCGCCAGCCTAAACCAGCTCTGTTCTCCCGGCATATATATATATATATATATATATATATATATATATATATATATATATATATATATATATAGTAGTGTAATACTGTAAGTGTTATGAGTGAAAGGAGGGAGAAGAGGGCAAGGATGAGGAAAACACGATCGCTCACTTTCCGCGGTTCGTTCGTTAGTGTACTGCTCCGGACCAAAAGCCACGGTGTCGCCGCTTGACGTCGCAGCAGGTGCGAAATAGTAGTATCGTACATGTCGTACATATATTCAATACGCGAAACAAATATGTTTATGAAGTAGCTGGAGCGCGTGTAGCGCAGGGTACCTGAAAGAGGTATCCCACGACGACGTCGGCGTCAGCTGGAGTGTCGAGGGCGCCGCGGCGCAGCACATCGGTGCCCACCCACGCGCAGTCCACGAAGCTGCGCACGGCGCTGCCTTGCAGCCTGCAAGGCACAAATACACAATACGAAGAAGTCAGGCTTAGAAGTGATTAATGGGAAGGAATGTAAATCTGTAATAGCCATGCCAGCATAACCGAATAAAAACTGTCAACAAATATATTGCTAATTAACGCTCACAATTTCGATGTTAATGCCAACGTATATTCACCGATAAACCTTGTGTGAGATGGCTTTTTGCTGACGTGCGTGAGCTGGCTTATCTTGACAACAGTCCACACGTACGTTAAATTTGGATAGTAGCTCAACGGAAACTATCAAATAATTTATTGATAAATAATTGTCACAATTTGGAATTAATTGCCTCGTATTTTCGTTGAGAAAACGGGTGTGAGCTGACTGGACGAGACAGTTTTTGTCAAGCCACGATTCTTGTGTGTACTAGCGACGCATAAAGCCTGCACACACTCGTTTTCGCAAAGAAACTACGAGGCAGTTAATTCGAAATTGTGGCAATTAATCAACAGTAAATTATTTGACAGATTGTATTTGGGTATGTGTACAAAGCTGTTCGACCTTTACACATCTTTAAAGAGACAGATGGGAAAACATGAGAACATTGCGCTTCTGCGAACATTGCAGTGAAATATTGCTCCTCTGCGACAGCTGTTCAGTCACACATTTTCGTAAAACATTTATGTTTGTTGATGGCTCCCGTAAAGATATTTTTGGGGGACACAAATAACACGATAAAACTACATATCCCATATTCAGGATTAAAGTTTTAAGAAGAAAAAGTCGATCAAGTGAAGGATCTTCACTAGCACTGGTAAATTCAAATGTCTGAAGCTTTAACAAAAGTTGAAGATTTTAATTTTATAAATTCAGACAGTTTTGTTGGCATTATTCCAAGATCTAGCGTTAAAGATAAGATTTTCTTCACAAGAAATCTCTGAAGTAGAAGGAAAATGAACTAATTTTAAACTTTTGCAATTTTTTAAAATACAGAGCTCAAGGAAAATGAAACCTTACTCATTTTTATAATCATACTTCACTTATCAAAAAACAAATAAACGAAGAAAAGATGTGGAGTCTTTTGACAAATTATTTTTTTAAAAGTCCTTATTTCTTGCAAAATTACATAAAAACAACTCACATTCTTAAACATTATACCCACACTGTTTAAAGATCTAAATTTGAAAAAATAGACTTCAGTTTAGAAAGTACATATTTTTTCTTTAATTAGTTGTAGGAAGACTCAGAAAAATACTTTCGTACTTTTCAAAAAATCAGGGATTTTAATAAAAATTATACCTGCGCCATTTAATTAAGCGACATTTACGCTCTCAGAGGGAACGAGGGGACCCGGAAGGCGAAAAATTAAAAAAAATAACAATTTTCACTTTTTGGTGAATTATTTATCTTCAATATTTCCCCTTTTCAATGATGTGTTCATGTGATCTGTGCGTTGTTCCGAAGTTTGCTTTTTTTAATTAAATTATATGCTGCGCATCGGCTTTGCTATGCATTGTTGCCAATGAAAAAATATCCCCAGCATTTAATATTTTTCAGTGCGAGAAATAAGGAAAATAGAGGAGGAAATTAGGGGAGTGGGAGAAGCAAGCAAGACATACTGTGACATCAGTGAAAAATAAACTAGACGAGTAAATGTCGAGTGGATAAAACTCCATTATATAGGCCAGGAATTTACTAGAAATATGTGGCAAGGTTTGAAGCCTAACTCTGGTAAGTTTGTTTCTTGGAATATAAGGAATATTATTTCCTAAACTATTAAAGCTAGGGACTTAAAACTTTTATTCTTTAAACAACTTATGTAACTGATAATAATAAAAAGTGTAGGTGTAAATATTTTACCCTTAAAAATTCATATCTACAACAAAAATTAAAAATTTCCAAAAACCCTGATACAACATTTCAAATATATTAAACTAACTACAGTAAAAAAAATCAATTCTCTAGTGTATATAGTTTGGAAAATAAAGTTACTTAAATTTAAAATTGTAGGCATAGGGCCTTTTGGGCTCCCTTAATCAAAAAATATGAGTCACTTATGAAAAAATTTTAAAATGAATTTTGATCGTAGAATCCAAAATAAAAATATCTATTTCATAGGGGTATAATAAAAATATTTCATACGTAGGGACTTGACTTCGTCTAGATTGATCGTGGGATATCACTTTTGGAGAAAATCGTCTGAAAGGTTTAGATACGAATGTTGTCCACAGGCGGACTGTCACGTTTTGCCGTGAACCAAAGTTTTGGTATCAAGGATCCACAAAACACGTATTCTGACTAAATTGCATTACAAGAAGTAATTTAATACATGTAGGAGCAAGATTTATTCCATCTTTTGATATCAGGGCACCACAACACACGTTCTTCTTTCGAATTATCGCCTCTTTCCGCTGCAGCATTACGATACATTCTCTTAACTGCGTTTTGCAGAACGTAGTAAGCGAGAACGTAAAAAGTTTGTAATCATTCGTTGAAATATCAAACCTGAAACAGAACACCTCTTTTACAGTGACGAATGAACAGAAAAATTCATGTCTGTTTTAATTATTACTCGTTATTAATTTCATGCACTATTAGACGTTCGTGAAAGGACAAAACACGAAGAGTGCATACATGTTTGTTTTTTTCCTAATATTTGCGTTCCGTTTCAATGAGCATACATTTGCTTCTGATTCGAAAAAGCAAAGTTGTATTCAACCGCGGCTACGGCGATCGCTTATTTTCAAACGAAAAAACGAGCTAGCTGTGGGATTTTAATTTTCCGCTGTTTCCGACGGGCTGAAATTCATCTCCTGATCTTTTTATATTCTGGAAACAACGCATTCGTGTATCTTCGAATGTCAGTAAACAATCTGCCGTTCCTTATCTCCAATGCAATTTTAATTCCTCCGCGTCGATTCAGGTTTTTTAGTGTGCGCGGCGATGCCACCATAGCTCGACATCGCCCACCATTGCCCGCGACGGCTGCTGCAGAGGCTCGCCCCTCGGAACCGTTCACGTCTTACACTTTGGGCCGAAAAGCGAGAATTATCGAAAAAAGTTGATGGATGAAACAAAATTAGCTACTTATTTATCATTCACTAGATGAAATAAAAAAGAAGAAAATGAGAAAAGACCGTCAAAAATAATATTGAAAGACATAACAAAAATCTTTACACACAAATGATGTAAACAGCACAAAACAAACTAGAACTACAGTACCTAAAAGGGAAATTGAAATAGAAAGCTTAAGAAAGATAAAAAAAGAGAGAATATGAAAAATAGTAGTAGGACGTTGTACAACCACTTGAAAATGGGGGATGAGAAAAGATCAACACAAATAATATTTAAAGACTTAACAAAAATCTTTACACACAAATGGTGGGGATCAAAATTAGTTCATTCGTAAATTAAAATTAGGTACAAGGGTAAATCAGAAACTAGCGAATATTTTCTAAAAGGAAATAAAATAATTTTGGTATTTTTAGAAATTTTGAGAACGACTAAGGAGCACAAGTGCAAATCCAATTGGACGAAGGAGGCAGCCTTAATGCCGAGAAAGAAAGGTAAAAATTAATAACGGCGGATAAAAAAAGAAAAAAAACTTCTAAAAAGCAACGAAAATCTACTTATCGTAGAGACTCCAGCCCCAGAACCTCCCGGTCAACGAGACTTGGGCGGAGCATGGCTCTTCACAATAAAAGATTTTGCGGCTGTGTCACCTCAGCCGGTTGTCATTCCGACCCACTGCACGGCGCGCGCGCGTTCCGCTAGAGTGCGTTGTGTATCTGGAGCGCGCGCGAGAGGAATCGGGGCGTGTGTGTGTGTGTGTGTGTGTGTGTGTGTGAAGAGGGACATAGCGCATTTTTTGATTGAGCGCGTCCCGGAGCATAAAAGAGTTTTGGATGCACACGCGCGCGGGGACTAATCAGAAGCGAATTCACCGCCGCCGTCGCCCGCGCAAGCGAGCTCGCTCAACAGGGCCGTGTGCTCGTAGCGCGCACATGACGCTATTGTTTGGAATGGGATTGTCGTCATGCAGGGTGTATCGCGAATAGAAATCAACCAGATATTTGTCGAGGACACTGCCTTTCGCATTCTTTTTCAAGTCGGGAGGAAATTAAAATCGACCGCGTTCTGGTAATTGACAAGTCATGGCTGTCTGGAGTTAAAAGGTATTTGAAAATTCGTTGAGCAAAATTGACGCAATGAATATGGCGTCATTTGAAACATGTGTGTGTGTGTGTATTAACGAAGCAGTTTTTGTTTTTGAAGGGAAATTCTGGCCCTCGCGTTGCCTCGTCCAAAGTGATACGTAAGTTACAATGGACGTCAAGGAATATAAACCGGAAACATTCTTGAAAGTATATTCAAGTGTTTATTCTCATTTTTAGCAATTCAAAGAAAAAGCACAAACATGTAATGTCACAGACGTTTTGATGTTAAAAAACCTTAATTTTATGCAAATACCACTATTTCTATTTACAATATATATATATATATATATATATATATATATATATATATATATATATAATAGTTTTTCATAATTGCTTTTCAATCACGGGAAACCAATCACGAATGTCAACCTCAGTTGCAAAACGTAACAACAAAGATAGACGGAAAGAACAGTCTCTAGTAACAGTTGAGCTGATTATGTTGCGACTGCACTCCGTACATTTAGTATCTTTCGCTTTTTTGATGGGCATAAAAAACCGAAACATACTAAATGTATTGATTCTCCTGTTAGATGGAAGACATGCTCCATTTTTTTTTAAATCATTCAATGCACAATGCAACATTTCGAAGAGACATGTATGTAATGTCTTTCAAATCGAAAGCACACGTGGAAAATAAATGTCTAGTTTGATGGACACTGTCTCGCATGGGTATGAAAATGCCAAAAGAAGCCTCAATGAAGGGAGGTCAAATAGAAAAACGAACGACGAAAATGCGGAGCGGGGTGTGAGGCGCGCGGTTCGATTAATCACTTTTCACGCAAGCGCATACGAGAGAAACTGGAAGGAAGAATTGTCGCGTACGGCTCTTGAATTCTCATCAGGACAGTGATTCTCACATATAAGAACTTGGTGTTTAAATTGCTACGCCACTGTGACTATTTATTGATTTCGGCGGGCAGATTCAGATCTAATGACTGCGGCTAAAACAATTATATCTGCTTACAGCTGAAAACAACAAGTATGAAATTGCAATAGAAGGTGCAAGAGGGCAACGACTGCTTATGTCCGTGGCGTTTAACACGTTTGTCACTATCAGTAAAATATAGGTATTTATGAAGAAAACATGTTTCTTCTAACAAGAATGTGAATCTTATCCGTTGTGTCCGAATTCATTTTGTTTTACGCCGGAGGCTCTCATTGCAGTAATGAAAATGCGCGCAGGGCATTGTTAATTTTAGTATAATGTATGTAACTTAAATAGCAGAATTGTCTTTATGTTGCTAAATTACACTATTAGTAAACTCCAAAGTGCCACCGTTATGTGATAAGAGTGAAGCATTTAAAGTAGCCTAACGGTCGACCTCGTCAGTTTCGAAGCCAACCACTGCTTTAGCGATCTTAGCTAAATAAATTTAGAGCTTTTTGAAGAACCCAATATTGGTTACATGGATCGTTAAAAATGAATCTAAGAAGGGTATAATAGACAAAAATTTGATAAAAGAAAAAAAGTTGCCCAGAACGTGCTTTCATTAATGAGGACGGTGGGCGTTAATGGGTCACACAAGTCACACTGGTGGTGGTGCTGGAGAGTATTAGACTAGTAAAACCTCGAAAAATTGGTGGCTACATTTTCCTTAGACACTTAGTCAAATCTAAACGTCTATTCTACAGCTTGTTTATTCTTCGCAAGACCAGAAGCCATAGTTTTTAGTCCATCAGTTCGAATATCAACAATCATATGCTAAATAAGTAGGGCGACCATACATCAGAATAATCGACAACTTAAGCAAAATTGGGATTTTCATTTCTACAACTTACACTGCCCATATTGTGCATTGTGCCTAAAAGTATTTTTTTTTATCTAAAAACGAGCTAGATAGCGCAGGATGCTAGATTTAGTTGAACGAGCCTGTATTTTCTTCTATCAAAACGGGACGCTTGTAAGCAACCTCGTTTTTTTATTTTCGTTTTTCCTCTGACTCGTCTGTCACTATCAATAATATATATGTATTTGTGAAGAAAACATTTGTCTTCTAACAATAACTACGAAAATTAGTTTTTGTTGACGTGTTACATCTGGAAAAACGAATGTCTGTCGAACTTTTCTGGTTGTTAGAAATTGAGTGAAACAAGGGGACAAGAAACTAGTACTCCGTAGATTGTTAGTTGATAGAGTATAATCTTAAGAGTTTTCACCGTCTCTCTTGCACAATTCACGATGTCACTCGCCCCAGTGTGTGGCCGCAAGCTTCAATCACCTCCACAATTTTAGGTTAGTGAGTGAGTGAAAGAGAATTTCGTGTTTTCAAGCTTGTCAAGTAACATGGTCATTAGCCCAATGAATGTAATGCCGTAACGTTGTAACAGAAGAACGGCGGTGATTCTCGTCATTGGAACGAGAGATCCGGCACCAACCTATACGTCAACTTCCTGAGTTTCCCCTTCATGTATCTCCTTCAGTGGGGCATTATCTTAGATGGAAGATGCTCTAAGTTACCTACTGGTCTTCTGACATGTTTTTTTAGAGTGGTTCATGTTAAGTGCGCGTAACTAAGGAGTGAGGATAGAACAACGAAGAGGAAGGAAAGATTTCGGCAGTCCGTAGCCCGTTTGTTAGGATACAAGTACAACATTCGTCTAGTACTGACAGGATAAGCCACGGAAAAGTCCCAGTCAGAGCAGCCGGCCCCTAGAAATCTCTCCAGACAGCACCACTCGGTCAAGACTCGAACCCCAGGGCTAGGACATGCCAGCGAGTAACAATGCAGCGGCAAGAGTTGTTGCCTTGAGCCAACTCAGCTCATTTGGTCTATAGATGTAATGAGCTGTCTCAAATATTATTGATAGACTGTTTATAAATGATACGATAAGATGCATGTAATATTCGTATGATTAAAAAGTAGCCACATACCACGTACCCACGGGAAACGAACCCTTGGCAGGTGCGGGAGGCTGGCCGTGGCCGTACTCACCCGAGGGCGACGCGGTGCCAGCGGGCGTCTGCGAGCGGCGCGGGCACTTCCAGGGCGTCGAGCGCGCCGCTGCCGTCCTCCTGCGGGCGGCGGGCGGCGGAGCCGGCGGCGGCGGCGGCGGCGGCCGGCGCCGAGGGGGCCGCGTGCACCAGGCGCAGGCCGTGGGGGCCCGCCTCCAGCGAGAGGAAGGCGCCGCGCCGCCGACGCGCCCGCACGCTCAGCACGGCTCCGCGCGACGCCATCGCGCCCTGCGCACGCCGGAACGAGCTTTTTGGTCGGGCAGTCAAACGAACTGCGTTGCTACAACTGCAAACTTAATAAAACCGAGATCAGCGTTGTAAAAAAGAACTATTAGAATACAAGTGTATTTACTCGAAAACAAAACTGTCCCTAACCTCTATTACACTCACTGAAACGACACTGCCCAAGCATTATCAACTGGGACTCAGACATTTTACACCTAAATTACCGAGGAGGTATTGGTTCAGTTCATCTGCTCAGTTCAACTGCAAACTTAACAAAACCGAGATCAGTGTTGTAAAAAAGTACTATTAGAATACAAGTGTATTTACTCGAAAACAAAACTGTCCCTAACCTCTATTACACTCACTGAAACGACACTGCCCAAGCATTATCAACTGGGACTCAGACATTTTCCACCTAAATTACCGAGGAGGTATTGGTTCAGTTCATCTGCTTGGGAAAGAATGAGTTTTTCAGAGCGAAGCGCACATCAGCGTTGCCCAATTGCATTAGAACCTCTGGCCACAACAACGGATCGCCAATTGACCCCCACCGAGCTATCTGCATCGTAGGCGAAATTAAGTGTATTAATTTAAAAATTTAGAAAACTTACATTGTCTTGAGATAATTACGTTTGAATTAGTCTTATTAGATAACATCACTTTACAAGAGAGTAATTAACTGGGCTTTCTAAAGAGAACGTTTGATTTCGACAGGGTTATATTATGACATTGATTTATATAGCGCCACTTCTTTATACCTCCAATTCCTTGAATTTTGTTTTTAATAAAGAAATTCTGCTTCGCTACTTTATCATCATTACGGGTAAATTTGACGGCTCCCTTAGTACTACAAGAGCTCTACAAAAGAACACAGAATTAATTTTCTAAAACAGGCGTCGAGACAGAGTCCGAGGGAGCGTAAGTGACCGAATTTATGACTTATTAACTAAAATAATTTGTAATCCTTTTTTACATGTACTATAATACGAATGAAACTGACAAGCAGATATTGTATAGAAGTATAAACGTTTATAAACGGCTACATCCGTTTTCAATACGTGCGTATGAAACATTGCCTGAAAACCCATTTAAAGGATACAGTTTTATAAATAATTTAAGCAGAATGAACATTTTAAATCAACATTTTAACTTTGTGTTCAATTGCACATAACTTTAAAACGTTTTTAAAAGTCATAAATATTCAAGTATCACAAGATCATTTAGAAAATAATGAATAAATTTCCAGTAAGAATTAGAAAGGTTGAAAGGGTTTATAAGCTTTGCTCAAAATAAAAGAACAGTACTAAACGATGCATGCTTAGAAATTGAATCTACAAACACGCGAAAAATATATTCAAAACAGGAGGCATGCAAACGAGCAAAAATACTAAATTTCTGAAAAAGGATTATTATTTTACAAGCTCAAACATTTAATTTCGGGATACTCCGCCATTTTAATTTTTCATCAAATACATTTATATTTGTATTGTTCACATAGTTTGTGACATCGACCACTTTTTGTTTGAAGAAAGTTTCACGAAACATTTATCTCTATTTAGCAATTACTCTACAGCCTGAGCTACTGGCTTTTTTACGCATCTCAATTTCCATGCCTCTTAATCCCACACAGTTTTCCCATTTGTCATTTTCCATGACATCAGTTATTGCCATGTTCCATATCCCTCTCGGTCTTTCTCTATATCTTCTTCGATTGAATATCCATTTTCAATTTTGGAAGTATATCCTATTTCAGACTTCTCATATGCACATAACCTTTTAGAGTTTAATTGCGATAATCTCGTTAAAGGTTGTTCTACAACTCTGTAAATGCAATTCTTAAACAGTCGTAAGAAATAATACTACATCCCAACAAGTTACAAAAGTCCTTTCGGAGGAGGATCACATATTATGTTTGATCTGGGACGCTGCGCGTTACATAGAAGCTAAAATACTCATATATCACTAAATTGCAATATTTTTCAAAACTAAGTTTATTAGAACCTACATTTTTGAACGAAAACACAGCTAACAATTAAGCCTACACCAGAAAACATACAATAACAATACAAATGCCGAACATTCTGGAAGTGGCAATAATACTAAGCTGACTGAAGAGCTGGAGTAAATTAGTTGATCAATTTTATTCACTGGATGTATTTTCTTGGGCGCCTGGGATCTGTTTATTTTCGAGTCCTCGGAATGTCCCCTACGGTCGAGCTGCCGGGTTGGCCCATCCACGCAGGCATGTGCTCAGGTAAGAGGGGGAATCCAGGAGAGTAACGGAGAGAAAATTTCTCTCCTCCATGAAACACGCGCACTCACATTCGGACAGAGCCTCCAACTTGTTTACCTACAATAATTTCATTAAAATATAATAATAATAATAATAATAATAATAATAATAGATAGATAGATAGATAGATAGATAGAGGTGGTAATGTAGCTTTGCATGGCACAACTGGAATGAACCGCATGGTTTACATAAGAAACATAAAGGTATGTAATCACAAAGGAATATTGCAACGGTCATGCTCTCAAGATATCTGAGACCGCTACGGAAAATATTCACCAGCCTCGGAGATCAGTGATGAGTCCGGGATCGCAGCAAGGAAAACGTCCTACACGGCACATGTAAGACAAAATTCAAGACAATGGTGAAACGAAGCGAGTCTGAAAAGAACGTGTCTTCCGCATTCGCAACGTGGCTTGTCGCTGAGAGCCATCTCGAAAATTCCACCCGTCTCGCGCGTCACATCCACTCGGCGCTGCGCGGTGGCGTGGGATGGCGAGGGGCGGAAGGGTTGGAGGGTGGGGGGAAGACTCTACCGCGAGGGCAAATGCAGTTGTTGGCCAATAAAGAAGTCCCAGCGGCCAATCGTGCTGAGTGACAGGCGCGCGGCTCTCTTCGAGGCAGACGGCTGGGATGGAGGGCAAGTGGCGGCGGCGGCGGCGGCGACAGTGTCGACGCGGGTGAGGGTGAGGGCGAGGGCGAGAGCGGGGAGGGTGGCGACGATGGTGACTGCGGCGACGCCGGCGGCGACTGTGTCGACGGGGGGCGGCGAGGGCGGCGAGGGCGGTGGAGGCGGGGTGGCGGTGGGGACGGAGGCGGAAGCGGCGGTGGCGGCGGTGGTGACAGTGATGACAGCGGCGTCGGCGGCTGATATGGCGGAGGCAGCGGTGGTGGCAGTGGGAGGCTGGGGTCGGGTCGGGGCGGGGGCAGGGGCGTCGCGACGCCTCGTCGAGATGATAAACGGCCCCGGGGCTCATGAGGGCGGACAGGTCGCTCCGGACGCGCCTCTTCACCCCGGCCGATCGACTTCCCTCGAGACGCTGCGAGCCTCACGTCCAGGAAATCAAATTCCCAGTTTTTCGCCCCATCGCGTTCACGAGATCAAAGTAAAACAGGGCCAGTGCTATGTGCTGGTATGTTCAAAGACCCGGTCGCTAGAATCGTACGTGTATACGGCATAGCGGCCTTTGCAGTTTTCACCTACTGACAGTTTTTGCTCTTTGGGTATATGGCTGGTATACGTGTTGCAATCTGTGGTTGTTTTAGGATTTGGCACGAATCCATCTACTCAATACGTTAGTTATACAATCCTCGCCCTTCAATTTTTCTTTAAATGAGGAAAACTTCGTATTGTTTGCCCTTGAAGGACCCGCTCACTGAAGTAAATAAACCGAAGAATTTTGTATATGTAATACATGACTCGACGAAAACGTAATTTATATTTTTCTTGATAGTTATATTTCTAGTTTATTTTAATTTATAGTTATCAGATCCAAGGTGAAATCAAATGTCGATAATCTGATTTGCATGAAATATTACGTCAACACGAGTTGGACAATAAACATTTATCTCGGCCTTCTAAAAACATCCTGTCCTTGGAAGTGAGGAAACTATAGAATGTATTTAACATATCACGTTATCACTTTCTTCTACATGACCAAAATTAATGCAGTTTCGAAACATCTTCTACCGCGAGGAAATGTGCGGTAAGTAATAGCTCCCGCTAGGTTTATAAGTGTGTAATGAATCTTCCCCTTCAGGGTTAGGCACGTTTAAGCAGCTGCCCTTTATCCATCCTCCACCAAGGCTGCCTATCGTCTAAGGATCCCCAGGCAGGCCCTTAGAGCCGGCCAAGTTCGGCCGCTCATCACCATGACACACTATCCCCCCAGCGCCCGCCCCCGCAGGCCGAGGACTTGTTGCAGCAGGGGGTGAGGGGGAGGAGGCATAAGAAACCACGGAAGTCAAGCGAAGAGATAAGTCGTTAAATAGGCCACAGAGGAAATGGAAGGGAAGAAAGTGTACCTATCAATGTTCGGTAAACTTTTTAACTGCCGACACTCGCTCACGTGTAGTACGCACGCAACTTTGTGAAGCACTCACGGTGTCTTAGATCTTGCTCAATGTAAGCATTCAATGAAAGGTAGATGTAGACAAAAAAACTTAAAAATAAATCTAAAGATACTTTCATCAATATGACTGGCAATGGAAAAAAGTAACACATTTTATTAACTTGTTGTACACATCTCAGCCTGGTGACTCGAGTGTCAACGTTGATAACGCGACGAAAAGTTAAGAAATAAAGCATATAGGGCCTATAATCACCTTCAAAATGGTGATTAATTATTCGCACATCTTGTCTTATTTCTCGTATTTTGAATTGTTTTCCAAGGGCGTCGTTTTGTTTTCTAATTTGTTTCAGCTGAAGAACTGATGTGGAAAAGCCACTTCTCTTGCAATTCGAAAACTTTGAAGAGCTTTTTAGATGCTTTTTATTACACTGAGACACGTGTTAACGAGGCCGCGAATTCCAATGTGAATTTGTAAACTAAACTTGTTATTAGTACGATCTATCATGACCGCATTTCATTTCGTGTTTGCAAAAAGTGGTTCATTTTTTTAGTAAAAATGTTAACAGCACCATTGATTTACAAACTGGCATCGAAAAATGGGACTCGCAGGAAACATGTGATAAGACATAGTGTGTTTTTCTTCATAATTTCAAAACTGAAAGAGAAAGCCTGACAGTACGTGTAGCGTCTAAGGGATCTGAAATTTGTGTGCAATCAAAGAAAGTAATCGTAAGTTCAGAAACAAGAGTACAATTACTATTAAGATATTTGTGAAAAAAAGATTTGAAACAAAACATATAATTTCATCGACATAACTCGCGTAATGAAACATTATATCCTCCTCAGACTCAGAAATTTGTTTCGATCAATATGATTTTCCAAACTTATCTTCAAACATTTATCAGCCATCTTCTGATTCACTATTTTCTTTAATCATTCCTCAACATATCAGGGTGAAGAGTTTACTCCTTAGAATGTATCAAAGTCAACTACGTTTTTCCATGTAGGTAGTTTGCTTGATGTTTCCGGGCTCGTCAACTGCTAAGATCATTACTCCCAGGATGCAACTCTAACCTAGCGACTTGCCTCCTCCTACGATGTGAGATAGTGCAGGTAAGTGTAAGTCAAGGGGGTAAGATAATATTCCAAGGAAGAGGAAGAAAATATCTCCCGCGGTCTGTCATCTGTGATAGGGTACTCCTCCGGCATTCGCCTGGTTGTGATCGTAAAAGCCAACGAAAACTACCGATCAGAGCAGCCGGACGCTGAATCTCCAGGCAGCGACTGAATTCGACCTAGCTATGCAGCTAATGTTGAAAATAATGGAAACGTCTGGACTTTAGAACCTCCCGGTCAGAGGCCCTGCAGTGACATCAATGATGCCCTGAGCCACCTACGCCGCTCAACGACATTCAGCTTATAATTATTTCTCTAAAGCTCTTTCCTGAAACTTCTCCACCACAAGTCTGTCTCGCGACGAAGAATGCAATTCACTCCGAACGAATCTCCCCTCAGATGCGGGTGCCACTGTGCAGCTATCCGTCGCGCGCGTATTGGCAAAATTAGGTCGAGCGTTCAATGGCGGCGAGACGACACCTGTCCGAAGTTCGCGCACGAGTTGCCGCGGCGCTGATTAGTTGGAGCGCCCTCCGGCAGACGGCGCGGGCGGCGGCGCGGCGAGGCGCCGCGAAAGTCGGCCCCGCCCCGCCCCGCCCCCAAACCCCGCGCCGTGCTGCGCCGCGCCGCGCCCACCCCCGTCGCCTGGCAACAACGCCACGGCCCCCGCCGCGCCGCAGCAAGAAGCAAGACGCGCGACCTGGGAGGAGCTCGGAGGCTGACGCGATCGAAGGCGGGCGAATGCTTCTCGGAGGTATTGGGAGCAAGGAGCAAACACGCGAGTTGGAACTGTATCGAGTTGCATGCTCAGTTAAAACGATCGTGGATGATTGGGAGTAGACGATTTTCCCAATCAGAAAAGCAACTTAACGGATCTTATTTTGTTATTAAATAACAAACTACGTGACATAATGTGTTACATTTTTCCACGGTAAATGAGGCCTTTCAGGAGGTGACGTTCTGTCTACAGACGAGATTATGTCGGTAGAGAGGATCGATGTAATACCTACTTGATAAACGGCACTCAGAAGCATAATAATAATAATAATAATAATAATAATAATAATAATAATAATAATAATAATAATAATAATAATAATAATAATTGGGGAAGACACGCGTGTCGCGCGATCTACACGTCGTAACGAAGCAGGCAAAGAAACGACTTAAATACAACAATTTGGAAATCGAATACAGACGAATGTGGGCCGTAAAAACATAGTTGTCCCGATAGTCATCGGAGATTTGGGATTTGTTCCACAAAATTTGTGTAAGACTCTTGCTGAACTCACGGGTTATTCAAAAGACTGGGAAGTACCAGACATTGCTTTATTGCGAACCACCCACATTTAGCGCAAATTGTTGTGGAGGCACAGTCCATAGATCTGCTCCTTAGAAAACTGGTAGATCGACACACATTAGTCGTAAATTAGAGGAAAAATAATATTGTTTTTTTTTAAATTGTAGCATAATATCATGTAATTTAACTGAAAATTAATATATTTAAAAAATAAGTTGAGCAATTACAATGTTAGTATCTTATTAGTATGTTTTACAATTAAAATAATGGAAACGCTTTAAGCATTTAATTTCATATTTGCTGTGATACTAACACAAAAGTGACCCAATTCTTCAGAAAAAATACACAAAAATGAACATAGGAAACTTGAATTCCTTTGTTATTTTCCGAAATGTAAATTAAATACTTAAGCATTTATTTTCTAAAGTAAATGAAAGCAATGAACATTAGTTATTTTCATAGCAAGTCGGAAGATAAAGAGTGCTGCAATAGACACCATGAGGAATAGATGCACCAAATGCTCCTCAAAGGCGAATTCAACTTGTGGTGAGTAGAAGGAAGTTATAATAGAAAAAGAAATATTAAGTGCAGTTGTAACGATAGTAATTGTATGGAAATTGGCTAAAACTTGAAGTGGAGAATTAACTGTATGAAATTGTTAAATTTGATAACGGCAGCACGAATGATATTGTGGTGAGAGTTGAGGATGAATGGTCGTGGATGAAATCAATTCTAGTTCGAAGCAGCATCACATCAGTGATCACAGTGTCAACATCAAATTATGACTACCACGCCAAAGAAATATGTTTATAATTTCAGAAAAAGTGTTCTGAAATATACGAAGAAAAAGAAATAAATAAAAGGTCAGAACTAGATGTTTTGTTGTTGATGTTTTGTTCTGATTGTTGTTTCATAAATGTCAATACTACTTTGGAAGGGTAATAGTGTACTATTGTTTTTGTGTTTTGTGAAATTGTTATATTATAATGTTATAAGCAACTATATTATAAGTAATTTTGCTATTATTATTATTATTATTATTATTATTATTATTAGCTTAAACCACGGAAATCGTCCGGTTTTCTCAGGTGTAGGGTTTACAATGGCAGACTACATATTGGGTCACAGCTCATGATAAATTTAGAACGGTGCGAACTATTCGACATTTTTTCAAGATGACAATTTTTTTTAGTTTAAAGGATTATTGCGTTGGGGTTTAATTGTAATTTTTGAATACAATTTTTCAGGTTTGTATTGACCAGACAATTTGCAGTGATAACAAATGGAATAACTTTAAACTTTGGTATGCTGTAATAAATATTATAACTGTTATTGTCGTGGTTGATTATTTCGTAACTCACATTCTAATGTTATGTTAAAGAACTGACAAACGGGTGTAACATGTTGGAAATAATGTTTACAATCATAATGGATGCCATGATCATCAGAAGATAAGTAATTAAATTCGCGTGACGAAAAACTAATTAAACATTATAAAAATATACGAAAAGTGGAACATCAATAGGAAAATCAATGTTAATATAGGGAAATCAATTTTGAAAGAAAATTTTATGAAAAATGTAGTATATTATTCAACTCTTTGTACTGTATGAATGAGCCGTGTTAGGAGCGCAATTCTCGTTAGTGAAAAAAATACATAACGTATACTTGTTTCATACGCTATATTTTGTACACCACTATTATAAATTTATGAAGATGCAAAAATATTTTTCAAGATTAGTTTAAACTTCAGACTCTTAGCTAACTAGACACCTGTTGGTTACGATATTGGGAACATATCTGCTTCCTTTTGTTAATCCAAATGCCATCTCTTAAGTAGTTGCAAGTTTCGATTTAATGATGGTATCTACTTTAAGAAATATTGTCTTTCTCATTAAAGTTATGGATTTTTCTGTAATTAATACGATTAAAAATGTTTTTGTTTGAATTGAAATATAACATAAGGAAGAAATATATACAGAGAGAAACCTGTTGTTCTTGAACATCACAGCGGTTTGGTTAGTCACATTCAACACGAGTGCTTGGGTTACCGCAGCTAGAGTTTATTATATTTGAATGATGAATGTGACATATTGATATCGTATAATTTGTCTTTTTGGTATTAATAATGTCATTTCTCTTATAGGTAAACTCCGTTGTCAATATGAAGGATGAGGGTTATTATCTCTGTATTCATGAGTACTACAAACGTGTTATGTGACAAAAACATCAGCCATGATTTTATTACTCTTTCTGTGAAATAATAAGAAATAACTAAATATAACTTAATTATGTTTGAAATAAAATAGCATCTAATGAAATTTTATAAACAATATATGATGGTATACGAAAATGAATTTTAAGATTACTTATTTATTATCAAATAATTTAAAGAAATGTGAGAACGAAAGTTGATCACCCATGAAAGAAATGTGTTGAAAAATTTGTGTGCACTATGTATACGCCCAGTATACATATGACATATACATATACCCATATGAATAGGTTCCGGGCTCGGACCCCCCCCCCCCCCCGAGATCAAATATTGACACTTTAGGCAATTTGAGTGCTGATTGTGTTTAAGTAAATGTTAAATGTTTCCATTCAAATTCATTGGTGGATTTTACTTCGTATTTAGTGAAGAGGCTTTAGTCGTAAAATGGGCTCTCCATCCACTTACCTACTCCACTAAAATCTACAGGAAAATTTATTATGCAAGGAATAAAGAGGAGAGATCTAGAAGAAATAGTAGGGGAAAAACTATTACGGGGACCACAGAAAGTAAATATTTTTGTTTTTGGTCAAGTGATAGAAACACGGAAACGCCAGATGATAACACTTCAAACATCCTAGACTCCAAACCTAACCTTTTACATTTTACGTTATTTCATGACGGTTAGAATCAATCTTTCAAGAATTCAGGTTTCTTAACGTTAACATTAACATCACACGGTGAGTTGCAATGTTTATTGAGCACTGTTTATATTTCGAAATTTTAACGAATTATTTAACAACTTTTTACTTATAAAGTTTTTATCATAAAAGTAGGGATGTATACAGAAAACCTACATGTGTGATTCTACTTATGAATTATATTTATTATATATATGTGATTCTACTTTACAAGAGCTTCTATACGTTTCTTTACAACTCCACTGTAGGAAATTTTCTTCAGCACTAGCCTGCAGTAATTCACACGTCTAATCTTTATAAATTCTCATCATGTTTGGAACAAAGTTTCCGTTCTGTGTGCACCTCGCTGCGATTTTTCTTTCTGGTACTAGGCGACGACCAACTCTGCAAGACAATTCACCCAATGTACTTTCTTTAGGCTCTTAGCTGCCACTTTCATTTACTTCAAGATATATTCATCATTCATTATTCGTCCATTCACTATTTTAGGCTTAATTCAAGATTTATTTCAGATTAGGTTACGTTAACTGTACTCGCCTTTTTATGGCGATTTTCTCTTCATTATACACTCGTAAACTAAGCCGTCTAATTTTCTCATTAACTTTACTCTCGAGAAATGAGTCTCCTTCACGCAGGCTCGTCACGTCTTCTCGTGTTCTTTTAACAGCTTCTAAAGCGGACGTCGTGATGAAAGTGGTCCTGCGAAAGTGACGGAAACTGCAAACTTTGTTGCGTTACTTTTTACATTTTATCGGCTCTTACTTGGCGTTATGCAAAAGTAAGTTAGTTTTCTTCACTTCCAGCGTGGTAACCAAGACGTGCTACGGGGATAATTACATTATGCGGAAAAAGAGTTCGCCTTGACTTAAACGATTAAATTCACAAGAAAATATGGTACGAAGTTTTCGATTTGTTCTTGAGAATGTTTTCTTATGGTTATGATCACTAAAATAAAAAGAGGAAAAATGCAGTTTTAGAACCTTTTGGATGAATATGTACCGCATTACGTTCAATTACACTCTTACGCCAAATTTTTGGTCGTATTTCATGATAATTATTTGCTAGTTGTTTCACCATATCCATTCCCCTAACAACATTCCGCTAAATTTCCTACCAATAAGGGAAAAATATTTGAAAGTGAACAAAGTGATCGTGAAAAATGTACGGTCTCGTATTACAATGAGGACACAGAAGAGCACAAACCAGTCAATGAACGTAAACAACGATTTTAACTCTTACT
The DNA here is from genome assembly GCA_038098605.1 of Gryllus longicercus. NCBI lineage: Eukaryota > Metazoa > Arthropoda > Insecta > Orthoptera > Gryllidae > Gryllus > Gryllus longicercus. Next base: position 1,889,942 of record JAZDUA010000150.1, read on the forward strand.
GAAAAAATTCTAGGATATATAATGATTTGATATTTCCAACCAATTTTCATCGTCCTGAACGATTAGTTTGGTTTACGCAATAAAACTTATAACCGAGAACATTTTTTGTGTTATATAAATACAAAACATAGGTGACGGCAATTTAAATTTGCAATAAATCAAGAGTTATACTCTAGGAATAGAAATCTTAGCAAGGGTACTATTACAAATCAGTTCCGATTATGATCAATGCTTTTTTGAGATCCAATGATTCACTGGCGTTTTAGGGATATGCGTTACTGCTGGGATACATAAAACAAAGAATAACAGGAAATATCTTTTGATGGATATCCTGAAAGAAGTGTGAAAGAAATGTAGAAAGAAAAGAAAATCTCGGGGACAAGATCTTTTTCGCGAAGTAAAACAGAATATTCAACAAGAAAAGGTTAAAGGCGAAGATCCACCTTATGCGAATCCAATCAAAAGCACTTCACTAAGGAGCTTCAATGTTGGTAAAAAATGTAGCTCCACAGGTTGCAACTATCAGACTGTTTTGTAGAAAGTACCGTCATTTATCATGATAGTAAGCTATCCTACTTTAAACTAAACGTAACATCTCACGTTTCTACAAATTTTACGTATTTTGACTTGTCAATTATTAAACATTCTGACTCCTAGATTTTAGTTTCGAACTTTAGTTTCAAAGAAAGGAGATAATGTTTCATTTTACCTGAAAAATTTAGCTGCGTTTTAATAGAACGTGTCTGGGGAAGAGAACTTAAAGTAAATAAAGTGAATAAAATTAACATATGAAATTATTAGAAAACAACACAGACAAGAACCGTGGAACAAGAAGCAGGAAGGTAGGTGGAATCCGAATGAATATGGGAGATGGTGCTATGAAACTTAAATAAAGAAGAAATAGAAGAGACGTGATGAGAAAAATGAAGAGAAAGAGAAAAGTACAGCGCCAGTCACCAAAAGTCAAAAAGAAATGTAAAATCTGAACTTGCATCGAATTTTCTCTTAATAAAATAGTTCGTATTTATTGAGGAAAATTAAAGGAACGCCTTTTCCAACTTAATCAAGCATGAATTAAAGCGTGCAAGATGATAAAATGAGAAACGGAAAAATTTTTCCAAGTTGGAACGGTTTAGTGAGAGATTTCGAATTTAATAAGGTAGGTCTCAAAATTAACAAGGTGCGTTTCTGCAGCTTGTTTAATTAAGAGGATATTATAAAAATTCGCCGCACCGCTGGGTAAATTTCTTAATAATAAAAACTTACAAAAGAGAATCGTAGGAGTAACCCCTAGAGTTTCTTAATTTCAAGACATACTTTCTGCGATGGCGAAATTACTACTAGTAAAGTACATAGCTTTCAAACAGAAATCCTCGTCGTAGGTTGTAGAAAGTGTAGCAATTTGTTTTGTGAGAAAATAATTAAAATTTTGGATAATGAGAAATTTTATTTGATTTATCGTTCAGTGGAAGAAATATTCTTATTTTTTTTCAACTAGGTATTGGAAAAAAAATTAATCAGGATTCAAGAGTAAGCACGCCGATATTATGAAGTTCGAAATTACACTTGTAGCTTGTAACTGGTTCTCTTTTGTCGTACTGTTTCTGCTTGCTCGGTTGCGAAAAATTAATATTTCAGTCACTGAAAATGAGACAATTAAGATGATCAAAAGATGCGAGGCATACGTTTCTTTTAATTCTATCATTTTAGGATTTATTTTAATTTCAAAATTCCTCAAGACTTTTCGTAAAATTCACCATAAATCCCACACAACATTAATGTTAAAAAATGAATACATTAATAAAGTAACTGGTATTCGGCTGAGTTTCCAAATGTGATTCTCTGGACAAGCAATAAAAACTTATTTATTTGATGTAACAACCCGTGTTTGGAGGTAAGAAGTTTATTGAGACGTGCCTCGCGATGTTAATCTGAAAGCGCTCCACCGCCGAAGGTGTCTGAATCGCGCCGCTTGAAAGCCCCGTGGGGCGGTGGGCGGGGCAGGTGAAGGTGACGCGCTGCTCGCAGCGCTGCGATGCCAGAGAGGAGGGAATTGGCGCGCTGCCTGGCGGAGGCACGGCGGCGCTCCGCCAACGCCCCCCCCCCCAGCCACAAGGCCCCCTCCCCTCCTCCCTCACCTGGCTCCACGGCCCCCTGCGATGGGCCCCGCGGGAGCCGCTGGCAGCCGATCCACAGGCGCGGCGCGGAGCCGAGCCACCCCGCGGGGCCGCACCTCCCTCCGCACCGCCCCCGCCCCCGCCCCCGCTCCCGCCCCGCGCATTCATCATCCGAGCGCCGCTCACGAGCGCCTGCCACGGCCCACAAAGGCCCGGCCGGCGGCCTCTCCTGCCCTCCCCGCGGACGGCGCGAAAACACGCCACGGGGCCGCGCGCGTTCTTAGCAGGAAGACGTGTGGGTTCACCTCCGGGAGAGAAAGACATGAAACTTTCTTGCGTCACGATTAAAGCGACTGACCAGCCGTACATGTCGATTTTGAACATAGAAATTTGCGTTAATTTTAAATCAATAATAATTTAATGTGGGAACGTCTTCGTGACTTGAAAGGCAGGCGCGGGTTTTGGGGGCAGCATCGAAGCACGTATAGCCCAAGGTTGCGAGTTCGATTCTCACCTAACTCATAGTTATTTTCACCTTCCTTCGGCTGCTTGCCCTCGGCGCGGCGCGGCAGGTTCTGTCTTCCCCAAGGCGTGAAAACACGCTAGGAGGTCGCAGGCTTTCCTAGGCGGACGTCGAGTGGGTTTACCTCTCCGGGAAGAGAAAGACCTGAAACTTTCTTACATCTCAAGTAAAGTGACTGACCAGCCGTACATGCCGATTCTGGACAGGTAAATATGCGTTAATTTTAAATGACGAATAACATTAGGAGAGCGTCTCAGTGGCTTGGTAAGCAGGTACAGGTGTTTGGGGCAGAAGTTTGGCGCATAACCGAGTGTCACATGTTAAATTCCCTCGTAAAGCATAGACATTTTCACCTCCTCTCGGCTCCCTCTCCACAGTTTCAAGCTCTCGGGACGGTATGGCAGCTAGTCCTTGCGGCGCGACAGCTTTCGAGCGGCGTGAAAGCACGCCAGGGGGCGCATTCTTAGGCGGAGACGTGTGGGATTCCCCCGAGAGAGAAAGACATGAAACATTTTTGAATGAACATGAACGTCATACTTAGTTTTAAAGGCAGAAGGTGTTTCAATGCTTTGGTTATTGAATTGTGTTTATTTTACTTTCTAGCATACTTACGTAGAATAGAGAATGTTATGTAATTATGAAGTAAAAACGGCAATTTTTCGGCAGAAAAAGTATTGTAGATATCAGTAAAAGCGGATAAATCTTGTTCCTATAAGTAGTAAACTACTTTTTCTAAAACGCTGCGTAGTCAGAATCCACATTTTGCGCGCCCTTGATACCAAAAAATTGATTTACAGAAAACGTGAGTACGTCCGCCTGTCCGTTTGTCTATCTCTGTGTGTGTGTCTGTGTGTTCATCCGTCTGTGAACAACGCTAGTGGCTAAACCATAAGCAGATTTATCATCACTGCTGAAGTTCCCCGATCGATCTGGATGATTTCGCGGTCCCCTAAATTTGAAACTAACGTTTTTGAAGAAACTTTACACGAAACCTCAACTTCACTTTCACACCTTCACATTTTTTCAAAAATGGCTCCAAATTTTCTCTTTAGAAGTTTTCTCACAAATATCAAATTACGTTTATAAACACGGCACAGATCTAATTTTTATTCAACTCTCTGAATTTTCACAAATTGGGAATGTTGAATTTATTTTCAGCGTCTTCCAGCAACTACCATATTGACAATAAAGTTTTTTATTAGTGAAATAAGTTTTTTAATAATACATCTTTAAATAAGACGTACATTTTTTCAAAATGTTTTCATGTAATTTAAATTATTGTACTCTGAAACTTGTTCAATTACCACTAAATTTCCGAAATTTGTAAATATTACGAGAGGCGGATTCTTTCTTTTTTAAGCGTTAGAAAGTAGCTACACCAACGCACACCACGTAGAGGTAGTTACCCTCCGTGCTTGCTAAACCTAATTACGTAACTTGAAATCGCAGAGTTGTTCGAATACTTTTTTGGAGGTTGGATATATTTTTGCTTGTTCAAGTGGTATTACAATATTACGGTCGTTATAAATAATGCGAGAAAGCACGTGCTATTGTAACATCACTAGATTCATCACTTAGTTCTATAATTGGATGACAAAAAATTAACGCAAACTAAAAAGATAGTGTAAAAGATATCTTAAAGTGTAAAATATATTTTTAAATTAAATAAATGCACACGATTTTAAAGAAAATATTTCAAACAATGTATGATGACGATAATAATTGACTTTTTCTCCAACAGTTCGCAACAAAAATTCAGAGAGAGTTTCACATCATTACGTATATGGTACTTTCCAATTGTTTGAAAGTACGTCAGAGTATAAAGGGGGGGATTTCCTAAAATTGCTCAAAGTTCCCCGCATTTCTGCTTGGTGGGTGAACCAACACGTAATATTTGTTTAACCTTACGAGCATATTTTGAGTCAATGTTTGTTTTTCGTCTATTTTAACAGCCTGTTCTGTGTAGACAGTGGAGACAAAGTCAATGTTAATGTAACGAGATGTCAGTTGAACTTTCGTCCTCCTCTCACAAACTGACCACGAATGTTTCATCTGACTCACAACACGTGATAATAGCTGTAATTTATCATATTATGGAGGTTACCGATTAATCACCAATGACAACAAAACAATTAGATGCTAAATTCATAATCAAGTCAATGTAAAACCTTGGCTTTATTTCTCTTGAATGAATTTCTTTGCAATGGTCAAAACGAAACATTTTAGCGCAAAGAATATGTGAACATAAACGGAAGTTAGGAGAGATAAAATACGATAACGATGGCAGAATGCAATAAAGAGCGCATATTCACGAAGATATCGTTATCGAAGAAGGTTCCTAAATGTGAAATTGTCTCGTGTGTTAATAAAAGAGTGGGTTGGGAAAGGGCTTCACGAACTCATTCACTATTCTGAATCACCGGCACATTTCAATGGTGACTCTCTGCCGAGGATTGTGAAACAGCTCTCTGGTCCTGCACAAAAGGCACTTCAGCAGCACCAGGAGTGACGACAGGTAATTGGCCTGGCAATGCTCTGGCATTCTAGATCAAAATGCCCTGAATACTACCTGTTGAGCAGGCCTGTACTAGGCTAATGAATTACTTATTTCAAATTAAAATATTATCCCTTTTCAGACTTAAGCAAACATAATGAAAACTTTAAAAACTCCGAGATAGGACTAAAAAAATAGAATGACAAAAACTAGAAACAAAAATGAAACGTAGAAGTTTGAGTTTTCAAATCTCGAATATTCAAAATTCGCGGTATTCGACAATTGAACGATTCGAAAATTCCCTCTTTCACCCCTTTCACCCTCCTCTCCATCGCACTGGTAGGCTGAAAGCGCGGCTCCGAGATTCGCACTCTTCGCCCCATCACCCTTCCCCGCCCCCTCCGCTTCTGCAAGGTGGCGGCGGCAAGGGCAGCCACTCGGCGGACCACTGGCCGTGACGGGTCAGCGTCGTGCAAAGCCGCCTCCACCCACGCGTTCGTCACGCACGTCTATACTCGGTATTCTGAATATTTGTCGAGTGTCTGATTGAAAAATTCATGATGGTGGGCGAATATTCGAAATTCGGTGCCGAGAGCGGAGCTGTTCGCGAGCCGTGTAGGTACGGTCAATGAAAGCAAATCAAAGGATATGAATTCAGAAGTCACTTGCTCGCGTGCACACTTTGCGAGTTAAAAGTGAAATAAAAAGAAGTGATTGTTAAGTAGAGATAAAATAGGAGTAACTTATTCCTTTTTCTCATTATGATTCACTTTTCTCAATAGTTATTTTCATATCATTGTATTACCGATATTCAGCATTTAAAACATGGTTTCATTAGATTATGAAAAGAATGACTGTGTGATGTTTTGGAGACATTTCTGAATCCGCCACATTTACATTCCAGTAGCGCAGTGAAGCAACGATTATTCGCTCAGGGGACATTACCAATCAATTTAAATTGCAGAACCAATCAAAGAAAAAAGCATAGTGACATCATTGAATAAATGCGTCTTTAAATAATTGTAATAACACATGTGTCACACACAGAGGGCGAGAGCTGCGCAATGGATCAGGATTATAAGAGAGTGGAAGTGGTACTGCATGATGGCGGGGGAGGACAAAACGGGGGAAGGGGGCTATTGGTTCGGAGAAGCTCAATCGAAAGAGAAAGAAAGGCGGGTAAGAAGAGGCGAGGAAAGGCAGAAATTAGAGGTGGGAACATTTTGAAACGGGGAGTTTTTGGACCGAGAAAGAAAGCTGGGAATGGGTGTGGGTGAAGTGGGATAGCTCGGCCAGGAGGCGGGTGTTTGGAGAAGAAGAGGTGGTAGGAGGCGGGGTGACGGCAAGAAAAACGCGCAGTTTGTCAGGTAAGCCGTATATGTAAGGAGAGGTTATGGTGATGGCAGAGGCGGGGAAGACCTAGGAGACGGGGGCGGAGGATGTGGGGGTGGTGGGGGAGGGGGAGGAAGCAATGGAGGTAGGGAAGTGAGGGCAAGCGGGGTGGCAGAGGAGACATGGACGGTGGTAGAGCTGGGGGAGGCAGTGAAGGCGTGGGAGGGCGGGGAAGATGAGAGAGAGGAAGTGGAGGCGGGGTGGCGGAAGATGCGGGGATTGTGGTGGAGTTGGGGGAAGGTGGGGTAAATGCGAGGAAGTGGAGGCGATGGAGGCGGTAGAGAGGGGAGACAGTGAAGGCGGGGTAAATGCGAGGGAGGTAGTTGGGGTGGGACAGGGCGGGGAACCGCGTGGTAAGCAAGTGCAGAATAGATGCGAGGAAAGTAGTTGTGGCGGGGAAGGGCAGGGTAGAAGCAAAGGAGGTAGTAGAGGAGTGGAGGCAGTCGTGGTAGGGGAGGGAGGGATAGATTCGAGGAAGTTGAGATGGGGTAGCGGATGGTGTGGGGATGGTAGTGTAGGCGTGGGGACAGTAGAGGAGGAAGGCGAGAGAGGGTGCGGTAGATGCAAAGCAGTAGAGGAGTGAAGGTAGTGAGGCTGTGGTGTTGGCAGAGGGCGGGGTAGCTGCGATGTAGAAGCGGGGGCGCATAGTTGGGATAGACGGGCTGCAAGAATTCCGATAAACGCTGGTCGTGCTCTGGCCCACGCTCGCTGCTCTCTAAATAACATGGCGATATGAAGTGCATCGCGCGGCGTCCGAGGCAGCCTCCCCCGTCCCCGCGCCCTCCCCCGGTCCCCACCGGCCTTCCCCGCCCTTACCCGTCCTCCCCCGCCCTCCCGCGCCCTCCCTGTTCTCCCCGTCGTCCGCCGCCCTCCCCCGCTCTCACCCGGCCTCCCCCGTCCTTCCCCGCCATCCCGCGCCCTCCCCGCCCTTCCCCTTCCTCCCCCGCTCCCGCCGGCCACGTCCGCAGGCGGCGCTCGCGCGCTGTTTTAGTGCAGGGTGGCGGGCCGCCGCCAACCCCACGCCCTCCACGGCCCGGCGCCTACATCAAGGCTTCCACAGCCCATGCACAGCAACTTACTGATGCTATGTGCTAGTTTTCCGACGAGTTAAACTCACGTTCTATGTCGTACGATTCGTGTTTGATTAATTTAGATGTTATTCAATTAAGTTTTTCTTAAACTACGGTTTTGAAAATAATAACTAAATTCATACATATTCCGTTTTGTTTTCACATTGGAGGAACTTGAAAACAAACTTGGGATATGGAAGAAAATACAAATCACCTCAAATTCGTACTTTTGCCTCAGATTAAACCAATTTACCGATATGCTGCAATTTATAATATAATTATTGATTGATATCAGTGTATTGTGGAAAATACTATTTCTCTTTCTAAATTATAATTATATTGTGTGAAAATTTGACATTGTTCTCATCTGGAAATGAGAAAGTATTTGGAAATGCTAGGAAAATTAGGTAATTTCATTTGCGACAATTTTACAAGAGAAAAATCATCTCGCGTCCACAGGCAGTTGATTGAACGGGATGTGTTCTTGTCATTTTAAGTAGGAATAAATTTGCTTTAAATGATACTTTTTGAGTGGCTATGAAGAATTGTCGCAACTTGTGCGAAAGTGCAAAAAAGTAAATTTTGTTATTAATGAAGCATTCTGATAACATGAGCTTAATCTGATAACAAATGTTTCAAATAATCATCCCTCTCTATAAGCGTTTATTACAGTGCAGGCATACATAGAACTTTCTGCAAATTCAACAATAAACGTATCATTTGTTCGATTATTCCAACAGTGTTGCCACCCCTGTTTTAAAGGAATTCCCCCTGAACATTCACAGACCTTTGAGATAAAAGAACCATTGCGATTAGAAGATAGTCTGATGCCTCTAAGTTGAGAAGGAGGGACAGGATGATAAGGGATTGCGTTTTCGTAATGTCCCCTGGTTGAGGCACTGCCCACTCGTCCGCCTCCAATTGATTGGAGAAAACCACACAAGTGACTGATCAGATAGATGGCCTCGAGATTCCTTCTTGAGTGGTACAGACGAAAGCTCCTGCAAACAAAACAAATTCGCGTAAGCTGCTGCCAACGAAACCATTTGGCATCAAAATGAAGGCATATAACATTAACATTAAGATGGGGATGACGCAATCCCTTGACACAAAGATTTTGATGCACTTAAAATGACGAGCGTCGTACAAAAACACGCAAACGTGTCTCCCACTTGGGATTATTGTCTTACGTTCTCTCCTACCTGGGTTATTGTGAAAAGTTTTCAGTAAATCAATTCACAAAACTTTGTTTCTAAAAGCAGTTAAATTTATCTTAAGATGATATTTAAAAATCCAAGGATGAAAAAAACGAAACAAAAACTAGAAATACATTTCTTGAGTAATTTCTAGATTTGTAATTACAATAATAGGTACTGTATACATATACTTTATAAAACGAAATGTTATGTCAGGGAACAATTATTTCAGGCCAAAAAAAAGGAACTGATGAAAATATTGCAATGGATGTCTAGAATTCCCTCATTGTTAAAAAACATTTCTCAAATTTTCAAAGTTTTCAAAAATATTTGTATAATGTAAAGCAAAAACTAGTTGTGCTACAGAATGGCACAGACTTTCTCGTCCAAGTTAGTTATTTAATTTCCTTTGTCTATCCTAGATTTTCGGACTTCCCACATGCTCTTGCCAGCTGCCATTTGTCGCTGCCCAAAGTACAATTTTTGAAAATTTTCAAATTGTTCGGTTTCCTAAAGATAAAACCGAAATATTTCTTTAAGAATAATACAGAAGATGAAAAGCTGGCTCTTTTTCACGGAAAATTTTTGAGTTTTCGTAAAACTTCATGAGGAGTCATTTAAAGCACATCTTCTTACAAATGGAATAATGCATATGAATAGAAGGAAATGTACATATTAAAATCGCGAGGGATATTAAAAATATTACATGTGTGCCCTTTTTGACAAAATAAAAGAAAAATACTTTATGTCATATTAAAGGTAGCGCATGCAGCAGTAATAGTACAAAAAGTTAGAAGAAAAAATTTGGAGCCATTTTTTGAGAAAATGGCGTTTGAGCGTTTCTGAAAATGCGGAAATTTGAGCTCGTTTTCGCAGAAAACGTTTAATTTTTCGAGAAACTTCATCTGACATTATTTAAAGATCATGCACTCATCAATAAAATAATGTGAACAAATCACTGTTAATGTAAATATTAACGACGTGAGAGACAAGTAAAAAATATACATTTTTGCAATTTTTGAAAAACAAACAAAAGAATAGAACAATATAGTGTTAATGTCATCTCGTGTACACTTATCATCCCTACCAAAAGTTTAAAGAAAAAATTGAAGCCGTTTTTGAAAAAAACTTGATTTTGTTATTTTTTAAAATTGCACATATTACACGCAATATTGCGCGAAAACTACTAAAAATTTCAAAAAAATGTACCTGACCTTAATAAAAGAACTAATTTATGAAGAAAAAAATTTATTTGAAGGGAAAATCTCTATCTTCAATTTTGTAGTTGTAGGAAGACGAGGACAAAATTCGAACTTTTGCAATTATCGAAAATTTAGAGTGACCAGTGAAAAACTGACCGAAGATCTTTATACGTGTATTTCAATCTTTTTTTATTTAAAGAAAAAGTTTTGAGCAAATTTTAAGAAAAGTTTGAAAATGTCCCAAGGCCTTCAAATTTTAAAATGTTTTTGAAAATCGACGTGCCGCGAGTCGAGCCAGATCGACCGGGGAATATCCATTTTGGAAAAAAATCCTACGTATCGTTTAGGCGCTAGTGGTGTTCATAGACGGACACAGCCAGACGGACGGACAGACGGGCAGGGGGATGGATGGATGGAACGGACGGACGGACGGACGGACGGACGGGCGGACGTTTTGAAAAAAACAACACTTTTTCGGTATCAGGGGACCCCAAATGTATATTTCCGTGGAAATCTCGAAATCAGATATCCGCAGTATTGCATTACTTTCATTATACTACGTCTATTACTCCGTATACACATATGTATACGGGAAAGTGCAGTTCCTCGGTGGGTGATGAGTTAGCTACTGGCCTCTGAACCGGTGCGCGGGTTCGATTGCCGGCTAGATGCGCGTATTTGCGAAGGGCGGGAAATTACAATAGCCATGTCACACTCGTGGAATGTAAAAGAAACCTGGCGATGTGCCCGGCAAAATTAAATCCCGCCGACAACATTCGCCCTAACGAGATCTCACTTTCCCCCAGTCAGTACGGATATTGTAACTGAGACCGACAGAGATAGTGAGAGTCAAAGTCCAGGCGCTGTAGTGGACTGCCCACGACGCGCGCCTGCTTGATAAGGTCACCAGACCCGTGCCGAAGGTAGGCTTCCAAAGAAGTCTGGGTCGAAAACTCAGGGAAGGCAACGGAAAATCACCCTGAGTGATTCATCTCAAGAAAACCCGTAATGGGTCACCTAACTGCCATATATGGAAGATAGGACTAACGAAGAAGATAGGAGAAAGTAAAAATGAAGAAACTCAATTACAAAGAATGTGAAAATATAACAATGCAGGCATTATATCCAAGACGGTGATGCTCTGATAGAGAATATTTCATCTACGAGAACAGTTTAATATTTATTTCAGCACATGTTGATTTCATACACTACCATGTCAAACCGAAACCATGACACCAAATGCCAAGCAGTCACATGAAAACCAAATATTCCGCAATTTATTTTAAAATCCATGCAATTAAAAAATTGCATTCTATATAACACTCAAAATAGTATTTTCTCTTCTCATGTTTCATTAAATTTCATACATAAAAAGAGCTACTTCTGTAATATCAGTTAAAATTAGTGAATTTTGATACTCTGAAAAATGCTTGGTTGGGTTGATAGGTTTTTTATTTCGTCAGTTCTGTTACACTTTTCATTAAAAAAAATCTGCATCTGGTAAACGCTCTCTGTGATATGTATGCAACTTTCCATGACTGCATAATGAGAGTTGCGAGCGAAACAAATATCATGCTTGCAGTGTCGAACAAGAATAGAGTTGGTGTGGTGACAGATGTTTTATAATCTTTACGATTCTAATAATGCTGATTAGGCATTGTTGATATTTTTACAATTCTACCTCGCCTTGAGAAAAATGTGATCCATTCTTTCTCGAGAATGCCGTGGCTAAAATCAACGAGAAGTTACTCCGACTCTGCACAATCGAAAAGGGTTAAAGAACCTTGTAATTTTTTTATAAAACAATTTTCAAGTAACCCTACTTCTAAATGTGTTCATCGTTTCAAAAATATTATTAAAAATCCCTTCACTTTCTTTCGCAAACTTCTGTTCCATCAAACACACCTTTCGCTCCCCCTTTCAAATTATTTAAAGGAAATAATCTGAAGGTTAAGGGCGTTTAAGTTACGACTATTAATTTCCGAGAGAATACACAAGTACAGCTTGTTTCATTTTAGATGAGGCCTTCGCAACGGTCTTTGATACAGTACACTTTAATCTGTTTACTTTGCTAAGTGCAGCAAGCAAGTTAGCGCTACTCGGAGGCACCGTGTTAGACGACGGCGCACGCCTGTCACGTCGAATTTCCAAATTTCAGGGCAGAGCGGGGGAGGCCGAAGTAACGCTGTCGCCTCCCTCCCTGTCACGAAATTTGCAAACGATGTCTGAAAGCCTGCGGGAACAAATGCCGATGAATGCACTCGCTGCGCAGTGTGTCGAAATGGCGCTGACAGCGAGGGGCACGACCGTCTTCGAATTTTAGAACAAACGTTTCAAAAACAAGACATTTTAAATGTCTAAATAAGAGTAATAAAACCCAAAGTTAATGTATTGACTTTGTTCATTTTATATACAAGTTTCTCTTAAATCTGGAGAAAATCAAGTGTCTTATATTATTTTGCTTTTATATTTATACAAAATTCTCATCGCTTAAAACTATTTTATCCTGTATAGAGATGTCAGAGTTCATGTAGTTTTATGATTCAAGATTTTTTTTATGAATGGATGATTATTTTTTATATTAACTCTAGGATCAATTAGTATCAATAATTAAAAAGTGTTCTAATAAATCAATATCAATCATCTTTACTCCAGATCTTTTTACTTTTTTATAATCACTAATCTCGAAAACGCTACCAAACTTTTAGGTCAAAGTTTCTTCTCTATGCACTACCGTGGCTTTCAGACCTTTTCTAATTAGCATGTCCCGTTTACGCAAACAAACGCAGTGCATGCCCGTCTTCTAACATTTCGTTGCAAATAACATTAAATGGAATTCAGAATTTTTAAGGCCTAACTTACTTACGAATTTACGCAACTGTTTGTTTTGAAGACGCGCCACAGCAAATTTGTGTCTACATTGCTGGGGCTCTCGTAAATATGCATGAATTGTAATACATTTGGACAGCCGCGCTTATTCGATTTTTGTCGCAGAGGGAATTTTAAAAACAAAAAGGCCATTGGGGACAAGCCACTGTTGTTTCGACTGAAATTGGAAGCAACGCAATGCAATACGCTGTCACACACATCGTCTCTACCGTTACTCCTACCTCGACATGGTGGATGGGAAAGTCGACAAAAATCAGTTGAGAAAACTCAGATCCTTCGTATACTACTGCATTGTATCACGGAAGTTTCATGGAAATGAATGAAGCGAAAAGTAGGAACAAGTTGCTACAAAATGCGGTTTGCCACGTTTGGACGATAAATGTGGCTTCTATAGGTTTTTGTCAAAAAAGTCGTGTTTTTGAGGGATTTTCAAATTTTGAAAAAAATGGTCAGTTTCAACTGGCTATATCTCCCTAACTATTGGAACTAGTGAACTGAGATTTGCACAGCAGATTACATGTACGTTACCCTTTATCGTTAATATTAAACAGACTTTCGTGTGTTTGAGAAACCTGTTCAAAATGGCAACTTCCTACATTGCCTTTTTGCTAAAAAGCACGTGTGTGGCGTAAGGTTTTGTGAACTTCTGAAAAACAAAGCTTTTAATGGAAATACGCTTCTCACCACCATCTCCGCGATGAAACTTTGTTCTAGAACAGAGGTTTTCAGAAAAATCCGGGTCATGTGGAAAAGCGAAAAATTCGATAGGTCATGGAACGTTGAATCTTTAAGATGTTTAAGACAAAAAAGATAAGTCCATATCAAACAAACTATGCAACACACATCAATTGCAAAGGACGTATCTTGCTTCAAAATTTTATGTAGATTCACAAAATGTCATCATTTGCCACTTTCGGACGACAAATGTGCTCTGAAGGCGTTGTACTGAAAATCATATTTTTGAGGGATTTCGAACATTTTTTGAAAAAATTGATAATTTCAACTAACTTTATCCCTAACTAATGGAGCTAGCGCACTGAGATTTGCACAGGAGATTACATGTACTTTATCCTCTATCGTGAATATTACACATGCTTTCTTGTTGTAAAGGAACCTGTTTAAAATGACAACTACCTATATTGCATTTTTGCTGAAAATAACGTTTGTAGCGTAAGTTTCAGCAAATCACCATGGGTTTATCCCCACTGTATTCGCCATGAAATGTCGTGCAAGGACACAGGTTCTCAGAAGAATATAGCTCATGGAAAAATCGCAAAATTCGACAGGTCATGAATCGTAGAATCTTTAGGATTTATAAGAAAAAAAAGATCCGTACATATCTCACGAACTATGTAATATATATCACTTTTGAAGACTGTATCTTGTTTTAAAATTTTATGTATATTCAGACAATGCTATCATTTGCCACGTTTGGACGATAAAAGAACCCGCTAGAGGTGATTTTCTGACACAAGTGTTTTTAAAGGAATTTTGAAGTTTTGAAAATAATAATCAAATCGTTAAACGAACGTCGGCGCGCTGCCACCCCGCCGTCCGAATGCATTATCGCCACATTGCGGGAAGCCTCTGGGGGTCGCTTACTCAAGGATGAACGCCACGGGCAATGCCTAAGGGTGCCCGACCTCGCGCCCAGGACTGACGACGGGCCGAGGCGCAACCGCCGAAGCCGTGAGCCACGCCGCCGATTCCCGGACCAGGCGTAGCTAAAGCCCGAGACGCCACCACGTCACCTGCCGCCCCAACAGCCTTGCAAATGGACCAAGTGGTGAGGTGTGACGCTGCCGTCACCTGACCGCGATGCAGCAAGACCACATAGCGTCAAGCACCAGTGGCCGAAGGGCCACCACTCCCGTAACCGGAGTCGTGACCGCCGGGGAAGGAGCCGCCCTGCTTCGAAGAATAAACTCTTGTCCGTACGGCCGAATTTAGAATAAGTTAGTTGTAAACAAGTTTTAAGGATTAATTACAACAGGAGGCATCATCTAATAAAAATTGACTGTTAAATCCACATTTCAAAATACCACGTGCTTCAATGCATTACTAAAACAAAACAAAAACCTATCGAGCATGCCTCCCATTAAAATACTTCGAAATGAGAAGCCGAGGCTCGCAAGGTAGCTTACTCTAAGTTCACAAGAAAAATAAACTCATGATGTAATAAAATTGGAAAAAACAATAACTACGACGCTTCTTTCTGAGATCACTGAGGTAGAACATTTTACTAGAAATTCAATGCAGAAAACCTGACTCAAATATAGCAAAAAGTTTCGGAGATAGACAATATAAAAACCATATATTTAATTTGAAATTGAGACACAAATTTAAAGAAATTTTATTTTAATCGCTTACTTTCAGACATCGTGCATATTAACAAGCAACAACTTTTTTAAGAAAATATATGGCGCAAACCAGACCCCAATCCAACTAACAAATATCAAACAAAAAGCGAAACATGATTAGCATAAATTGATTATAACATACACAAAACCCATCACCTAATTTCAAAAAAAAAAAATATTTTATCGCATCAGTTGACTAACAAAACATACGAAATCACGTATATATGAAAACACACTTCACGACACATTAAAGTAACAAAAACCAGACCTCCCGATCTGACTAAAAAATTCGGAGATAGAGGCAAAATCAAGCCTAAATTGATTATTAATAAAACACACCGCATTACGTGCCAATTTGGAAAAAAAATTGTAGCAGCAGCAATTGTGTATGTGTATAACACTTTACGAGAAATTAACGGAAACAACCAAGAACGCGATCCGACGAAGTTTCGAAGATAGACGCGCAACCAAACCTGAATTTACCGTAAATTATACCACCCCAATACATGCCAATTTTAACTAAAATTGAACTTTGTATAAACTTTCAGAAATTACGTATACACTACAAATTAAAAATTTCAAAAAAATATAGACTAAATATAATATACCCCCCATTACGTGCCAAATTTGACAAATATTAAAATTTGTCGAAAACTTTTTGAAATTACGTATACACGTAGAAACTATTACGAGAAATAGAGAGAAACTAACCAGGCTCCGATCCGACTAATATTATCGGAGATACAAGACGAAACAATTTTTAAACTAAATACAAAGTACCCCCCCCAATACGTACCAAATTTTATTAATATTGAATTTTGTCGAAACTCTTTGAAATTCCATATACATGTAGAACCTATTACAATAAATTGAAAGAAAATAACCAGACTCCGATCCGACTAATATTATCGGAGATAAAAGCGAAACAATTTTTAACACTAAATACAATGTACCCCCCATTACGTGCAAAAGTTGACTAACATTGAACTTTGTCAAAACACTTGGAAATTACGTATACATGTAGAAACTATTACGAGAAATTGAAATAAACTAACCACGCTCCGATCCGACTAATATTATCGGAGATACAAGTGAAACAATTTTTAACCAAAATACGAAGTACCCCCCCATAACGTGCCAAATTTGAGAAATATTGAACTTTGTCGAAACTTTTTGAAATTACGCATACATGTAGAACGTAATACGAGAAATTGAAAGAAACTAACCAGACTCCGATACGACTAATATTATCGGAGTTACAAGCGAAAAAATTTTTAACCTAAATACTAAATACCCCCCAATACATACCAAATTTGAGAAATATAAAACTTTGTCGAAACTTTTTGAAATTACGCATACATGTAGAACCTACTACGAGAAATTGAAAGAAACTAACAAGACACCGAACCGACCTATATTATCGGAGGATACAAGCGAAACAATTTTTAACCTAAATACAAAGTACCCCCCCATTACGTGCCAAATTTGAGAAATATTGAACCTTGTCGAAACTTTTTGAATTTACGCATACATGTAGAACCTAATACGAGAAATTGAAAGAAACTTACCAGATTCCGATTCGACTAATATTATCGGAGATACAAGCGAAACAATTTTTAACCTAAATACAAAGTACCCCCCCCCCATTACGTGCAAAATTTGAGAAATATTGAACCATGTCGAAACTTTTTGAATTTACGCATACATGTATGAACCCATTACGAGAAATTGAAAGAAACTAACCAGACTCCGATCCGACTAATATTATCGGTCATACAAGCGAAACAATTATTAACCTATATACAATATACCCCCCCATTACGTGCCATATTTGAGAGAGATTAAACTTTGTCGAAACTTTTTGAAATTACGCATCCATGTAGAACATTTCAAATTCGGCACGTAATGGGGAGGTTCTTTCTATTAAGGTTAAAAATTATTTCGCTTGTATCTCCGTTAATATAGAACGAATCGGAGTCTTGTTAGTTTCTTTCAATTTCGCGTGTTAGGTTCTACATGTATGCGTAATTTCAAAAAGTTTCTACAAAGATTAATATTTCTTAAATTTGGCACGTAACGGGGGGTACTTTGTATGTAGGTTAAAAATTGTTTCATTTGTATCTCCGATAATATTAGTCGGATCGGAGGTCTGGTTAGTTTCTTTCAATATCTGGTATTCGGTTCTACATGAATGCGTAATTTCAAAAAGTCTCGACAAAGTTCAATATTTTTTAATTTGGAACGTAATGGGGAAGAACTTTGTATTTAGGTTAAAAATTGTTTCGCTTGCATCTCCGATAATATAGGTCGGATCGGAGTCTGGTTAGTTTCTTTTAATTTCGCGTATTAGGTTCTACATGTATGCGTAATTTTAAAAAAAGTTTTGAAAATGTTCAATATTTCTCAAATTTGACACGTAATGGGGGGAACTTTGTATTTAGGTTAAAAATTGTTTCGCTTGTATCTCCGATAATATAGGACGGATTGGAGTCTGGTTAGTTTCTTTCAATTTCGCGTTTTAGGTTCCACATGTATGCGTAATTTCAAGAAGTTTCGACAAAGATTAATATTTCTCAAATTTGGCACGTAAGGGGGGGGTACTTTGTATTTAGGTTAAAAATTGTTTCGCTTGTATTTCCGATAATATTAGCCGGATCAGAGTCTGGTAAGTTTCGAATTACATGCTTGAAAAAAAATGAAGCCAAAACCCGAAATTGGGGCAAAAAATGGGAAAAAACTTAATTTCGTAGGATCGATCTGAAATCACGTATACAAGTACAACTCGAAACGAGAAATTCAATGGTGCAAACCAAACTTCAATCCCACTATTAGTTTCGGAATTAAACGCTAGAAAAAAATGAAGCCAAAAACCCGAAATTGGGGCAAAAAATGGGAAAAAAATCAATTTCGTAGAATCGATCTGAAATCACGTATACAAGTACAACTCGAGACGAGAAATTCAATGGTGCAAGCCAAACTTCAATCCGACTATTAGTTTCGAAATTAAACGCTTGAAAAGAAATGAAGCCAAAAACCCGGAAATTGGGGGAAAAAATGGGAAAAAAAATTAATTTCGTAGGATCGATCTGAAATAACGTGTACAAGTACAACTCGAGACGAGAAATTCAATGGTGCAAAACCACAGTTCAATCAAACTATTGGATTCGAAATTAAACGCTTGAAAAGAAATGAAGCCCAAAAACCCTAAATTAGGGCAAAAAATTAAAAAAACTTAATTTCGTAATGATCGATCTGAAATCACGTATACAAGTACAACTCGAGACGAGAAATTCAATGGTGCAAACCAAACTTCAATCCGACTATTAGTTTCCTAATTAAACGCTTGAAAAGAAATGGAGCCCAAAACCCGAAATTGGGGCAAAAAAATGGAGAAAACTTAATTTCGTAGGATCGATCTGAAATAACGTATACAAGTACAACACGAGACGAGAAATTCAATGGTACAAACAAATATCAATCCGACTATTAGTTCGAAATTAAACGTATGAAAAAATGAAGCCAAAATCCCGAAATTGGGGAAAAAATGGGAAAAAACTTAATTTCGTAGGATCGATCTGAAATCACGTATACAAGTACAACTCGAGACGAGAAATTCAATGGTGAAAACCAAACTTCAATCCGACTATTAGTTTCGAAATTGAACGCTTGAAAAGAAATGAAGCACAAAACCCGAAATTGGGGCAAAAAATGGGAAAAAACTTAATTACGTAGAATCGATCTGAAATCACGTATACAAGTAAAACTCGAGACGAGAAATTCAATGGTACTAACCAAACTTCAATCCGACTATTAGTTTCGAAATTAAACGCTTGAAAAGAAATGAAGCCCAAAACCCGAAATTGGGGCAAAAAATGGGAAAAAAACCTAATTTCGTAGGATCGATCTGAAATCACGTATACAAGTACAACTCGAGACGAGTAATTCAATGGTGCAAACCAAACTTCAATCCGACTATTAGTTTCCTAATTAAACTCTTGAAAAGAAATGGAGCCCAAAACCCGAAATTGGGGCAAAAAAATGGGAAAAAACTTAATTTCGTAGGATCGATCTGAAATCACGTATACAAGTACAACTCGAAACGAGAAATTCAATGGTGCAAACCTAACTTCAATCCCACTGTTAGTTTCGCAATTAAACGCTTGAAAAAAATGAAGACAAAAACCCGAAATTGGGGCAAAAAATGGGAAAAAACTTAATTTCGTAGGATCGATCAGAAATCACGTGTACAAGTACAACTCGAGACGAGAAATTCAATGGTGCAAACCAAACTTCAATCCGATTGTTAGTTGCGAAATTAAACGCTTGAAAAGAAATGAAGCCCAAAACCCTAAATTGGGGGCAAAAAATTGGAAAAAACTTAATTTCGTAGGATCGATCTGAAATCACGTATACAAGTACAACTCGAGACGAGAAATTCAATGGTGCAAACCAAACTTCAATCCGACTATTAGTTTCCTAATTAAACGCTTGAAAAGAAATGGAGCTCAAAACCCGAAATTGGGGCAAAAACTGGGAAAAAACTTAATTTCGTAGGATCGATCTGAAATCACGTATACAAGTACAACTCCAGACGAGAAATTCAATGGTGCAACCCCAACTTCAATCCGATTATTAGTTGCGAAATTAAACGCTTGAAAAGAAATGAAGCCCAAAACCCGAAATTGGCGCAAAAAATTGGAAAAAACTTAATTTCGTAGAATCGATCTGAAATCACGTATACAAGTACAACTCGAGACGAGAAATTCACTGGTGCAACCCAAACTTCAATCCGACTATTAGTTTCGAAATTAAACGCTTCAAAAGAAATGAAGCCCAAAACCCGAAATTCGGGCAAAAAATGGGCAAAAACTTAATTTCGTAATATCGATCTGAAATCACGTATACAAGTACAACTCGAGACGAGAAATTCAATGGTGCAAACAAATCTTCAATTCGACTATTAGTTTCCTAATTAAACGCTTGAAAAGAAATGAAGCCCAAAACCCGAAATTGGGGCAAAAAATGGGAAAAAACTTAATTTCGTAGGATCGATCTGAAATCACGTATACAAGTACAACTCGAGACGAGAAATTCACTGGTGCAAACCAAACTTCAATCCGACTATTAGTTTCGAAATTAAACGCTTCAAAAGAAATGAAGCCCAAAACCCGAAATTGGGGCAAAAAATGGAAAAAATCTTAATTTCGTAGGATCGATCTGAAATCATGTATAGAATTACAACTCGAGACGAGAAATTCACTGGTGCAAACCAAACTTCAATCCGACTATTAGTTTCGAAATTAAACGCTTGAAAAGAAATGAAGCCCAAAACCCGAAATTGGGGCAAAAAATGGGAAAAAACTTAATTTCGTAGGATCGATCTGAAATCACGTATACAAGTACAACTCTAGACGAGAAATTCCAAAACCATTTGAAATTACCCAAACATATAGAACCTAATACGAGAATTTGAAAGACACTAATCAGACTCCGATCCGACCTATATTATCGGAGATACAAGCGAAATAATTTTTAACCTAAATACAAGTAACCCTTCCCATTACGTGCTAAAAATTTGAGAAATATGTAACTGCTCGAAACTCTTTGAAATTACGCATACATGTAAAACCTAATACCAGATATTGAAAGAAACTCACCAGACTCCGATTCCGACCTATAATATTGAAAATGGAAGCGAAACAATTTTTTACCTAAATACAAAGTACGTTCCCTTACGTGCCAAATTTGAGAAATATTAAACTTTGTCGAAACTTTTTGAAATTACGCATTCCTGTAGAACCTAATACGAGAAATTGCAAAAAGACTAACCAGACTCCGATCCGACTAATATTATCGGAGATACAAGCGAAACAATTTTTAACCTAAATACAAAGTACCCTCCCATTACGTTCCAAATTTGAGAAATATTGAACTTTGTCGAAACTTTTTGAAATTATGCATACATGTAGAACCTAATACGAAAAATTGAAAGAAACTAACCACACTCCGTTCCGACTAATATTATCGGAGATACAAGCGAAACAATTTTTAACCTAAATACAAAATACCACCCCATTACGTGCCAAATTTGAGAAATATGAAACTTTGTCGAAACTTTTTGAATTTACGCATACATGTAGAACCTAATACGAGAAATTGAAAGAAACTTACTAGAATCCAATCCGCCTATTATTATCGGAGATACAAGCGAAACAATTTTTAACCTAAATACAAAGTACCCCATCATTACGTGCCAAATTTGAGAAATATTAAACTTTGTCGAAACTTTTTGAAATTACGCATACATGTCAGTACTCGCCTGACCGCTGTGGTGTGCGGATCGTGCCCGCAGCTCCGTAGTGTCTTACCTTGCTCGCCCGCGATGGCGCCAAGATAAGGAAAAGTCTAGCGATAATAACCAGTGCGTTCTAGCTCTAAGTGAACAGTTACAGTTGTGAAGCATAACGGTGTTTCATCCTCTTCATATTCAAATGAACCTAACAAAAGATAACATATACTAAAACTCAGTCGATTACCGAAGTATTTTCGGGTAGGATCAGTAGCATGTAGTGCGATTGCATGCTACTGACACCCGGGCAGCTGTTTATAATAATAATAATAATAATAATAATAATAATAATAATAATAATAATAATAATAATAATAATAATATGCCTTTATTAATATGGCGAGGCTCGGGCCATCAGGCCCGCTCTTCCGCCTGACCACATGTCACAAGTATACAGAGTAATGTATTAAATAGTAAAATTACTAAAAAGTAATGTTATCTAAAAATTTAAATGTAATATAATCTACAAGTTGTAAGTAGTTAGTGGAAAGCAAACGTCATTTAAAGCAACTTATAAATAGACAACATCAGAGGTTAAATGGATAAAATGTTACAATAATAATTTTGAAATAATTTTAAAATCAAGTCTGAGATTGAAAATACAATTTGAATTAAATAAGATTATGTGCTTTAAATATCTGCGCGCTACGCGACAGCCTGGTATTCACCCCGAGCGACTGTGATCTATTAATACAGAAAGACACCATCACACGTCGCTCGATCCTGGAGGAAAACCCGCTAGTCGGGGAAAACCCACCAGGCAGACTGTGTCCTAATACAATGGAAACTAAGCTAACATGAAGTAACGGGTCTTTGGGATGGTATCCTCAGCTGCGGTCCATGCTGCAAGGGGTGGTTTTCTTGTTTAAAACCGCCTCTGCTCCTACGGATGAAAGTACAGTTTCGGCAGTATCAAACAGGTCGCAAGAAAGTAATATTTACAGAAGAAACATTAATGTTATTTCTAAAACATATTAATCTTAACACTCCTAAGAAATAGCTTTTATTTGACCCGTAATCTACAGTGATTTAAATAGCAAAATGGTGTATTTTACTTTGTAAAAAAGTCATGCAGGTGCTTCTTAAAAGATGTTAATGAAGAGGAGTTTTTAATATTGGGAGGCAATTTATTCCATTCGCGGGCTACAGTAATTGCGAACGATTTATTGTAGTAGCTGGTTTTGCTTTTTGGAATGCAGAGTAACTGGGATTTTTGAAATCTAGATGATTTAAGGTGTACAAAATAATTTGTTAAGTATGTCGGGGGAACCCATTTTTAGCATCTTAAATAAAAGACAAAGGCTGTGATACAAGCGTCTATCCTTTAGTGTTAATATTTTGTGCTGTTTATAAACTCCAGAGATGTGATCGTATTTTTTTATGTTATAAATGAAGTGTTTACTTCAAGAAATGTCATCCGAAGAATCAACAGGCAGCGACAGCAACGGCATGGATCATGATTCATCTGCTCCCGTCAACCTGACGCAGAATGTATGGCAAATATACACACCAGCTCGGTCAAAAAGGCCGAACCCTGACGTCCTCGACCCTGATGCTAATAGAAGGGTAAGGCAAAAGACAGCGTCTTGCGATAGTAATTCTAGTGTATATACAGTTCCCACCAAGAATCAATTCAGTGCTCTTGATATAGAAGGCACAACAGAAAACAATGAGGAAACCTTTCCAAAAACCACTGTACCTCCAATTTTCGTGCCAAATGTGAATAATGTTCCAGCTATGATAAAGTTTTTAAAGGAAGCCATAAAAACAGAAGATTTCGAAATAAAATCTCTAGCAAACGACAAAATTAAAATAACGCCGAAAACTCCTAATACCTACAGGGAAATAATAAAACATTTATCAGCCAACAGTCACGTATACTATACATACCAGTTGAAACAAGAACGTGCGTATAGAGTTGTCTTGCGACACATACATCATACGGTAGATGTAAAAGATATCAAGGCTGCGCTTCTGGAAAGGGACCACAAAGTTAGAAACATTATAAATGTCCGCCACAGGCTAACTAAATCACCTCTGCCTCTATTTTTTGTAGACCTTGAGCCCAAACCTAACAACAAAGATGTATTCAAAATTAACCGACTGTTAAATTGTGTTGTTGCGTTCGAACCACCACGCCTGAAACGCGAGATAGTACAATGCAAAAACTGTCAGAGATATGAACATACCAGGTCGTACTGTGCATACCCGTATAGGTGTGTTAAATGTGGAAAAGAACACGACCCAGATAAGTGTTTAAAAGAAAAGCAAAGTCAACCGACTTGTGCTCTGTGTGAAGGCAATCATCCCGCCAACTACAAAGGTTGCAAAGTATACCAAGAAATACTAAAAAGGAAAGGGTACAACAACTCAAGTAAACACAGAATGTTTCAACAAGAGATGCATGTGCAGACACAAAACAGCAACATTGAAACTACTTATTCTCACGAAAACTCAAGAAGCAGACATGTAAATGCAGGAACATGGGCCGATGTTGCGCGATCAAAGCCTGTAGAAAGACATGAACACAACGACGATAGCCATTCCATTATGAAAATTATACAGCACTCCTTTGAGAGGTTTGAAAACATACTAATGCAGCAAAGTCAACAAATAAACTCTCTCATTAACCTCATAACGTCGCTTGTCTCCAAACTATCTAATGCCTAAATTCCTTCGCATTGCATCTTGGAACGCCAACGGCTTGGCAAATCATCGCCAAGAAATCGAAATATTTCTCAACGAAAACAAAATAGACATGCTACTCATCTCTGAATCTCACTTCACAGAAAGAAGCTACTTTAAACTGAAGAACTACACTTTATACGATACTAAACACCCTAGTGGCAATGCCCATGATGGCACAGCAATATTAATAAAAAGCACTATAAAACATCAAGAACAGGAAGCTATACAGGAACATATCATACCATCAGTGCCATTTACTGCCCTCCAAGATTCAAAATAGACAAACAACGATTTGAAACCTATTTTAAGTCTCTAGGAAATAGGTACATGGTGGGAGGAGACAACAATGCCAAACACACGCAATGGGGATCCAGGCTCATCACCCCAAGAGGGAGAGAACTGCTGAAAGCAGTTACCTCACTTCAGCTAGAAACCATTTCTACAGGAGAACCTACCTACTGGCCTACCGACCTAACCAAAACGCCAGATGTAATTGATATATTCATAACAAAAGGAATCCCATCCACTAACTGTATCATAGAATCTTCCCACGAACTGTCCTCAGACCACACTCCAATAATTATCACAGTCGGCAACAAAATTATTCTACAATCCTCTCCCGCGTCACTAACGAACAGAAAGACAAACTGGAACTTGTATAGAAAACAGATATCTATGAAAACAAACATCCGATTACCACTCAAATCAGCTGACCACATAGACGAAGCGACTGAGTATATAATACAAAATATTCAAGAAGCAGCTTGGACCGCTACACCGCAACTTCACTACACCCAACGCTGCGTGAAATATCCAAAAGTTCTTTTGAACAAAATAGCCGAGAAAAGAAGACTAAGAAGAATCTGGCATACTTCAAAATATCCTGAAGACCGTACCAACTACAACAGAGCAACTAGGCAACTAAAACGCCTCCTAAACGAATTCAACAACAGGCTTCAAGATTTCATAACCAACCTTACCCCAACAGAAGATACCAATTACTCCTTATTTAAAGCCACAGGGAAGCTAAAAAAAACGACCAAATCAAATCCCCCAATCAGGGACGAAAACAAGTGTTGGGCAAGAAACCCCACAGAAAAAGCGTCTACCTTTGCCAAATTCTTTGCTAATGTATTCCAGACTCATCCCATTATAAATACTAACCAAGAGAAACAAATCAGAGATTATCTTAACTCCCCAAACCAAATGACTCTTTCAATCCCGCACTTCACTCCCAGAGAAATTACCAAAACCATAAACGCCTTATCAAACAAAAAAGCTCCTGGCTATGACTTAATTACTACACCTCTTCTCAAAGAACTACCACGAAAAGGCAAGACTATAATTACTGCATTGTTCAACAGTATTATAAGAACAGGGCACTACCCGGAGCAATGGAAAGTAGCCCAAATTCAAGTTTTTCTCAAGCCTGGGAAACCTCCACATGAACCCTCCTCCTACCGTCCCATCAGTATACTTCCCATTCTATCCAAAGTATTTGAGAAACTTCTTTTATCAAGAATACGTCCTCACATTGCAACCAATAACCTAGTCTCTGATCATCAATTTGGTTTTAGACAACAGCATTCTACCGTCGAACAAGTTAATAGAATCACCAACTACATTGAGAATTGCTTCCAAGAAAAGAAATACTGTTCAGCCGCCTTTCTAGACATTGCCCAAGCGTTTGACAAAGTCTGGCACGATGGACTCTTATTTAAACTCAAGAATTTTCTACCGTATCCCTTCTGCAACATTATCAGATCTTTCCTATCCCACCGCACCTTCCAAATCAAACATCAAAATGAATTATCTGAATTCCATCCAATCAAGGCCGGAGAACCACAAGGTAGTGTACTCGGCCCTATCCTATACCAGCTCTATACTACTGATATACCAAAATCAGATAAAACAACCATAGCCACTTTTGCAGATGATGCGGCCATATTAGCTTCGGATGACGACCCTAATGACGCATCAAGGCATTTACAAGAACATCTCACAATGATTGAAGATTGGGCCAAAAAGTGGAAAATAAAAATCAACGAAAATAAAACAGTTCATATAACCTTTACCCTGAGAAAAAACAAATGCCCTACTGTCCACATCAACAACAATCCAATAGTACAGGTGGAAAGTGTAAAATACTTGGGAATACATCTAGACAAACGGCTAACATGGAAGCATCACATCTTAGCCAAAAAAAAGCACCTTCAACTTCAAACAAGAAAACTATACTGGATACTAGGATACCACTCAAAACTATCACTGGAAAATAAACTGTTGATTTATAAAGCTATCATAATTCCAATATGGACCTACGGCATCCAAATCTGGGGAACAGCAAGCAAGAGTAATCTCTCGATCATACAGAGATTTCAATCCAAGACCCTAAGAATGATCGCGGCAGCACCATGGTTCATCACAAATGCAGCACTGCACAAGGACTTAAAAATGCCCACTGTCTTGGAAAGAATAGAATTTATCAGCTCAAACTATCTCCAGCGCCTTGAAAACCATCCAAACCACTTAGCCCTCAACATCCTAGACAATAGTGCAGATATCCATCGACTAACCAGAACCTCACCCCTACAACTCCCATATAGATTCTCAACAAATAACTGAAACATTACCCTCAGCTAATAAACTATCCCACTTGCAGCCAACCCAAAATAATTCTTGCTTTTTGTTATATTATGAAGAAGTAGATGAAGAGTACCGATGGGATACCTTCACTGGAAATCAATCATTGTCATAACAATTCTACAACAACATATTTACTTATTATTTTGTAAAAAAATAGATTGTAAATTTTTTGTTAAAATAAAAAAATTTAAAAAAACGCATACATGTAGAACCTAACACGAGAAATTGAAAGAAACTAACCAGACTCCGATCCGACTAAAAGTATCGGAGATACTCGCGAAACAATTTTAAAAGTAAATACAAAATACCCCCTCCCATTACGTTCCAAATTTGACTAATATTTAACTTTTTTGAAACACTCACAAATTACGTATACATTTAGAACCTATTACTAGACATTGAAAGAAACTTACCAGACTCCGATTTGACTAATAGTATCGGAGATACCTGTGAAACTCTTTTGAACTAAAATACAAAATACATCTCATTACGTGCCAAATTTGACTTATATTGATCTTTGTCGAAACGTTCTGAAATTACGTATACGTGTCAAACATTACGTATACATGTTACTTAAGTATAGACCTGTTAGTTTAACTTCTTTCATTTGTAAGCAAATGGTCCATCTTATAGCTTAGTACCTGCGAAATGAATGGGGCAAATTGGGATGGCTGTATGGAGGCCAACGTGGGTTTTGTAGATCATTTTCATGCGAGAGCCATACTATTTTTTACACATCTAGATATCGCTGACGCACTGTACTGTGGAAACGGACGGATGCAGTCGTAATAGATTTCTCTTAAGCGTTCGATCTTGTTGCACATGACATTTTACTTAAGAAAATTGCAGACATTGTTATCGACGTTAGGGTCGTTAAGTGGATTCATGAATTCTTGAGAGAGCGGTCGCAGCAAGTTTGAGTTTGACAAGTACCATCTGTGGACGCAAAAATTACATCTGGAGTTTTTCAGGGATGTGTCTTAGTACCCTTGTTATTTATAGCCTTTATCAATGATGTACCCACTTCTATTGATTCAGTAATTCGCCTATTTGCCGACGATGGCTTCATTTACCGAATAATAGAATCATCTGAAGATGAACATGCACTACATCAGGATCTAAATAAAATATACACATGGGCTAAATTAAACAAAATGGAAATAAATGTCGACAATAGTAAGACTACCATTTTTACAAAATCTATACGTAAGAATCCCTTATATTATTCTATGAACGGCACATTGATAATTGAGGTAATCAGCTGCAAATACTTAGGAATAAATTTGCGTAGCGGCTTAGGATAGGGGGAACATATAAATTATGTAGTAAGAAAAGCGTAGAAGTCGTTTTATTTGGTCAAGAGAATTTTAAAGAAAGGTAACATGGAAAGTAGAAAATTGGCTTACACATCTTTAGATAGGCCAATTTTTGAATACTCGTCAGCTTGTTGGGATATGTACGGAATAGTTCATTTAAAAGAATTAGAAAATATTAAAAAAAGGTCAGTGAAGTTCATAAATAGAGGGTTTGCAAAGGAACGTGACACACAAACACATTTCGAATCATTAAGTACCCGCAGGAAAAATGCAAGATTATGTTGTATGTTTAAATCGTATAATAAATCTCCAGCGTGGGAGACAATACGTGGAAGACTAGACAGTCCTGCACGTATAGGGAGAAAAGATCATAAATGGAAAATAAAAACTCAACGGCAGCGAACTGATACCGGTAAATATTCATTTGTAAATCGCACAATTAGGGATTGGAACGAAATATCTGCAACAGTCATGGATACCTTTCCCAAGGATGTAAAGTGTTTTAAAAATCGCATAAAAAGTCTCAAATAGTTTTTTTTTCTTTTTCATTTTTCTTTTCTTCTAATTATTTGTAATGAAATGAAGTGCAGTTACAGGGAAATTCAGTGCGATATGCGACATTACCAATGTTAAAAATAAAATTAAATATAGTGGAGTGGAGTGCAGCGCAGCAAGACGTAGCAGAAGTGCATAGAGTAAATGAAATAAAATTTAAGATTAGATTTAGATACAATTGAATACAATAGAATATAATGAGATGGAATTAATTAGCTGTAAGTATATTTTTGGGGTGTACATGTATATGTGTATGTGAGTGTATGTATGTATGTATGTCTGTATGTATTTAATATATATATATATATATATATATATATATATATATATATATATATATGTGTGTGTGTGTGTGTGTGTGTGTGTGTGTGTGTGTGTGTGTGTGTGTGTGTGTGTGTGTGCGTGCATGTGTGTACGTACTTGAGCGTGGCGCGTGCGTGTTTGGGTGGGTGTTTGGGTGTGTGCACAGAGAGTCTGAGTTTCACGTGTGTACGCGTGAAATGGAGGCTTTCTTGCTATGCTGGAGTATATACGGTTCTATGCAATACATTATATTTACTATTAGTTCATTACTCGCTTTCATTGTATTTATTATGAAATATTTAATGACACTTCATTTTCATTTGTATAGTGTAATTAATTGGCTACCACCTGGCAAAGACGCCAATTGTGGCCAAAATAAATATATTATTATTATTATTATTATTATTATTATTATTATTATTATTATATTACAAGAAATTGATACAAACTAACCAGACTTCGATCCGACTATTAGTATCGGAAATTGTTGCGAAATAAAATTGAACCTAACTTGATAAATACACAATCCCCCCCCCCCCCATTACGTGCCAAATTTGAAAAA
This sequence comes from Gryllus longicercus, assembly GCA_038098605.1. Taxonomy (NCBI): domain Eukaryota; kingdom Metazoa; phylum Arthropoda; class Insecta; order Orthoptera; family Gryllidae; genus Gryllus; species Gryllus longicercus. The sequence goes on from JAZDUA010000150.1 coordinate 1,919,604, forward strand.
AATTGAACTTTGTCGCGGCTTTTTGAAATTACGTGTAGATGTAGAATATATTACGAGAAATTAAAAGAAACTAACCAGACTCCGATCCCACTAACAGTATCGGAGATACACGGGAAGCAAAATTGAACTTAACTCTATAAATACACAATGCCCAACATTACGTGCCAAAATTGAAAAAAAAAATTGTTGCGGGTTTCTGAAATCGCATATATATGTAGTACACTTTACGAGATATTGAAGTGAACAAACCAGCCTCCGATTCGCCTAATTTTTCGGAGATAGACGCGAAACAATATGGAGCTTAACTTGATATATATACAATACCCTCTAACTTGTGGCAAATTTTAAGAAAATTAATTTTGTCACAGCTTTCTGAAATCACTTAAATATGTAAAACATATTACCAGAAATTGAAAGAAACAAACCAGACTACAATCCGACTAATAGTATCGGAGATAGGCGGGGAAAAAATGAAGCCTTATTTGATAAATACACAACCCCCCCCCATTACGTGCCAAAATTTAAAAGAAATTGAATTTTGTTGCATCATTCCGAAATTGCGTATATATGTAGAACATTTTACGTTAAATTGAAAGAAAAAAACAGACTCCAATTCGACTCATAGTTTCAGAGATAGACTCAAAAGAAAAGGGAGCCTAACTTGATAAATGCACAATATATCCCTATTACGTGCCAAATTTAAAAACAATGAACTTTGTTGTGTCTATCATAAATCACGTATATATGTAGAACACTTTACGAGAAATTGAAATGAACAAACAAGACTCGTATCCGCCTATTACTTTCGGAGATTGATGCGAGACAAAATGGATCCTAACTTGATAAATACACAATAACCCGTTATTTTAAGTGCCAAATGCGAAAAGTGTTAATTTTTTCGCTACGAAAATATTAATTCAGCAAACTACATTTTTTCGGAGTAATACTTTTGGAGATTGACGCGAAATAAAAGGGAGCCTAAGTTGAATAACACTCAATACCCCCCCCATTACGACCCAAATTTGAAAAAACTTATATTTTTTCGCTTCTTAAAGAAATCATGTTTTTAGGCAGAGCACTCTACGAGAAATTGAATGGAGCAAACCAGACTCCAATCCGACTAATAGTTTTGGAGATAGACGGGAAAGAATATTGTAACCTAACTTGTTTAACACACAATACCTCCCCAATAAGTGTCAAATTTGAAAAAAAAATATTAATTTTGATGCTTCTTAAAGAATGTACATATACAGTTACAACACTATACGAGAAATTGAATGGAGCAAACCAGACTCCAATCCGATCAATTGTTCCGGAGGTAGACACGAAACAAACGGGAACCTCTGTTGATTAACACACAATACCCCCTAAATACGTGCAAAATTTGAAAAGATATTTATAATGAATATCGTCGCTTTTTTTCATTGCGTATATAATTAGAACAATTTACGAGAGTTTCAACATAGTAAACCGGAGTCCAATGCTAATTTTATGTTGTGAGATTTACAGGGATCAATGCTGAGCCTAAGTCCAGAAGAAAACAATACCCCTTTTTGCGACAAAATTGAAAAAATATTAATATCGCCACTTTTTTCTTAAAAGACGTATTTAAATAGAACAATTTTCAAGAAATGTGCGAAATGAACGAGACTCCGATTTTTAGTGTCGGAGATAGAAATGTATTAATCCAGGGCCTAGGCTCTGAAACATATCCGCCTCTATACGTGACAAAATTTGAAAATTTTTCATTTTGTTGCTTCTTTTTGAAAACAATTATCTAAGTAGAACAATTTTCCATAAATTCATTATAGCAAACTGGACTCTAATCCGACTAATAGTTTCGGAGATAGACAAGAAACCATAAGTTCAGAAATAAACACCCCACCCCCAAGGCGTGACAAAATTGAAAAATTAATAAATTCGTCGTTTCTTTCGGCAAACAGGTATATAAATAAAAAAAATTATAAAATTGAACTTAACCCAGACTCCTCTCCGATTTTTAGTTTCGGAGAAAGAAACAAAACAATGCTGAGCCTAACTTCATAAACAAACTATATACCCCAAATGCGTGAAAAATTGACAAAATATTGTATTAATTTCGTCGTTTTTTAAAAAAACACGTGGAATCTTTAAGATTTTTAAGACAAAATGAATCCGCCCGTATCACACAATCGCTGCAACATGCATCAATTTTAAAGCCAGTATTTGGTAGTGTATAAAACTTTATCTAGATTCATGAAAGGCCATCATTTGCAACGTTCCGAATATAAATGTGCCAACTAGATGCGTTTTTCTGAAACTTGAGTTTTTGAGAGAATTCTAAGTTTTTGGTCAATTTGATCTGCCTGTTTCTCTTTAGCTATAGGAGTTAGTGCTTTGGGATTTGCACAGGAAATTTCATGTACGTTACCTTTGAATGTGAATTTTTCACAGATTTTCTTGTGTTAAAAGACCTGCTTAAAATGGCAATTTCCTAGATTGAATTTTTTCTGAAAATGATGTATGTTGCGCAAGTTTCGGCGAAGGTCTGGAAAAGGAAGCTTTTAGTAAAACTATGTTTATCACCACTGTATTCGCCATTAATTTTGTGCTAGAACACCAGTTTTCGGAAGAATTTGGCTAACGTCGAAATTCGCAAAATGCGACAGGTCATGGACAGTTGAATCTTTAAGATTTTTAAGACAAAAAATATCTGCCCATATCTCCCAAACTGTGCAACATACTTCGATTCTGAAGGCAGTATCGTGTTTCAGAATGTTATGTAGATTCAGAAAATGTCATCATTTCAACGTTCGGGCGATAAATATTCCTTTCATAGGCGTTTTTCTTAAACTTGTGTTTTTGAGGGATTTCAAAGTTTTGAAATAAATGGTCAATTTCAACTGGTTCTATCTCCCTAACTATAGGAGCTAGTGCACTGCGATTTGCACAGGAGTTACATGTACGTTACTCTTTATGGTGATTATTACGCAGTCTTTCTTATGTTAAAGGAACCTGTTTAAAATGGGAACATCCTACATCGCATTGTGCTGATAAATACTTTTGTGCTTTAAGATTTGCGACTGCTGGAAAACTAAGCATATAATGGAAATACGCTTACCACAACTATATTCTCCATCAAACTTTGTGCTAGAACACAGGTGTTTAGAGGGATCCGGCTCATGTCAAAAATCGCAAAATCCGACAGGTTATGGATCGTTGAAACTTTGAAGATTTTTAAGACAAAAAGGATCCGCCCATATCTTACAAACTATACAACAAACATCAATTCTAAAGGCAGCAACTTGTTCCAAAATTTTAATAAATTATTATCACGTCCCTCCATTATAAAATTGTAATCTAATGTCTTAAAAGTTCTGTAGGGTTTAAAATCAATTTTGAAGCAATATCTCCCAACGGGTCCTGATCACATCAGTACTTTTTTGCGAAGCAACCACAGAAAAGACAGACTCACTTTAAGGTCATACATTTATATTTAACGTTCTACTCTTCTTCAACGAGAGACTGCCGGGACATAAGAGCGAAGCTTAGTGTCAGTTGCTTTTTCTTGTCAGATTCTGAAAGCAAAACAGACACACGCGGGATGAAGCTCCTTCAAGAAACTAAAATTGCTTTTTCCAAATATCAAGATATTTAGTTTAACTTTAACCTAAGAGATAGTGAGAGTGCTCCTCATTTTCATTCGAAATAAATACAAAAATGGTAATGTAATTTAAAATTATTTTCAGTCAACTTATACATATTTTTATATAGTCTATAAACCTGTGTTATGAAGACGCATGGCGAATTTTAAAAATGACATCAAAAATATGTCAACGATTACAAAGATAACATGGCAAATTAAAAGCGAATACAACAAAGAAAACCACTACCATCGAAATTTAATTCATCGAAAATATAGCTTTACAAAAGTTATTCCATGCGTAAAATGAGATTTAAGCTTATACATTAAGTGCAAATTCTAATTGCATAATATAATCAGTTTTTTTATATCGACGTTCATTTATTTTAAAAGTTTTGTGTGCGCGATTGACTTCACTCCGATTCAGTTTAGAAGGCCGCGTATGTTAGCGCAACATGTGGACATTCAATTTCATATTCATAATATTACAATAGCTTATTGTAAAAAAAAAATATGGTGAATCCGCAGTACACATGCTACCTCATATGAAAACCGCCGCTGCATGAAATCCTTTGATATTCTTTCATATTATATTTAACGGCATGCTTCAAATTACATTATACAAACGAATCTACATATATTTTCATGACCTTAACATTTAGAATGATTTATGGTAGTAGTTTAATAAAATGTAAGAAAAAATTCGAAAACTACCTTAGAGAAAAGGCGTAGATTAGGAAATTTCAATGACAAATGACACTTGAAATGAAATCTAAATTTTTTATCTTTCCCAAAAATCTAGAAAAGAAAATTGATTAAAATTACAACAAAGTTCTTTAAAGTTGTATGAATGAATGTTTCAATATTTAACCTAGCGTTCAAAACAGCATAAACCCTAAATATATAATGTAAAAAACTTACTAAAATATTTACTTTTTGAACAGTGATTAAGAAACTACAAATAAATATTTCTGCAAGAGGTTTTGTTTAATAATTAGATAATTTTTTGACATTAAGATGATGGAATTACTTCACTTTAGGCAAAAAAGTATTATATGTTACAACGTTTCAGTTTAAGAAATTATTTAAAGAGAAACCGACCTGAACATAGCTGTGCAGATTAAAAATTTATCTTTCTAACATTAATAATACAATATTTTATGGGAATTAAAAACTCCTTAATGCATTTCATAAGTTAAATATAATCGTTTTTATTAAATAAAATGAAATTTTATAACAAAAATAACAACATTTTTGTAGAAACCGTACGGCGGGGACAAACGTAGCGGTGAGACGAACTTTATCCACCTTGCACTTGAGAAAGGCTGGGGAGGGGGCGTAGTAGAGATAGCGTCAAATATATTGGGAGATGACAGGGAGCGAAGAAGAGAAATAAGACACTAGGTGGGCGTGACATATCACGTGGGGCAGGACACAGAGGAATACGTCGTGAAGGATGTAGTGCGGCACAAAGGGGTTTGAATGTATGAGTGTGTGTGAACCGAGGTAAGAAATGGGACTGTGGTGTTTCAGGTGGCATAAGTACGGGACCGAGAGGGGTATCAAAATGAAAAGTTGCCGAGCGGATACGAAATAGGATACGAGGCGGGGACTAGTATGGGGAGTGGGGATAGGTTAGCTGAGCGAAGACCTAAAAACGGAACGGGCATTGACATGCGGTGCGGGGTGCTGAATGCGGAACGGGAAGTGTGTTGCAGAGCAGGGATAGGACGCTAAGTGCGGAGCAGGGTGGAGAGCGGGAACCAAAATGCTGATGCTGGATGTTGGGCAGGGTGCGAGCTGTTGAGCGGAAAGCGGAATACGAATCGAGACGAATAACAGGAACAGGGATGTGGTGTTGGATGAGGAGCGCAATGCGAAACGGGGAGCGAGATCTTGTGCACGAACCGGAGTTAAAAGTCAGAAGGAGGGAAGGAAGGAGGGGAGGAGAGGGGATATAAACGGGGAGCGTAAAGTGGAACGGGAACAGAATGCGTAGTGGGATGAGATATTTGGATCGGGATGAGGAGAGGGAGGCGGATTGGGTGGCGAAGCGGGGCAAGAGACGCTGAGTGGGCAGAGGAGCGAGGAGATTAATATGGTACGGAGGCGGAGCGATGAAGAGCGAGATGTGGAGCGTGGAACACGTGGCGGAGTGCGAAACAGAGCGGGGAGCGAGATGCGAAGCGGGGAGCTGGAAAGGGGGATGAATAGCGGGAAAACAAGATTCGCAATGGGAAAATCGCAATTCGCAATGTGTGAGGCACGGGAAGCTGGATGCGGAACGGGAAGCAGAATGCGGAGCTGGAAAACAGAATGCGTACCAGAAGTTGGATGCAGAACGGAAAGCTCGATGTGAAACGGGAAAACAGATTGCGGAGCGGGAAAACAGGTTGCGGAGCGGGAAAAGAGGTTGCGAAGTAGAAAAACCTAATACAGAGCGGGAAAAAAGGATGCGGAGCAGGAAACTGGACGCGGAGCGAGAAGCAGAATGCGGAGCAGGGCGATGGATGCTGTTCGGGATGCTGGATGCATAGCGGTGGATACGAAACGCGAAGCAGATTGCGGAGTGGGAGAAACATGATGCGGAGCAGGAAGTTGGCTGCGGAGCGGGAATCAGAATGCGGGGCGGGAAAACCGAACGCAGAGCAGGAAGCTGTGCACAGCCCGGGCGGTGCTTGCAGAGAGGACGCGCGCCACCGCCCGCGAGGAGCGCCGTGGCGCAGAGGTGCGCACCAATTGAATCAATTGATGGATACGGCGCCGGGCGATGCGGTGCGGTGCGGCGCGGGTCGGCATCTCCGTTACCTCCCATGCATAATCCGCCCTCCGGAGAGCCACAGTGCAGTGGCAATTGATCGCCCGCCATGGGGCCTCTGCGGCTGCAGGGCGGGCGCGCATTGCTCTGCGCGCGAGGGCTCCGCACCTGCATTCAATCTCGGGCGTTTCCAGCGGCGGAATACGCGAATCGCATTTACTGCACTGGCGTTCGACGAAACATCGGCACGCTTTTTGTTTCGCTGTTGCGGCTAATGCATAGCTGTCATGGTTGATTCTGACGAGAATGCAGCATGAGGTATTTTAAATGGAAAATTAAATGTTCGTCTGATGGCTACAAAACCACTCAAGGGTATGTGTCGTTGTAACATTGATGCATGTTTTTGCATTTAGTTTAAATGGCATATTTTTAAAGGAACAAAGTTTATTACAATTTCCGTTTAAACTTTTGAACTAAGTTGTGTACATAATAAATTGGAAGTGTTGTTTGAAAATAATTTTATACGAATTTAACATTGAGCTGCAACATTTATATATTTGTCAGTTAAATGTTTATAAACCACTTCAGATTTAATGTCTGAGTCCTCACTTCTCACATGAAACATGGGACAATGATTCGCTTCAGATCTGATATAGGCGTCAAGTCAGGACCAACCCACACCCCAAGAACGCATTACTTCTTTTTTTACTTTTCCTCGGTTTGTTCGTGATAAAGAGAAAAAGTATTGGTTTCAATCCAATGCAGAATCCAATTTGCAGATAGTATTTTGTCGGGAAAATCCGTTTCGAAGTTACCTGAAATGAAAAACTTACTTTTACCATAAAGTCTGAATAGATTGATGTGTGCGTGCGCGTGTGTGTGTTACATATAACTCGAACAGATTGGAAATTTATATGATAAATTTCTTGCTTTCAGGTAGTATATCAGAAGATGATTGCTAAACCGTTGAACACTTCTTATGAAATAAATAAAATTGGGGGTAAAAGAATTCCATGAATTCAAATATTTCATTACCATTTTTGTCCCTATTCATTAGTTGTGAAATATGAAATATACAATAGTTAGTGTAAAAATTAGGTACGTTAACATCGCACCTATTTTGTCAGATAAAAGCATAATGACACGCAAAATCTGTTACAAAAACTCTGTTCCCAGTATTTAAATTTTCATTTAAATTTTGATTAGTGTGATATATGACACAATTTTCCTAATTGAAAATGTATTCGAAGCTGTGTAGATATTCAGGTATATATTAATTAATTCCTAAACGCTGTGTGAGGCCACTGAATAATGAAGAAGTGAACTCTGTAGTGAGGTAATGAGGCGGAGTTAATACCTCTGCGCATTCCAGTCCGCTACATTCAGAGACAGTTCGTCACAATCGTCTGTGGAACTAGACGTGGCGCTATCTCTGAATTGAACAAGTTTTTGGGTAACTTCTCGGTGACCTGATTGGAGATTCGGAATCACGGCTGCTCATATCGCGCCTGAGTGGTGCCTACTCTTCCTCCCCCACCACTCTTCCCCTCCCTTCCAGTCGGACAAACTTAACAAGCAGCGGACCACATCGGGTGCCCGCAGATAAGCACTGGGTAAGGGTTTGGCAAGGGCCGCCCACTTGATTGATGATGATTGATATTTCCGGGCATGTCAGCTACAAAGCGCATTAGTCTCGTTAGTGCAGTGAATGTTCGTCTCCCGACATGTGTGCTAGTGTTGTGTGTTTAAGTGTGTGTGTGTATGTGTGTGCGTGTGTGTATGCGTGTGCGTGTGTGTATGCGTGTGCGTGTGTGTGTGTATACGTGTGTATGCCTGTGCGTGTGTGTGCGCGTGTGTGTGTACGCGCGTGTGTGTGCGTGTATGTGCGCGTGTGTGTGCACGTGTGTGTGTGCGTGTATGTGTGTAAGGGGAGAAGCTATGACAAGGAAGAGTTAGGAAAGATGGCGGGCGATCCGTGGCCTGCTTGAAAGGATACTACTCCGGCATTCGCTTGGCACTAATCGTCTGACACAGAGCGCCCGTTCGCTAGAATTCTCCTCCACTCAGCGACTGAATTCGATCTAGCTAGTGTCAAAACACTGCCAGCGTCGGGTCTCAAACCCTAGAACCTCCCAAACAGCGACTCTGCCAAGTCAACGACAATGCTGACTGTGAGCTGAATTCAGCTGGTCCGCACACTTGTGCAACCCTGCTCTGCAGAGGATGATGATAAGGGCTCAGACTTTTAGAAAAATACATTTTTTTATTTTCATCTTGAGCGTTGAAAGTTAAGTGGAAATTCATGTAGCATCCCATGATTTTGATATATCAAATTGCATATCACCTAAATAGAAATTATTTAAGTGGCATAAAAATAAATATTTTTGTCAAAACAAATATTTTTACAAATTTCGCTCGTTTATATGAATAAATTAATATTTTGAGTATTTTCAAGTTTATGCAAGGTGGAAAACAAGTAGGTCTACGTAAATAATGTCTAATATTTATTTTTGTTATTGAAAGTCGCATTAACATCTATGTCATTAGCGACCACTATTGCTTTTAACGGTATGGTAACTATGAAGAGGGTAACTGTGAAGATGACATGGCATGGTGATGATAGGGGCTGAAACACAATACAAACATGCTCGAGGCGGGACTTGAACCCGCGATCCTTCGGTCCGAGATCGCTATGGCACTACCGATCTCATCCATCCGGATCGGCTCGTCTGATATTTGAGGTCTAACTACCCATGGTCATTTCTTTATTCTGCTACTGCTAATACAAAGGGCCCATCGATATAGGCGCAGTCCGTAGCGCGCCTATATCCTAGCGCAGTCCGGAGTTCGCAATCGGGAGGTCCGCGTTCGATTCTCGGGCCGGTCATCCTGACCGGGATTTTCGTGGTTTCCCTCGGTCATAAGGCGAATGCTGGGATGGTTCAAAAAGCCTACTATCACCTCTCACCAATATCCTATCACCTCCTAATCCATTAATAATAATAATAATAATAATAATAATAATAATAATAATAATAATAATAATAATAATAATAATAATAATAATAATTCACAGCGGGAACAAAGTTGCTCGCGCTCGTGGTCTACCACCACACGTGTCCCCTGGGTAACGCTAAATGAGCAGCAGTGTTTCGCCACCTACGCGCTCGACCATTGTGAGCGTGCGGATCCGTACAAGCTGAGGGGAATGTTGGGGACGCGCTGACCGACGCGCAGACAACGTCAACAGAACAAAGGGCGGAGCGACACTCACGGGCGTCTGCTGGAGCCGCAGCGTGAAGAGCAGCGCGAGGTCGCGCGGGAAGCCGCCGGGGAAGAGCTGCGCCGACGGCACCCACAGGTAGGCGCCGTGGCCGCCGCCGCCGTGGCCGCCCTGGGCGCCGCCGGGGTGCGCGGCGTCGGCGGAGCGCGCCAGCGGCGCCGCGGCGCCCGCGCACGCGAACAGGTTGCAGCGCCGTCGCTGCGCCGCGTAGCCCTCGCAGCCCGACGACGACGGCGACGACGCGGAGGAGGCCGCGGCGGCGTGGGCGTGCGAGTGGGCGTGGCCGTGGGCGCAGCGTCTCACGCGGAGTTGCGCGCCGCCGCCGCACGACGCGCTGCAGGCGCTCCACTCGCCCCATGCCTCCCACCCTGCAAAGCACACAACGCACAATTATCGTTGTTACGTTCACCAAAAAAATTTAAACAAATAATTAGAATGGTCCGATAAAATTGAAATAATATCCCACAATAAAATTAATGTGGAAGGTGAAATGGAATCCATGACGTTCTTGGCGGAAATCAGTATCTGCTTGGCTGTCTGGGAGATCCGCGCGATGCTGGGTACAGACGCCAACGTTTTGGCCGTCACGCTGCGACCTTCCTCAGGGCAAAATGTGCATTTTGTATTACTACTGCATTTCGACCTGAGGAAGGCCGCAGTGTGTCGGCCGAAACGCCGGTAGGTGTCTGTGCCCAGGACGCGGTGTTTCCCGGACAGCCAAGTAGATATTGTTCTATTTTACCAGTCATTCAGGAATTCGACAATATACCGCGGAATACATCGATTTTTAATTATTAGAATTAACTTCTTTATTATTAGAAAGTCGTCGATGTCGTCGTGTGTCTCTACATGGTAAGCCGTCGTCTAGTGCGCGTTGTTCTTTTAAACATTTCGACTGCACTAGCAAAGAACATTGTCGCGGTAGGCGAAGCCCTCCCTTATGACGGAGAAGGTTCCGACTAAGAGGTTACTTCGCCCGCTACCACTCTACCAATTCTGAATGTCTACATGCAGCTATATATATATATATATATATATATATATATATATATATATATATATACATGTGTGTGTGTGGGTGGGTGGGTGTGGGTGTGCGTGTGCGTGTGCGTGTGGGTGTGCGTGTGGGTGTGCGTGAGAGAGAGAGTGTGTAAGAGAGAGAGAGAGAGAGGGAGACAAGACTCGAAAACTAAAATACGTATGTACCAGGGTGCCCACATATGACAATTTCGGTGTATACTACTTGGTGCTACTTTAAATCCATACTATATAATAATTATATAAATACTTATAACAATTATTTTTATAAGTATTTACGTTACCCAGAAATTAATATATCTTTCCCGAAGAGTACTGGCTCATTTCCCTGATCGTGGTTAAGCACCTCATTTCATTAGCGACATTTCATTTTCCTCGTTAGTTTCCAATTTAATCTCCATGATGTCACAAATGTTCATCTCAAATAATCACAAAAAACAATGACCTAGAGATTAGATTAACGAAAATGACAAAGAAAAATATCATTGAAATTTCATAATGTGACAGGGAAATCAAACCGATCCCGTTAAAACGAAAATAATGTAAACTCGTACATCAAATAAATACATCAAATCATACGGGTATCTTTACGTAGTATATTATTTTGGAAATGTGCCAAAATTGTGAAAGATCAAACAAGGCTTCAATTACAAAATTTCGTTACTATTTTCTCAGTATTTCGCGAAATATAAATTCTATGAAAATTTTATTTTTTGGCATTATAGCTTGCGAAGCAACTTTTATTGTCTCCCTTCTCTTTTTATGGATGTAAAAACGTATTGTACCTTCTCTCCTTTCATATTAATTGCAGATTATGTAAGAAATGCAAACGAGATTTTTGTTGAAAGATCATCAATCCCTAAACTTGAGTAACATAACAAATCATCCAAGTTATTTAACAATCCATTTTATGACTAAAAACTGAATCCGTCAGGAGTATTCAAAACAGTAAATGACTTCAACAGAATCTCTTCTATTCTCGTTTTTCTTATTAATGCCTCATACACCTTTTCTCAATATCAAAATATCGTATGCATCTTGATTGATGCGATTCATTTTTCACAAAGACTAATGGTAAAGGTGCCACAGCTGCGTCAAGACAAATGATTCCACTGGGCGTGAAAATCTTCTGCAACCTCTTCCACTGAATCGTCCCCGCGAAGTGCATTTCAAAATCCACAAAACTTTAAAACACAATCTTAAACTTAGAAGAGACGATGTTTATTTTGAAACAAACTATCCATGTATTCGATACTATCCTATTCTAATCAATTAAATACTGCGAAACAAGTAAAGGTACATTACTCAAAAATACAATTTTATTCCTTGTTGTTTTGCATAGTATGTGGAGATATAATTTAATGTTTTTTTTTTCTGTGGTGTCTGTCTCTTACTGATTTTTTCACAGCCTCTGGCCAAAAAATGTAATTTCCAGCATCAATAATAAATTGAAATGATACTCTGCTGCTAACAAGGATTTTTGTTTACTTGGTACTACCAAAGTGGGTTTTTAAATAACCCCAACAAAGTTTTGAGAAAACAATTTATGAAGCTTATTTTACACACGTGACTTGTTTCTCTACCGACATTTATTGGACACGAAGTACAACTTTTCCCCGATTTCACACTTGACGAATTTTGCTCAGAAGATTCATGCAAGTCCTTTTCGCCTTTATCCTATCAATGTCATTATCATCATGTCACAGAGAATACATCACGCGGTCATTTTGTTAATCATCAGGATTACCGATATTCATAATATTTTCGAAGTCACTAATTGTATATTCTTTTGCCATGTTGAGACTGAAGAAACACCACTGAAAGCCAAAGCAGCAAACGGAGAGATTTAACTGCATTTAGTTCATTGTTGACATAAATTATTCAAAAGCACAACAATCAAACAAAAATAAACAAAATAAATAGGTCTCTGGTAAGAGTAAAATAATGGTCAGATTTGATTTTTTTTTGTTACATTTCCATTACACAAACTGCCAAGGGCGTAACATGACTACCCCAGATGAAAACTACAAATATATTACGATGTGTATATTACGAAGGAAAAACGGTGTCAATGCATTTTTGCATTTCAAATCGGCAATCGCACACTATTGAAAATGAACAATATGCAATTCGCTGATGTTAAAGTAACAAAATTTCTAGTTATCTCAATTCAATCAAACCTCAAATGGAATGTACATATAACAGAATTAAACACAAAATTAAGTTCATAATGTTACGCATTCAAGATTCTTTCAAATTATTTCAGCCTTCGTGCCCCTCGTTATGTGTATATGGCATAATATTATGAGGAAGCTCATCCTGTAGTACCCAGACCTTTAGATTGCAAAACAAAATTATTCGAACAATAAAAAAGCCATCCACGTGATACCTGCAAGTCTCTCTTCATTGAGCTTGCAATCTTGTCATTTCCTTGCCTATTTATTCACGAATATGTATTTTTTTCAAAACTGACTTATTTGACGGTGGGAACATATTTTCATTCAATACTGATGTTTATAATTACAACACAGGACATAGTAATCACATTCATCAAGTCAAACAAGTATGGCTCACTATAAGGAATCGACATAAAATACATGTAGTACGTTACTTTACAACGCATTGCGAGATGACTTTAAACAATTAAAGTCGGCACACAAATTTAAGTTAAAGTAACATCTTTTCAGCTACATAACTATTTTTATACAATTAGAGAGTATACTGAACATCGAAAAGAAACAATATTGATTATAACAAAACAATTATATATTGCATTAATGTACATTTGCATTGTGTATTTAAAAAAATACTTAATGTTTTTGCAACAAGAAATGTACTTCAGCTTCCGGGCCAATGACCCCCATTCCGATTAGGTTGCGTTCAGTTTCCCTGATCCATGGAGCAAATAGCAAATATTGAGATGACCCCTTGTTTTGCTTCTGAACAAATATATAGCTAAGCGTACGTTTTGTTGAACTATCCTTTTGCTTGTAGTGGTAGGAGTAGAGCTGTGGGCAAATTGTTATTTTGTTGCCAATACAGAGGATTCAAATCTGGAGTTCGTTTTCCGGTGCAAACAAGTTTTCTATGACTCGGGAACGAAATATCTAATTTCTACAAATGTTGCTAATCTCACGCTTTTTCCAGTTTCATTATTTTTTAAACTTTTATTCATCTTTCAACAATATATAGATCACATGTGGGGAAGGGGTTCTGGAATTCAAGAAGACGTGCACGGTTGATTTTCTCCCCCATACGTCACGTACAGTTTATACCGTTTTTTGTTTAAATAAATTAAATTAAATATATTTTTTCTTTCGACTATATAATTTTATTCTCAGAGTTATGAATAACAAATACACTGGATTTTAAAACATTCAAGAATCTGTAAATGCAATAACACTAAAATATATAAATATGAGATATTTCCATTACCCCGCTTGGTATCAGAAGGGTTAAAGACGGAGGGATAACTACGAGGCGAAGCGGAATAGATAACCGTGAGAGTCCGTAGACTCTCTTGGAGGAGGTGTGACAAGAGTACATTTTTTGTGGCTATTTTAAAATTCTCATCCTAAAGTAAAAAAATAATAAACAAGAACATTTTGTAATTATTTGAAGTTAATTTTGATGTTCAGAGGCAAAGCATCCCAAAAGACAAAGCCTCCTGTGTGGCCTTGGGTGTGGCCATGGTTTGTGGTCAAACATACATTTAAGTACTATGTACTTAAATGTATTTATAGATGGAAATGTCGAGGAATATCGAAGCAAATATGTTTTATAACTATATGACTGCGTCATTCTGAACAAAAAGATGGAGACTGTACTGCTATAGCTTCCAAGTATGGAACCAATTGTGAAAAAACTTACATTTCAATTAAAGTAGAAGGTATAGATGAAGATATTGTGTTAGCGATTTAGAAGAGCAATCAAAGGAAGTTAAGACCAAATTTGTTGTCTTATTTTAGTTTCAACGCTGAAATGCATAAACGTATATGAGAATATTGACATGCACATATGTGTTAGATTGAAAGTTAATCGTGTCTTCGTGGTAATTTCAAAAATTATATTATTTTTAATATCTGAGGATCAAACTGTCTCTACATAATTTTGTAAATTATTCGAGATAATGCAGTTTTATAGCAAAAAGCCATCAATTAAATGATTTAATTACAAACTAAACTCAAAAATGTCGTTCGGTCGCAAATTTAATTCGTTGCTACGGCCCTAAAATGGATTTAATATGATTGAACAACAAAAAATCTTAAAACTTAATCTCAAGTTTATAATAATTAATACCAGTCAATGGGACTTTTAAATGTGACCTAAATACTCAAAAATGCTTATATTATTTATTTCCAGTCAGCAAAAGTAGTGTGTTACGATACTTTCCGAACGTTTTGGATAGTTTACTGCTTTTCGTAGTCTAGGAATTTGTTATTCAGGGTCGACAGCCGTTTGTTTATACTGCGACGTTCGTCTCTGTCGAGTTTCCCAGCGCTAGGGGGCGTTGTAGTAATGCATTTGCATTCGTTGTATCCAGCCCATTTACAATCCCCTTAATCGGGGAAATGTCCAGCAAATCCCCGACTCGAACTTCGAGGTTAGAGGCAGCAGACAAAAAGAGGAAAAAAGTTCTTTTTTTGTTTTTTCTCTCTCTCCCTCCCTCCTCTTTCTCTCTCGGCTTTTCGTTAGGCTATCATTCGTAGTATTTTCCAGAACAAAGTACGATAAGTGAGCACGAGGTTGCTCTTTATTTAACGTGACAAACATTTACAATGCAAAATGGAGAATAAATCTTATAATACAACAAAAAAGAATCCAATGAAGTAAAAATGAATTATTAAGAAAGTGAAAGCACAAAACAACTAATATTTAGGTATAAACATGTAAAAGCTCCCTTCTAATTCTTGTTTAAATAGCAGATACAACTTAATAGATTTCACTATAATTGCTATTCAATCATTTTGATGGTTACCTAAGAATCAGAGATATAATTAACCTCACATGTTAAAAATACATTTTTATCAACTTGACTTCGCTTATGAAAAATACTAATTATTTTTGGACTTCTAGAACAGAATCTTGTGATTTAAATCAGACCATCAAAAACAGATTATCGTAGGTAAGAGAGGTTCTGAACACCAAGTAGTATTTTTGAAGACTATTTTACGAAAGAAGGAAGAATAAGTAATACAATATCTAGCAGCAGAAATAGAGTTAATTTTGTAAATTTCATCAAATTTGTAACCCAAGTATCAAAATTACTTCAACTAGATAATTAAATTGTTGTATTAACCTGTATGTTTATTCTGGTTGTGGGAAAACCAAAGAACGTCAACTTTTGAGTAAGTACATGTCATAGCTACAATGACTATAGTGAAACCCGTTCATAAAATATAAACATATTTAGGTAAGTCAATAAACATCTGCAATTTTTCTCTAATGGGCTTTAGATTGCTATACGACTTTGCTTACTTCGCATGTGTGGCGTTTCAGCGTTATCTGCCGTCATTAGCCGATCTTGAGATGTTGCTGCGTTAAGATGGCTGCGATACTTTCTGTTTGCACTAAAGAATAACATCGTTCCGTATTCCGTTTTTTTAGGTCTGAAGGTGTACCAAGAGCGGAAATTAATAGAAGATTTTCAGCACAATACAGGGACAGCGTTTTGCCACACCGAAGCTTTTACCAGTTACCAGAACACTTCAAATGTGGTCAAAAGAGGTGAAGGATGGGGAAAGATCGGGGCGTTCAGCTACAGCCCCAACAACTCGTATGCCAATACTGAATAAATGTGTTCCTTAATCCTCAATAACAGACGAGTGACTGTTGATGATGTGGCAAACAATCTGCACATTAGCCATGGCTCTGCTTATGAAATCATGAATAACAAGCTTAACTTTCACCAAGATTGTGCGAAATGTGTTCTAAAACAACTCAATTAAGATCACAGTCACGTAAGAATCGTCTATTGGACCTTCCTACACACAGTCGCGATCTTGTCCTGTCGAATTAACATCTCGTTGGTCCACTTAAAATGCTTTAAGACGCCGTCAATTCAGCTACAAATCAGAGATGAAGGAAGCGCTGCATACGTGACCTGCAGCACAACAATTTTTTTTTCAAAAGGTATAGAAAAACTTGTGCAACGGTGGACCAAGGGACATAGAAAAGCAGGGTGACTAGGTTGAAAAAATATATCAATAAAAACTGCGTACTCTTCCTGTAAAAAATTATAAAAATTGATTGCAGATTCTTATTGACTTACCCTCGTGAAAGCTGTATCATTTATAGTTTTTGTGCAATAAATTATCAAACGTGTTACCGGACTTTGCGAACACTAATATATAATGACATTTGAGTGTTTGTCTTCTCTATTTATTATACGAGACCTAATAACGGAAAAATTTATACATACTATATCATTCATGTAATTGCGACCAAGAACGACCAATGATGTTGAAGTTTTATATACTTATCGAATATTCATGTTTAATATTGTCACAATTCACAATTAAATTAACGAATAGACAAATGAAATAAATGCGCAGTGAATATATTCGGTGATTTATTACACTAAGAAGTAATCTGTTAAGACAGTTCTCATTGTACTCGACAAAACGGTAGAAGATGGACAAATAACTCCGCGATACTTTTCTTATGCCAATCACTACCGAGTTCGATAAATGTCATATAAAATATTTATCTTATGCTATTTATTTTACCTTAAATTAATCACAGTTTTAACTCGTATTTTCGACGTACTCGTAGAAACGTATTTAGAAAAGTCAATAATATACTGAATCGCATGGTCGACTTGATGGGTAATGTGTACTTGTCCAACATGGTAGCAATAAGAGGCTCTGCCACCTCAGTCTCGAATAAAGTTGAGCGCGGCATTGCAAGTTTGTGAACAATAATTATACAATAATTGTTATTAATTATTATTCACTTCATTCATCATTAATTATTATTCCTTATTAATTGTTAATTATTATTAAATATAATTATTATTTTGTAAAAAATCGTCCGCACATCGCAATGAACCTTAATGAAAAATTAATTAACACCAACCAATGATGTTCCAGGTGGAATTACGTACGCCTAGTAGGAGAACGTAGGAGAATATTCGGCCTGTTCTTTTCAATACATTTTGATTCCAATCAAATGCTGAGAACTTGCTAAAACCGTTGAAGTGTACGTTTGAAATGTTCTATTTTTATCTCCCAATGTTTGCGTATTATTACTCTACTTTGTACTGATATTATCGTTGAATCTGTCGTGTCTGTTATTAAGAACTTAAATTAATTGGATCGATGGGCGTTTGCTTGCCTTACAAAATTACTTTATTTAACAAGTGACTAGAGCGTGAGTAAAACCAAGTAAAAATTTTGAAGAGATGTGTTATTCCCATTAACAAAATAATTCAGATAGAGAGACTGAAATCCGTATATCGCATAGAATGGGCGGCAGATCCTCCGCATTATATCTATATTTCATGATTCTACATTTTTTTGTGGAGATTTGCAAAAATCTGCAACTTTTGAAGTAC
Source organism: Gryllus longicercus (assembly GCA_038098605.1). NCBI lineage: Eukaryota > Metazoa > Arthropoda > Insecta > Orthoptera > Gryllidae > Gryllus > Gryllus longicercus. The sequence continues at coordinate 1,937,860 of JAZDUA010000150.1, forward strand.
ATTCCTAGTGTATATTGTAAATACAAATAAACGTAAAGTACACGGTTTATTATAACAGTTTGGTGAAAATCACTCACTTCATCGTGGTTTTTCAGGATTGGAGATGTTGTAGTTTGTCCTTTCCTCGAACATTACTTACACACACACTCACACACACTATCGCACTTTTCGGGAGACCAGTCGGGAACATAGAACTTGTCCTGGTTGCTTAGAACTTGCATTGAATTTACATAGAACTTGCATAGAACTTGCCCCCGCTGCCACGTTGGTGGGTCATACCTCGTTGGGGAACCCCCCCCTCCACAAGCCGACATAGATCGGCGCCAGATCTTGGAAAGATCAACGCCATCTCCCGCAATAAAAATCATGCACTACACTTAAAGAACAAATGACATTAACCGTTGATACGCCCGGAATCACTTATCAATCCGCGGGTTTTTCTCCAGCAAGCTGTCTCCCACCAGCGGAACACCGCACCAGCCGGGACGAGGTCTCATCGTTTGTCTGGCCTTTAGAGGTGAGTGGTAGTGTAGTGCATGTGTCATTTGTGTAAGAAAGAGAGAGGATAGAGCACGGAAGAGGAAGAAAATATTTCGTAAGGTCCGTGACCCGTTTCTTAGAGTACAGCATTCCACTAGTATTGATAGGAAAACTCACGGAATACTACCAATCAGAGTAGCCAGCCTCTAAAAGTCTTCTGTAGGGGAAGAATTCGACCTAGCTGTGTAGTCAGAGTCGAAAATCTTGTCACCGTTGGGACTCACCCTAAGGTCTTCGGGTCAAAGCGCTGCAGAGAGAGAGCGGCAGCGGATCTGTACTAAACTCTGCCGGTTGGTCTTTTGCAATCCTTTTTTAATGTATACTGGTCAATAAATAAATAAAATACACTGCAAAGATAATTAAGTTATAACTTTACTGAATACTATTAACAAACGATGTATTCACAACTTGCAAGAAAACTTAGAGAGCCTCTCTCCCAAATGTCGTACAACATATTTGCTAAAGTAACCCAATACTTTAACTTAAAATTAAATTGCTTTAATTTTTTATAAATTATTAATATTTAATTAACTTAGAAATATTATAATTGCTTTTTGCTGTGCTTATTACCGGTTTTAAAATGTTACATATGAAAAATAATAATGGTGGTCGCTAATGACTTCAGTTGCTTCTAATGCAGCCTAAATTAAATGAATTGAATCCCTAGTTGTCAGGATAAAAATAGGAAAACCAGGGATTGAAAATATTTACGAAAATAAAATGTTTTATCACATGGCTACGGAACCCCTTTGAAATGTATGAATATCAGTAAAATAAATACTCATTTTATTTAATATCCCAGTATCAATATCCCGTCGATAATTTAATTTTGTTTACATTATATTTTGGCGAGATTATAAGGTACACTGCTACATTTACAAAATATGTAGTAAACAACTCTTCAACCTTACTTGGAAACTAAATTATAGAATATATAGTAAAAAAACAAATGAAATTGTCCATGAAAACAATGATCAAAATTAATTTTGAAAGCAATTATCCTCTTCTTACGCCTCATATTATTATTATTATTATTATTATTATTATTATTATTATTATTATTATTATTATCATTGTCAATTGTTTTGTTTCCTGGAATTTGTTAATAATAGAGTTTCATCATTTTTTGTATTCAAGTGTGTTCAGAGTCACGTTTTGAATACATTGCAAGCATTTTTAGTAGTAAGATAATTTGAAATTGACGTAGAACATTATTCTGCATAATGTACATGGCAACAACTCTTATTCGGACAATGGTGCCTCTGATTTATTTCCTGTTCTCTCACAAAAGGTGGATATGAAAATGTTAATTGGATTTTAATCTTGTCGTGACATGTTTCTCATTATACGCTGGTTCGCAACACGCAATTTTCTGACAGGTCAGCTGCTATATTTTAGAGCCTTTTGTTAATGGGATTGTCAATATCAAGTATTTTTGAAAAGGTCGCTCTTTTTATTGTGGAGGACGCATTACAGACATTCGACACCGACCACTCAGCGGCTGTTGCTTGGAGGCTCTGCAACTCTCTTTGATGCACTTCCTAAGCATTAAGAGGATTTTGAAAGATAATGTAATTATAAATGAAATACCCATGCTCCCAGGAGTTTTCCAAGCACTTTTTAGGAACCGCCTGTTCGGACATAAATCAATGAACAACTGCATAGTGGAAATTAATATTCATTCGTATTTCTGTTTGTGTTACTGTGTCGCATTGTACACGTCAGTATTTGATTTTAACTGTGAATTTTAATTTCAATTGTGATTGAATTTTTATTTTCTACATTGTACTTTGTTTTCTGATGCATGGCATTTTTAAAACCTGTAGTAGTTGCATGCTGAAATAAAACTATTTTGCAAACCATAAGTAGGGCTAGAGAGAATCCTAAGTTAATACATTTTTAAATTGAAAACAAAGTGTACTGTCGTGTAGTCTTCCACAGCGCTGACAAAGAATCTTGTGAGACGGAAGCCAACGCCCCTCCCATTGATAAGAAAGGTCGCCACTTCCCGCTATATTTTTAAAAATTCACCAAAAATAAACACTAAACGAAGCCGGTTCGGATGGCTTTGATGGTTAAGGCAGTAGTGCCACAGCGATCTCGGGCCGAAGAATTGCCAGTTCGAGTTTCGTCTCGCACATAGTTGTATTTGTGTTCGTCCTTTCACCCCCTATCATCACCATATCATGTTATCTTCACAGTTAACATACCGTTATATAGTGGTCGCTAATGATCTAGATGGTAATGCGACCTTAAATAAATAATAAATACTAAAATAACTTTTCCAGAGTTCTCATGAAAAACCTACATGAAGAAGAAAATAAAGATGTTACAAAACCAGACGCCACAGAAATGTAGGCTAATATTTGCCAGAAAAAGATATTAAATCAACGAATAAAATGTAACGAAGATCAATTACAGATATGGATGGTTAATTGTCATTCCCTTGAACTGAGTTGATGATACGTCAAAAGTTTTACTATATATGGTTATAATGGTTTATAATGTTTGGTAATTTTTCTGTAACAAAGTGAAAAACTAATTAAGCCATTATTTGTTGCAAATTAAAAATGAATGTTTAATGGTAAATGTTTTCTTACTATAACTTCGGGTACACACATTGATAATAGATATATTCAACATCTAAGGGGAGCTTGCAATACTTCTACGTACATTTTATTCATAAACCCTTATGTAACACATTGAGTATTCACTAAAAGTGTTGCATGAAGCCTTTCAAATTATCACTATGTCTACATATGAATGCCAACAGACGATCGGGAAATTCGGAATTTGAATTGAAATTCTCTTGAATTCCGAGCATATTCAATGCTATCTATCCATGCCTGCCAACAGTGCAATTTACACCCTTTAATTTGATCGGAATGGGAATGTAGGTACGAAGCTTTCGGCCCTAATTACAAATTTAGTAATTTGTTTCATGGGCAGGTCAAAATAACATGAATAATTTACCGAAATTACCAGAACAATTAGTTGGTAGTTACGAGAACATGTAGTTTTCGTATAACCAGTAGATAATAAAGTGGGTTAATGACGAAATAAATTGAATATGCTTCGGCTAGTCACGAACACAAACTATGCTTTCTTATGAAAAGTGCTATTTTTTAAAATGTTTCTTACGTATTACGCGGTATATTCATTAAAAATAATTTAAACTATTTGTTTTCAATTACTCAGAAACTGGAGTAGATACTTTATTTAACTCCTTCCTTTAACTCCTAAGATGTAATCTAAACTGAATTAGGCTTATTAACTATTTTGGGGTCGATTTCATTCAACCTATTTGAATCAAAATCGGGCAACTAACATTTTATTTTTATTCCTAAATAGGCTCTTTCACGTGCCTTAACATTCATCTTGCTCCTGCTGTTTGATTTAACTTGGCTGTTTGTTCAGCTGTAATACCCAGTATATTAAGCAAACAGGCGCTATCGGCGGTCGCCCTCTGAACAATCTCTGCAAATCCTCTCACAGTAAACCTCTGGTGGGTAAAACCCAATCTTCATCTTATTAACATTGCATAAGGGCCTGAGCCAGGGATCGCTGCAAGCACTGCGTCTGACAGTGCGGGCCATGTAATCATAAATTCCTTCGCAGTGGTATACCGCATCGTCATGGAACATTACGTTCAAATGGAATACACTCCTTTTTTCCACTTCTCTGTAATCTCCTGAATTCCTTGGTTCGTAATGTTCGAAGCAAGTAAGAAATGTGAAAGAAATTTACACAGTTATGACGCAAACTAATGTGATTTAAATATGTAATGAAACCTTCGGAAGAAAAGCTCTGGGCGTTTTGAGACAACCTTCGTTATATTAATACACAGCTGCTCCTCCAGAGACATAACGCTACGTTGGGTTAGGAAGAATAATCAGCAGGAAGTATATTGCACGTTGGATTAAGGAAAGACCCCTTTCAAGGGAATGTTGCAAGGGAACTCCGTTTTCCTTTTGAGAGAATTTCAGCTTTTCCATTAATCATATACTGTTGGTGTAAGCAGATCAACGAGATTGGTATCGCACGGGAAGATTGCAGTAGCGCGCTTTTGTTCAGACTGCCGTTAGAATTGAAGTGTTCATGAGAAACCTTCCAAAATTCGCATACCCGCTAGTGGCAGAGTCGACAGATGAGAAATGGAGGGGCTACATGATCTAACAAAACGGGTGCGTTGTCTGCTCCTCCAATGTAACTCGCTGTGCTAGAACTATAAGGGTTCCTTTTTGCTATTTCAACTTTATTAGTGCCTCTGCAGAAGAGGCACTAATAATTTAATATTGTCTACGGCGAATAAAACTTTCATTTTCCTTTTGCCTGGCGCTCTACGTGTTTTTCTGTTCGTTTTTTATTGAAAAAAATAACGCCATAATAAAGGCGTAAATTCCAGACATAACTGTTTGAGTAACTCTGCTTAAAAACAACAAAATTAATTGGTTTTCTCATTCAAACAATAATAATACCACGGCCGTAAAAAAACAAAAACAAAAAACGGCGCTGTTATTAGGGTTAGACGCCCAACAATCAGTTATTTTTTCCACGTTGAGCTTCGCTTTCAGCTCGGCACTACATCATGAACAGTGATTCCTTTACTTAGTCCGGAAAGTTTTAATGGAGTTTGTTGTTTATGGTGAGCGCGGGCGCGGGTGCGGGCAGCGCGACGCAGCTGTTTGGGAGCTTGCGGACGGTGGCCGCGAAGATAAGCTCTCCGGGGCACGGGTCCGCCTGCCGAGGCGCAGGTGGGAAAAGCCAGCCCTACGCGAGGGGCCAACTGTTCTTGTAACTGGCACGTGAAGATATTATTGCCAAAGGGACGAATCTTCATTTCTGTTTGTTTTTTAGTTTCGTATAATATATATTTAAGATGCTTCTCCATCATGATGTCAAATTTTATTTATTTACTTATTTACTGACTTATTTACTTATTTATTTACTTATATATTTATCTTCCACTACAAGCTAAAGTCTCAATTATAGTAGGTATTACATAAAAATTACTGATATCATTAAATACCGAAACAGAAATATTTCTTTGTAAATTCACTATTGAAAAAAGAAAAATGTAATATATGTAAAAATAAATTAATAAAACGTAGTTAGCGTATAAAATACGACAGAAGTGAAAAAAATATAACTTCAAAATAATCAGGAACATACAAGGCAGGCAAAACAAAAATTAATTGATCCACATTTGATATTTTTTAATAATTTATTCAAATTTTGATTGTAATTTGAATAAGAAAAGCTGAAATCAAAGTGTCCCATTGTACTCAATTCATTGACTTTGGAAATAATTATAAAAAGCGGAGAATGTTTGTGCGATGTATTTGGTTTCGTTCAGCATTTTTGTCTTCAAACATTGTTTTTTCTACATTAATTGGTATCCGATGAATCCTAATTAACTATAAGGCTGTTTGTTAATGGTATCTCTTCCCGACAACTTGTTTCATGGAGATAAATATCACTTTGGAAATGAGCTCTTTAGTGGATTGATTAATATCTTATATTGATATTATTATTTTTTTGCCGCGTTATGCAGGGCTGTTGAATATTATATAACCCTAGCTTTCCTGCCTTCTACAAATTTTTTAAGATAGTCCAGGCTTTTATTTGTTTTTTGACGCCGTATATACATATCAAATTCTTTCGGCGCTTTCTTCTGTCTTCCGGCTTTCCCCGCGTTTAAATATTTTCCACTGAATTATTTCTATTCATTATAAGGACGAATTATTTAGTTTCGCTCGCAATATTTGACCTTCCAGAGGGAGGAAAGCGTTCTTATATTTCTGACCCGTTGGCTTTCTCTCTGCGGATATAAAAGTTTCACAAGTCGATCTCCTTTAGCGAGATCAAAATATGAAATTACGGGTTTAGATATGTTCTTGCTTGGAAGGTAGTTCGAGGTTTCGAGTAAGCGGAAATTCGCGTATAGCCACGAGACGGTCCGACAATTTCACGGAACGTTGTATTTAACAAATGCATCTCGCTCACGCCAGTTCCGAGAGGGTTGTTAATGGCCTAGAAATAGGACTTTCTACGTCTTGGAAGGCGAGACAAGTCCCGAGGGTAATTCACTTATATTAAACCAAATTCATGTTAAAGAACATTTATTATGTACAACTGACTTCGCTGCTTTTGTAGGTTCTCCTGTTTCTCCGATATTAACGTTAATTAATTACTTACCGTTACAAGAATGCAAAAAGCGAGAAGGGACATAAATCGTAATAAATAAATGGAAATTCACAAATTCAATTTTGCTATCTTCAGCTAGTGTTTCTTACAGACTTTTATCGACTAATTACGTCGCACCATATGTGCTATCTGTCAGGCTTACTTCATTCAATAGACAAAAAAATGAACCATCCTACTAAGTATCGCATGGAGAAGATATCTTCGAGTTAACCAATCCAATCCAATAAAACTTTCAATATACCTTTTTGGATAATCCGTATTTTCCTAGTACTTTCTGTTATTTGAGCGTACTTTAGTTTTATCAGTATTTTCGTGTGAAATATTCGCAAAGAACATTTTCTGTTGAAAAGTAAGATAAGCTGAGAGAGAGTCCATGTACCCGCGTGGGGTTATCAAGTAAATGTTCGTAATGGCATCATCCAACTTCCGGAGCTTTTCCTTGTGGGCGCCGTTATCGTAACACCCACAGCATACGGTTGCTCGTCACGCCAGCCTCAGCTTTAAGCTCATTGTAATAATAGATAATTCTCAAATGAACACGCTCATAAAAATTTATCAGCCTATAATATGTGCGGTCGTCACCGGAATAAAATATTTGCGGGACGAGGATTAACTAATGAGTTGTGGCACATTTTATGGCCCATAAAGTCGTTTTGGGGACAATTTAAGTACCCGTAGGGCCGCAGATACCGGCACGCAAGGACGAGATATATGGCAGACCGAGAGGATCAGCATTCATTGGGCAACGCAGGGAAATACGTGGGGAAAACGCCTACCCATTTCTGAGAAATTCATCTATTTTCGTTTCTACAAGCAGTAATGTGTCAAGTCACATATTACGAACTTATTTTTTAATTCATTAATACATGTATACATAAATATTATATCTATATTACCTACACCTATTAGCAATGTTCTCCTTTTGGGGGCAATTTCAATGTCGATTTTGAAAGATATGATTACTAAAAGAGACAATCAAAGTAAAAATGCACATTTCATTGTGAAAAATTGCAAATAAGCAAATAACCTCATATTGAGATCTATTCAAAAGAAGTGATATATAGTTAAAAGAAAAAAGGTTTTACCAATATAATTGAGAAAATATTTATCGGAAAATTGTTAAGAATGTAGGAGAGCTTTAATGAAGGCCGTCTTTTAACGATATAAACTTAAAAAATTAAATATATTGGAATATTTGTGTTAACTAGGCAAAGGTAAAACAGAAAAGTTGAAAAAGAGAGAGAAGGAGACAGAGGGGGAGAGGGTGGAAGAGGGACAGAGTGGAAGACATGGGAAGACTGGAAGAGAGGAGGAAGAGAGGGAGAGATGAGGAAGAGAGAGGTGGAAGAGGGAGAGAGGGGAAGAGAAGGAGAGAGGGGCAAGGGTGAGAGAGGGGGAAGAGGGAGAGAGGGGGAAGAGGTAGAGAAGGGGAAGAGGGAGAGAAGGGGTAGAGGGAGAAAGGGGGATGAGGAAGAAAGGGGGAAGAGGGAGAGAAGGCGAGAGGGGAGAGGGAGGTGGGAGAGGAGAGGGGAGCGGGGAGAAGATGGGAGAGTGGATGGGAGAGAGGAGCGGGAGAGAGGGCGAGGGGAGAGATAGGGGAGAGAGGGCGAGGGGCATGGGGGAAGGATAAGAGAAATTGAGAAACGAGGGGGGAAAGGAACGGGGAGAGAGGGAAACCTTCCCTCTCTACAGTACTTATTTATCTATCCTTATCATTTATCTATTACATATCAAGAACAAAGTCGTGGTTTAGGAAAATAAAACTTTAATAAATGACCATGATTAAGATTCCAAGGAAACATCAAGTTTTGTAAAGTAATAAATAGTTTTAATTAAGCATAATAATTAAGCATAATCAAGGTATTGTGTCCTTGGCTAATAGCCTTGGCTGTCCACAAAACCTTAAAAGTAAATAAAAAATTATCAAGTTTCCAAAAAAATTGCTGTAGATTTCCTTGTACACTATTAATGTGATTAGCTCCCTTTCAAAATTCAGAAGTAGAAGTAAATGACAGCAGGATTCTTAGCCAATGCATATATCATAATTTCTGAATTGGAAAGATGGTTGGGATGAAATGCAAATAAATTTGTTTACAAGATCTTCCGTATGGGCACGCTACTCTTACCGGGTACATACGAAGCGACTACTTCATGCGCGTTTTTGGAAGTTCCCCATATTGACAGTCCTAAAAAAAAGAGAAGGAAAGTTTATAAAGTACGTTGCACGGCGCTGTATCGCACTAGAGCGTTCGAGTTTGCGTATCCTTGCGTTGCTTTCCCTGCGGTTTATTTCGTTCCTTTATTTATCTTTACTTTAAAAGTACATGATGGCGAACGCATGTACTCGTACTTACGTGGAGACGCGGAATCTGTTCAACATGCGAACCTGTGTGTAAACTATTTGAGCATAGTTCGCCCACAGCTTATTTATTTTAACCCAGTTTATGACAACTCAAGGTCAACCACACCACATAGTTGCATGAGCAAGAGTAACTGTCCTTTTACTTTTGAGATACTTCGGCTTCAGTTTTTTTAAAAAAATGTAAAAATAGTCATTCCACATTTCCAATGCTAATTGCTAATGAAAATAAAATACGCCCCACCTCGAACGAGTTCATGGGCTGAAAACTGTGATGAAACTCGGCACTTTTGACAACTCACAGCTTGGGGTTCGTAAAGCGACGAAGCGGAATGAGCCTCACAAATGCTGTAAATTGCACCGCACCGGCGCCAACTCAATATGAAATCATGTCACGTAGCCACCCGAAACGCGTGCCTTCACTGAATTAACGCTGCATAAAATTGATGATGAAGGCAGTTTCCTCAAACGGGATACGTTTAGTGATGAAGCAACTATTCACACACAGAAATTATCAAAGTTAGTAGTTCGACGAATGACTCGCGGAGTGCCAGCAATTTCGCAAAGCACACATGTGCGAGTAATTTATGCATGGAATTTTACAAACCGTGGTGACATTTGTGAAAAAAATGAAAATTAGCATTAGGTGGAAAATGTGACTGAACATAACTAAGGTACACAATATCAAATTAATAGTCTTTATAGATAAATAAAGAGAATTTGAATTCACAAATTAAGAACAATAGTCTAAAGAGGATAATTCATATCTTCGAACATTCTTACAGACGAGAATTTCACAAAAAAGAAATACACTGTTCGGTTCTTCAGTTTAAAAAAATGTGTAAAGGTAAGTTTTCAAAGTTTGTTATTCTTAAATTTAACTATTGGACCTAACATTTTGGTCTGTTTTAATATGTTGCACGAGCGTGTACATAAATACAATACTTGAACAAATTGGACCATCAGACCAATTCGTTTGCCGAAAAATTTGTCGTGTTGTTTGGACAACTTGTCAGAAATTTCCCGTTGCGGCGGAGGAGGGCAGTCATGCCCTATGACCTTTACAGTCAGCAGTATTCCTTCAATGTGGCCTCGCTAGTATCCACCAAATGCGATCACTCGTGGCATTTCTTTTGACTCGGACTTCGCAAGGAATAGTAGATTCGCGATTTTCCATTCTCTTTTCGCCGGTACTTTACCGTTTCTTTGCCAAGATATTTTGTCGGCCAAGTTTCAAATAATTGATCCTTGGCTTTATCGAGCGGTACAGAAATAGCACTGACATACAGAATATACGGTGCTTCCCTTTTTTCAATACCAACCACATTTGCAATTACCTTTATATTTCTTTTTGCATTTGAAATGTGCTGAAGATTCTCTAGCAATATCACACAATCTACCTCTATTTATAAGAAGAAAGAACTTTAAAGGGTATGTAGATGGATGTGTGCGAGCTCCTCCGTAGCGACTAATATAGGCACCTACATAAAATATGTTATTAAACACAATACTACGCAGCAATGCTATTTGAAATTACGACAGTCATTGTCTAGTGTATTTATTATCGTCATCAAGAAGATATTGAAGCTTAACGCGATTGAAGTTTGTAATCCAAGGCAACAGTCGAGGTTAATAACCAACTTTCGCGAAATAAGTTATTTGTGACATTGCCCATGTTCCATTCAATAATTTTCGAAACTTCACTTTCTTATAAGAAAAAAAAATTATATAAATAAAAAATACTTTATCTTTGAGAAGTTCTCATAGGCCATCTTTACAACTTATTTATTTTCTTTATTTTGATCAGTCGACGGCTGTTAAACTTCTTAATGGCCAGTGACTGTTAAGAGCGGTTTTTAATCCCTGTGTTTAGTGTCAAGTCGATGTAAAAGCACAGTTTTACGAAATAGTATAATCACAATCCAATGTGTTTTGTGAAACGATATATCGCAACAAGATCCTTTGATTTCGCATTCCTGAAAGTGAAATTATTGAAATATTATCTAAAGAAATATTTAATTGAAAATTATAGATTAAATACTTAAAATTATTAGAAATTTAAAATTAAAATACATAGTTTTCTCAGAGATTCCATAATCCTGAAATTGAAGAGTAGAAATAAAACGAATTTTACTTTATAACTTCCATTGAGTGTGCATTCTATTGCGTCCGTACAGACCACAAAGCAGAGTAAGGACCGCTTCCAAAAAGTATTGAAGGCGGCTGCTAACGTCCAGGGCAAAAGGAGCGAGGAAGTCCGGCGTAGTGAAAGCAACGGCGTGGAAGCCTTGATAGCGGCGAACAGAGGAGAAGTCGAAGAGAAGCAGTGAAGACCTCGGCCATGCCAGATGAGTTCGGCAGTCCTGACGCGATGGCGGGGACGGTCGTAGCGGTAGTGACGGTGCCATTGTTGGTGCAGGTGAAATGGGTGATGGAACTGATAGATGGCGGTGTCGGCAGTGATGACGATGGGGACGGGGTGGTGACGTTCGCAATAACGATGGCTGTAACGACGGATTGACAATAACAACTGTGGTGGTGGTGGTGGTGGTGGGTGGCAGCTGCGGTGGTGGGGCGGCGGCGGTGGCGAAGATGGTGGTGGAGGTGGTAATATAACGATGACGGTGATAGTAACAAACATTCTGAGGGGAACGATAGGAATGACGAAGGATTATGGCACTGACGGTAATGTTTCAGTTCTTGTTGTTTTGCTGATGTCGTGGTGGTGGTGGTGGTGGTGGTGGTGGTGGTGGTGGTGGTAATGGGCATGGACTGATGACACTGCAGCGCCTCTGTCCTGGAGGTCCTAGGATTCGAATCCCGACGGTGGCAATATTTGCGACACTAACTACATACTGTATAGGTCCAATTCAGTCGCTGTCTGGAGGAGAATTATACCGGTCGACTGCTCTGATCGGCAGTTTTCGGAAATTTCTGCTACCAACACAGGCGAGCATTAACGTTTTGACATTATACGCTGTTGATAAATTTGCCTTCATTCATTTCAAGCAAATGACTATCTTATGATATGTACTGTAGATCTAGATAAAAAAGTACCCTAACAAATGGGCCACGGACCGCACGCGCCTACTCCTTGCCCTTCTTTGTTCTATCTTCACCCCTTATTTACACATACACTCACATGCACTACACTAACTACCACACTTGTCAGGAGACCAGTCGGTAGCTTAGAGCTTGTCGGGCTGGGGCGATTCCCCGCTTGTGCGAGATACCTGGATGCGGAAATTCCCGCAAGCCGACATGTAGGTTGGCGCTGGATCTCCATATCCAGCCGGCGAAGATCTCTCAAGGAACTAATGACCTTAGTAGTTGACAACATTCAATCAACCAATCAATCAGGTAATGGTGGTAGTAATGGTGTTAATTGTGATAGGACATTCATCTCCAAAATTTGTTCGGTGGGTCAAAATTATTGAATGCCCTCGTTCAATTTCAGTACACATTCATTTGTATTATTATAATAATTTTTAAGTAATTGGTGAGATATTTGTGTCGGAATCTTGAAACATTGTTTCACTTACCACTATGATGGGTATTAAAAAGAAAATGTACAATCGTAACATATAAACATAAAATACATGTATATGTATGTTAAAACTTAACTGCAACACCTGGAGGAATTTCAACCGAACCTCATCATACTTACAATCTAGAGAAAATACTGTGAAAGAAAGACTCAAGACGCTCGTACGCCCAGGTGTTAATGAAGTGGTGATAGTAGGTCAAAATAGAATTATTAAGCAACCTGCAATGAATCTAATGCGGCCGGAAGGAGGGACGCGGGTGGAACAAAAATGGGAGCAGATTGGATGGGGTTAGGGAGAGAGTGATAAATATCGAAATTCAATCAGCTAACTAAAATCATAAAATGCACGCGCCTGTAATGATACATATTAATTCATATGGATTCCTCAACACACATCAATTGTCTCTAATTGCATAATATAAACTACAATATTGATACCTTCTTGCTGTCTATATTCTAGCATTTCAACTTTAGTAACCGCTTAAATAATCATTTTCAAAATGTAATCCAAACACACTAAATCAAATTATACTATTAAAACGGCCATTCAGAATTTCAGCTTAATCAGTTAAATGTTATTGTCTCATTACAATTGAAATTTACTTTATTTAAATGTGTTATGGCTGTGGCAGTTTGAAGAGATTAACTAATTTCACTAACGATAATAGCTAAACGATTTTAAGCATATAATGAAAATCTCCTCTTCGTATCTATTCCAATGAACGGTATGGATTTTCCTACCTCACTATTCTGATGTCACATTTTTTCGTTTGTACGCTCTGAGAAAAATATTTTGTCGATGTACACGATAAAGGATTATTGCAGTAAAGATTTCTCTCGTTCTCTATATTCAAATAATGACTACGGTTTACATTTTACATAAGATTTCAATATTCCAAACCATTTCAATCAAAAATTACAAAATGTTGACTTATGAATGAACATTTTTGTATCAAACAAGTGAATAGTTGATCAATTTTTTCACATAAATCTTAATATTCATTTGCTGTTATTTTGTATTTATAATTTTTAAAAATTCATTAACGTCTCGACATTTTGCACTGTTGATGAATGTGTCTTCATTTCAAGCAAGGGACTATCTTCTGATATGTACTATAGATCTAGATAAAAACCTAAACCCTCTTAAACGCCAAACTAACTCGTTTTTTTCGATTATTCCTAATCGCTTATTATAACTGAATATACGCGACGCTGATGGTCAATCTCTGGCAGTACGAAATTTGGGCAACTAGACTGGAATGCGGTGTGACGCAAACGCTGACAACGGAGAAAGGGCTGAAAGTGAGGGTGGAAGTGGAGTAAGAAATGACAGAGGGAGCAAACAGAGCAGAGAGGCAAGATCTGAACGAGCACTCGATGAAGGTGAAAGTTCCTGTTGCGTCATATCGTCTTCCTGCGCGACAGCCGTCGCCGCGGTGGCAGATTCACAAGACGTTCCGACCGAGGCGAAGCGTCGTCGTCGTCGACGCCGTCGTGGCGCAAATCACGGCAGCGTTCACAACGGGCCAGAGCAACAACGGCGGGGGTGGGGGCGGGGGGTGGGAGCCATCGGACGCGCTCAAACGCCGCCAGATGGCGACACCAATCGGGCTTTTTCCGCGTCGGGGGAGACAAAGCGCGCGGTCGCTCCGCCCCGGCGCCGCCTCCCAGCCCCGCCCTCCCGGAGCCCGAAATTTCATTAAGCGCCACGAGCATCGCCGCCGCCCGCCCCCCGGCCCCGCCCCCTCGCTAGGGCGCTCCGCTGTCGCCTGTCGGTCGCCGTCCCCGGTCGGATGCCCTTTTCCGCCGGCGCCCGCCCCGACGACGCGCAGTGGGCGCGAAGGGCTCCGCTTGCACGCGCCCTTTGGGTCCAGAGGGCGGCATCTCGCATGCGCTTCCTCCTCCCTCTCGGCTCGTCGCTCCGGGCACACGCGACTGCTGCGGATTGTGCCGTATTTCAATCGTTCTTCTCATATTTCTTCATCAGAAGGTTATAGTTATTAATGCCATTGGTCCAATGTAGAGAGAATAAGAGATGCGCCCTTTTCATATCCAGGAAAGTCTATTATTTGTGAAGTCTACCGTATGTTATTAAATACTTTTAGTAACGCCACCCTCTTGTAATAAAATTTCATAGATATAAGAAATACTTTTTCAAGGAATAGAAATTCTCAGTTTTTAACTTCAACTCATTTGTTCTGAATAGTGAACTATTAATACTTAACGGTCTCCGGCCGTCAAAAGTGGTTTTGGTTTCAGTCTTTGCTTACATTACGCCTATATAACGGTGCAGTATTGAAAAAAAAAACATTTCATAAAGAATTATTTTAAAATAGTCGTATGTGCTCAGAGCACGTATTATGACACTTTTAATTTAAAAACAAATATTTAAAAGAATATCTGTCAAATGCAACGTCTGAAACAGTCAAACACAGCATAAAAAATGTGTCAACTTTTAGCTCATAGTTCTTTCAGATTTTGTTTATTATTACGCAAGTGAAAAACGTGAGGATGCAACTATTGATAATATTTGTCTTCAACATTGGTTTCCTCGAAAAAAAGTGGTTTCAAGAAAGGTAACATTTTGGCAGAATTACGGTAATTATTGTTTTGTAGAAAAACCTTTTTTCCGTATTTTTATTCCATAGGGACCTTGTCTGTAGTTGCATATCTATTTTCTAATTCAGTGATTACTGGATAAACCAAAAGTTCCAATAAAAAACCATGATTCCAGTCAGGTTATATAATTATATATTTAAGACCTTTCGACCTCACAAGTGAGGTCCTTTCCGAAGAGGGCTGAATAGGACCTCATAAGTAGAAACGTCTAAAATATATAATTATATAACCTCACTGGAGTCATCGTTTTTTATTACAACAAATCTATTTTGTTACTTAGCAGAACTATCTTGAAAATATTTCCATTTATATACAACACGAAGGATATAAATAAAGAGTATACCGTAAAGAGAGAATGCAGCATTTTATGGAGTTATATGATCACTCAAGACAGTGTTACATATTCTTTCTTTCTTTCTTTCTCGCCTTCACTTCGTAACATGAGAAAGTATTGTTATGATACACAGGAAAATGGAGAATTTTCTACAGGAAAAAGGTCTTATATCCGGGTCCTGGTACAGAAAAAGTGGATAAATCTTGTTCCTTGAATATAATAAATTACTTCCTCTAACACGTGTAATCAGATGTGGGGTTTTGTTGGTCCTTGATACCGAAAAATCGATTGTCGGCTAAAAGTATTTCCGTCTGTCCATTCATTTGTCCGAGGCGATCGCTAAAGCCGAGTTCTGCCTATTTTCCCCAAAACTGATATTCCTCGATCGAGTTAAAGGGACTTCAGACTTTCTGAGTTTGAACAAGTTATATTGAGTACTTAACATGAAGCCTCAATTACATTTAAATTTCTCAAAAACGGAGCCATTTTTTAATTAACATTGTTCTCGGATACCATAAAAGACACTTAAAGAATGGTGTAGATCTCATTTCCGTTGAAATGCTTAATTTTTCTAAAGTTGAAGTGTTTTCAGATATTCCTACAACGACAATATTGAAGATAGAGATTATTTTCTTAATGAAATATGTTCTTTATTAATATATCTTGAAAAAAGATTTTGTACAATTTTTCGCGTTATTTTGTGTAAAATCTAGGCAATTTTAAATATTTTTAAACAGCTCCTCTTGGTCTTTATTTTTTTGCTCGTACGTATCAAAGGATGGCAAACAAAAGTGGTGATGTTTCCATTGTGTCGAGAAAAACTGTAGTTTTCAAAATTGCAAATAAATAACATCGCAAAAGTACAGTATTGAAGATAGAGTTGTCTGTCTGAAAAGAAATCTGTGAAAAAGGTCCTGCACAATAGTTTGATAAATTATTTTTTGCTCAATTTGTCTCACGTTGATGCAAATTATACAAAAAAATCTTAAAAGCTGCTCCAATGGTTTTCTTCATTTCTTTCACGGGTAGAGCAAAATGCGTTTAAGAGAATGGTGCAGGTCTCATTTTATTGTTGAACTCTCTAAATTTTGGAAAATTACAAATTTAGAAATAATCCGAGGAAGTGTGCTGCTAAGCGCCACTAGTTTGACAGGTGAAACAGTATGCTGTTGTGAATTGTACTATACTATGTTCATTATGTTTTTTATGAGAAATATCATGTGCCGCCACACCACCAAGATGTTTCACTGGCTGGATATGAAGTACGTGTAACAATTATTTCGCGACATAAGCAAACCCATTTTAATAATTAAGATGTATTCGTACTTTCAGTCTTGAAAACCTCCACCAACTTCCATATTGGTTTTGCAATTTTTTGTATGGATATCTTTCGAGTTATTTCGGACCAGTGTGCGCCGCCCCTCCCACTACCGCCCGCAACTGACAGCACCGGCCGTCCCCGCGTCCAGCCACCCGCCCCTCTCCGCACGCCTCGCACCTGCCCCGCCCCTCCCCCCCCCCCCAACCCCGGCAGCACGTGCGACCCGAGCGGCGCCGACGCCGTCCGGGAGCTCGCAATCTGCGCTTCGACACGCGTTGGAGCCCTGGCTCCGCTTGCAGCCGCCCTTTGGACATCCGAGAGCTGCGTCGCGCTCCTCCGCTCGCTCTGGCTTTGGACACACGAAGCGCCTTCCCATTAGCCCAGATCCCGCAACGCGCTTCTCGTTTCTTATTCGTTTTCCGACAAATAGCTCATTTGAACTGAAGAACAGTCTCAAACACATTTCTTGTATTATCAAATATCTATGGTTAATATTACGAATACATTGCAAATAAATGGCAATCATCTTCATTTTTTCTTGTTTCTCTGACTGGGCGTTCATTCGCGTCAGGTTTCATTTAGGTTCCCCATCCCATACACATCCAAAAGACACCGAGAGACAAAATTGGTCGTGTTATGCATCGTAAAAGATAAAAATAAAAATGTTTAAAACATAATAATTTATGTATTTGAAAATAATGGGTAACACGAAAATAGCGTAAATAACACATAAAGAAATATCGATGAAAAGTTTATGAGGAACACTACATATTTACCGTCTTCAGCCATTCATCCCCCGAAATACTCAATTGCCACATTGCCACAAGATCAATAAACATGATAATACTTGAATTGAAACATTAATCATGAAAAAATGGAATTTTGCGAAACGTAAGCATCAAATTACCAGACAAAAAAACGAACGGTTTCCAAACAACAGATTGCATGGAATTCACAGGCGTGCTCACCACTTTGTGCTCATCACTAAAAGTTCATTTTACGCAGGATAATAAAATATTACAAATGTGACTTTAAAATCACATGTGGTAGAATCATTCGATTATCTTTATTTTACTAACAATAACAGATAAAAATGCATCACTATTACTATTAAACTATGAAACTTTCACTCGGTTTCAAGCTAAACGAAAAATTTTAAAATGTATAATGTATTTCTTATGAAACAAACCAAGATCTTGAAATCGAACTTTACGAAAAATTTTTTGTATTCGTAATAAACGTATGCAATTTGTGATTTTAGAAAAAGATTTATAATGTTTTCTACAAGGAATAAAAGACATTAAATAATTTTATGAAGAAATAATACATTTTAGTGTTATATTAGCGCTTGTAAATTATGTTGAGTGGCCAGAAAACATTGAAATTAACATTAGGGGTTAGCAATATCACAAAATACATAATGAAATATATTAGTTAACCAACAATATTTTTGTCCTATTGAAGATTTTCCCCTATAAACAAATAGACTCGAATGATTTTTTTTAAAACGTGTGTAGTTAAACAGCGACATACGACAAGAATTACAAATAACGATTACGGCTGAGAAATATTGGAACATGCATTCTAAGTTTTATTAACCAAAATGACGCTTAAGATTGACGCTTAAGTCTGACAGGCGTCTGAAATCTTTCTTTCAGCTTGTAAGAAGTTAGACGGGCGGGTCAGACATGTTGCTTCTTGTTTCATTCGCCAAAACTCAAGGCGAGTCGACAAGGCAAGGGCCCGGCACATCAGCCCCTCCCCCTTCACATCCTGCACGCGCGTCCGTCACCTGCCACGTGCACACCTGCCCCACCCCTCCCCGACCCGCACCGTTTTGCCCCAACCCCCCGAGGCGGCGGAACGCACGGCTGTGTATACACGCCCCTCTCCCATCCATACGCCACTCAGCGACCCTTCCCCCCAGGGAACCACACCTTACTCCCACGACTCTCATCCTTCACTCTCTCCCACGAACCCTCCTCCACTCCCGCGAACACATGAGACAGCCCGTTTTGCAGCTACCCGAATCAGCCCACGCTTTTGGGACACTCCGGCTGTACATAGATCTTATTTATTTAATTTATTTATTGGAGCCTTTGAACAAATAAGGTCGTTGCCACCCACGAATTATGACCTAATGAATAATTCATAGAGAGAATGATTAGGGAAATTGTGATGTAGATATGATATTAGATAGTGAAAACAGGAGAACTCCTCTGTCGAGAGCTCGCTTAGTTCAGCAGAAATTCCACATGGTTTGAGAGGAAATCGAAAGCGAACCGCATTAGTGAATGGCGTACGTGCTATCCGTTACCTTCTATGGGCCTTCTTACATGTGTCTTGTCCTTAATGATACCGAACCCTTTTCTCCATAAATTTATTTATGTTTTGCCACCACTCGCTGTTTCAGCCAAGTCATGGACATCACCAGCACCGGGTTTCAACTCTAAGCTCTCAACTGACGTGTTCTGCTCTCCCTTTATCCTTTCTCCACCCCTCCTAATGCCATAATCTTGCTCTCATAACTACTCTCGTTATGTTTTTGCTTTCTCCCCTTCCGAAATTGTTCTACCCGCCTTCCCTCTCCATCCCTCATTTCTCCACTTCGACTCTTCCTCGTTCCTCTCCAACCCAGTCCTCGTACCACACCCGTGATTTTTCTACCTCACCTCATCTCCAATCACCTCTTCCCCCATTTCCCGCCATTACCTTCCCCCTCCTTGCCTCCGCCTTCACCCCGCCTACACTTATTCTCCCCCACATCCCGCCCCAAACCCGCTGCCACATCCGGCTGCTGCGAGGCTCTACAACCGCAGCGGCGGCGGCGGCGGCGTATTCCGCGCCTGTGTCGCGTTGCCGACAATATTAACCAGGCGTAAAATACGATAGGGCGCTTGCTTAACCACCTGCCCCGCACCGCGTTGCTACAGCTCGCGCGCCGCTGCGCCGCTGTTCAACACTCCGCGGCCCGCGCCTTGCCCCGGAAGCACGCCGCCAGAATGCGCCCTTATGGAAATTTTATTCTCCTGGAAGCAACTTCTCTTTCTTATCCGCCTGCCATCTCGCGCTGCTTTCGCTTCAAGTTGGGGAAACCCGCTATGGAGGCTGTGGGTTCCTCTGCGACACGGCAATATTGCTATGGTGCCACGAACGAAGGAACAAGAAAATGAACGAAAATAAGGAGGAAATCTTGTCGTAAAGATCAGGCCACTCTGCTGAACCATAGAAGTCGAAATATTTTTTTTTTAAATCTGAGGTACGGACGAGTCTTGGAAGGAAAGTGCCTAATAATTTTGAATACAGAACAGGTGCTAACAAACATTAGTGCCAAGTACAGTTTTATGAAGAAAATTCTTTCCCTCGATTGGGAGACCAGCCTGAAGGAAAGCCGCAGAGCAGGCCGGAGCGTGACGCCCATTCTAAGCGGCAGTTGACGCAACTTCCAACAAAGAATTGCGAGTTGAACTCGCCTCCAGGGAATCAGATCTGGGAAGTCAACCTTCGAAAGAGAACTTCGCTTCCGGAAACTTCATCCGCGGATCTTCCTGTTTCATTTCCGAGGCACATCTAGCAGATCCTACCATTCTCCGGAAGAAGGGTTCTACATCATCTAATCCCCTTTTGGGCCCAACAGTAACAAGCAGTAACAAAAAGAGCTTTTCTGAAAATGCCCAGATTAGACGAAACGACTGTTCAAACTGAAGGTTTGTTGTCTAATTATAATGCGACACATGGGCAACATTCTGAAAGCAATGGATAGATACTTATGGTGTAATTTTAGATAATAATGAAGATCTGAAGGCAAGGGTGGAAGAATTGTAAATCTCTATAGATATTTACAGTGCATTTAATTAAATTTTGAGAATGCATATTGAACCATCTTGGGAAAACAATAAATAATCGACACCAATAATCCGCCTTCTCAATAAGTGGATCAAGTCCCAAAACGATGGAATTCTGAAACATGATCAGAATCATGCATTTGTTATCAATCTAAAAGAAAAAGAAAAACACTAGTTCGCGAGTCAGTGTTTAGTCGAACAGCATAAAAATAACAATTGTCGACACTATTCTGGTTGTCATTAACTTTATCAAACAACAACGTTAAAAGAACAATGCCTGAATAATAATGCCAATAAGAGCCAGATGGAATCAGTCATGATCCCTTCTGAAGCGAATGTCGTCTTCTTTACATCTCACTCCTAGGCAACCCCGCAACCCGGGGTAAAGTTTCCATGGCGTGTCATCAAGGAATGTGCGGCATGACGTTCTCATCTAAGATAGAAATAGCCAGGAATATTAAGATATTAATGCGGCCCGAGATCTTAATATCTTACCATATGATAGGACGAAGACGGCAGGGAGCCACTCTGTTCCCCTATGCCCGTGGCGGCTGACTGGCGGCGGCTCGCGCGTGCAAAAGTTTCGCACGAGTGTACTGGTTTCATAGTATCATTACAATGCGTGCGTTTACGTATGTATATTGGTCCTTCGTAATTACCATATGTCGTATTCCCGGAGGTACAGTGAGACGTCAGCGAAGCGGTGTCGGAGTCGGGGGAGGGGGGTCAATTGCGGGAGGGGGGCGGGGCGCGAGGGGAGCGCCTGTGTGGAGAGCGCGCCTCGTCGTCTAGAGGCGCCCCAGGGGCCACCTGTGCGGCGCGGCGGCGGGCGGGCCGCCAGGACGCGCTGGCGCTCTGCCCTGCCCTGCCCTGCGACCGACAAGGCCTCGAGAACGGCGGACACGCCCAGCCGAGCAAGGCACCGCGCCGCTTGGGCTGCAGGTTGGCACGCAAATTACGGCAGTGAGAGAATCGCGGAGCTAAAACAGCCGGAGTAACACGTCAACTCCGGAGATCCTTCGACTCTAATGTGGGTGGTCTCTGAAGTGGTGAAGCCTGAACCAAACTCAAAGAGGGGATGTGGAATCTCTAATCACAGTACTTAGCTCAGGAAATACTCGGTGAGGCAGACTTGAAATTGTCTCCGCTTCAGCATTTCCTTTCACGGTAAAAATAAAGGTTGAAAGGATTATAAACATATTTAAATTACTTCATTTATTATTTTCTTTGAATTTCATAATACAACGTAAATATTTTTTATAAAAATTCAAATGGATGATTCATAACTTCAGCTACTCAATACTTATTGTATTATTATTTGATTCAGATTGTATTTTAACCACGTGTATATAGTTGAAAGTATAGAGCATGTCATTTAATATAAAATATTCTTTTTTTTCTCGGCTGTCCAGAAAGATTTTAGGCACGCATGAGTTTGCCAAGTACAAGTAGTATCCCAAGTATGAGTTTGAGTTCAAGAGATTTATGGTACTGATGTCTCAGTAATTTGTAAACAAAATAAACTCTCAACTGTCAGAATTTTATAATTAAAATGAACCAGAATGTTTCATCAAACCGAAATCAAGTGTATTCATAATATTTATCCCGATTAAAATTAAAAACGTCATTAAAACAAATTTGTGGACGATCAAATCAGCACAGTTGTTAATCTGATAGCTAATAAATTCATATTTCCATCCACTTTTCAGCTATCTGCAACGTCACGACCGGCTTAAAAAATCCTCATCGGAAGATAAAACAATATTTATTCGATTTTCTGTCTATCGCGTTCGATCGATTCATATTTCAGCGATACACGAAGCTTCAAAACGTTTTCAACCGCAAATTTCATGACATTTCGACACGACTGCGCGAAATGGTGAGTACGTCGGCCGCGTGGCGAAAATTGCTTTTCAAACATATCCATCCGCGTTCTGCGTGACGGCGTGTTTTTTAACGGATGTTCAGGGAGCGTGCCGCTGGGGCGGAATGTCGATCGGATTGCCGGTGCTTTATTGGCCGGCGGCCAGCCGGCTCCGCGGGGGGCGCTCGCGGCTTCGCGCCTTGCGTCCACCGCCGGGGCACAAAGGGGCCCGCGATTGATGCTCGGAAACATGAGGCGCCGGCGAATAAAGTTTTCTGGGTTGCGTTGATGCTCGTGCTCTCGGTTGAGGTGACGAGGGACAAATGGCGCTGTTGCAGTTTGTGCGGCATGTGGCCGTACTAACCACGTTGTGGAATAGACACTAATTTACATCCTAATTTGAAAGATACCTAGCATGATGGTTCATAAATCAGCGAATCACCACTCTTCAAAAGTTTGTTTAAACATAATTGTGAATTATACACATCGTAATATAAAGCAATTGGATACATAATTATGTAATGTACACATCTGTTTACTCACATCTCCGATATCTTTTTACATGCAAGCATTTGCGATTCATAAAAAGAATATATACAAAACCGTACGATCAGAATTACTGTGTTTTTTAAGTTTTTTAAAAGTCTACAGAAGGGATATCCTACTGTAAATGTTAGTGAAGAGAGACGTCACAACTGTTGTTTGCACTTAATTTCCATATATTTAGTGCATTTTTTATGTTAACTGGTACTGTGGTAACTGGTACTAATTATGACAATTGAGGAATGTTAAATGAATATGTCAAAAAATATCACGGCTTCTTGATGAAAAAGAACACACTGTTGAGTAAGTTTGAACAAAATTAATGATTTATATTATTTTTTACATATGTAATTGTTTTTATGGCGGTCTTGAGCACACCAATAATACTGACGGTTCGCCTTCAAACACATTAGAGAACAAGGGGGGTGAGAAAGAGAGAGAAAAGAGAGAGACAGAAGGAGAGAGAGATAAAGAGATAAAGTTGATGGAAAGAGAGACAGAGAAAGAGAGAGGGAGAGAGAAAGATAGACAGAAAGGGAGAGAGAGAAAGAAGAGGAAGAGAAGCAGAAAGAGAGGGAGTGGAGCTAGTGAGTAAGTTACTTCTCATTTTATGAATTGGGTGGCGAAAATTGGAAAGTCAATAAAAATGACGAACGATGTAAGACATTCAAAACATACCATAAGTATAAAATTATATGATAATATTATTCTCATAACTAATAGATATTGAGACTATATTAGTGTTTCTTTATAGTATTTATCGCAAAATTAAAGAGTTGATCGCGTTGCTTTGTATTTCTAATTTCTTTTATTGAGAGCAATACTGATTTGTTTGCAGATGGTGTATGTAGGAAATAAGTATACCCCGGTGTTTTATAATAATAATAATAATAATTATTATTATTATTATTATTTATAATTTTCTTGCAATCGGTTGCTCGTCGCCCTAGAAAAGACACTAATAGCTTTTGCTAGTGGGAGGTCCGTTCCTAGTGTTCATTCTTGAAAGCAGATTGAATTGGAATCATTGTTCACCGATCCATGTAAAATAGAATCACCCGACCATTTTATCTCCGGGACTGCAGCTCGAATTACTGTCAATTCATACTTAATTTGTAATGGTCTCCAGCTCACCGCAGATTTTCACCTGGATCCCCCGGGTTTCCTTCCTTCATATTTTACCATAGCGTTAATATCGTTTGCTCTCCTACATTAATCTTGTAATTCGCAGACTCCTTTGGTTAAAAATGAATATAATTCCCAGAAATCTCTATTTTGCCCGTACATTTTTACAGTCAGTCGAAAAAGCTAACATTTAGTGTTGCAGACAATTTAAACCACAGCAAAACATTGGAAACCAGACAAGAAGAAAAACATTTAATATAATGAGGAAACGTCAGTGCTAATTAATATCTTTGAAAACTTAGAAAACCATGCCAAAGTTTAATTCGATCAGTAAAACTTTGAAAAAAGCGATTATTTGTTCAGTTTTACACATTGATAAGTTCGTATTTTCGCTGAAATATTTAAGTTTATGCGAAAACTATAACAAAATCAATTTCATCACTTTCACCAAAAATCTACAAACAAAAATAGGTGAATGAGGCTACAATATAATATACCTCTTACACCATTCAAACACTATTTACGATTATGGATAAAATTCCATCCATAATTTTCATAACTATAAAATTAAATAATTTATAATTTTTAAAGATTTGACGAAAATGAAAACTTTAAAAGACAAATGGTAACGTAATTTTATTATTACACATCTCAGCATCGGTATGCTTTTCCTTTAATACGTTCCTCAATCAGTTACATAAATACCTTTTCATCTCCAATTTTTTGCGAATAAGACGTATCACAAAAATGTTAAAATCTGAGTACTTTGTAGTATCATCTTCTTGAAAAAAATTAGCAATATGATTAAAAGATCTAGATCTATTGAGATGCACGACGGCAAGACCTTGTGAATGATGAATGAATAAATCACAATTTTTGAAAATAAGCGTTTTCCTCGTATAGAAAGATATTATTATTAAAATGATTTTACAGTGTATAAATATATATTATACATACTCGTAAATGGTTTCCATAATTTTTACAAGATAAATTTTAATCTACTGTTTTATCGTTGCTCCATTTGTCTCTGTCTCTCCAATCTTCCTCATTCATTTTCTTCTTTTAAAATTTCATCAATTTGCCAAACTATGTAATTGTGGGTCTTCCTATTTTTCTCCTTCCTTAGGAAACCACTTGAAAATAATCTGAAGTAACCTATTTTCTTTCATTTTTTTCAAATGTCCATAACAGTCCAGTTATCTAAACCTTATAATATCTAAAGTTGTTTGCAACTTATTAATTTCCTTTCTAATCACTACATTAATATTTTGTCTAATTTCTAAGATCTTGCTGGTCTTTGAAAAAAAGTACTTTTTCATATAATTATGTTCGTAATTTACTTTTAAACTCCATACGTCTGCTCGATTTGTCTTCAAACAATGGATAAAATTTTGAAAACAAAAAAAAATACAAGTAAAAATGTTGAAAAGTGTTTTAAAAGTGCTGCAAAACATATTGTAAAATATAAAAACTCACGAAACCTATAGAAATACAATGATTAGGAATGTTCAAAAATTTGTTTAAACCTTGGAAAACTTATCACAATACGCTCAGCGTATAAGTAGGTATTCACAAGCACTGTAGCAGGGAAATCGTTCAAAATTGTTAATCAGTTTCAAACAGCACAGACGATCTGCGTCCTTATAACAAAATGGCGTGTAGCGCGATCGTAATGGCGGAGTGCGCCGGCGGCTTCGGAGGCTTGAGACCCCCAACAACTTCATCGGAAGCAAAGCTCCGCGCGACGGCGCTAAGCAGGATTAGGACCTCTTACCCACTCTCCCTCCCCATCACGCGTGTAAGAAAGTAAACTCAAAGTATATTATTTCCTTAGCAGCGACGCACCGTATCTCCAAGTCCAAGATTTAAATAAGAAGTTCTGGAAAGAACTCTAATCCACCCACTCCCCCTACGCTAAGGCTCTCGACGGAGATTTCGCCAAGGACGCCCTAGCTCCTTCATGACGAGCTTTGCGGTCTCTCGTTTTGGTCACAAACGAAAATGATTTTATCCCACATCCGAAAATGCTTTTGATCTTTAAAGCAACATTAACTCCTCGGGGAAAAACGGGATAAAAAATATCAAAATTAAATCAAATGCGAAAAATCTTCATTCTAGTTCCCTACGAAATTGGATTTTCGCTAACAAGGGATTACGTAGAGAGAAAAGATTTCTCTTCCCTACCTGTACTTTTTTTCCACTTTTATACTTTATCCAACTCTCTTTTTTTTCCATTTTCATTCGCTGCGCCCCTTCTGCGCACACACACACACACTCACTCTGAAAACGAGAATCACAGAGGAAACTAATAACCTTCGTTCAACAAACGTAACAAACGGCGCAGTACTCGCACGCGCGTAAAAAAAGGGTACCATCAAAAACCTCGGTATTGATTGCGTCGACCGCAGGGCGGGCAAAGGGCTGCTCCATCAGTAGAACAAAAAGAGCACCCACCTGCGGCCCATGCAATACAAAGAAAACATCCGAGCGAACAAATTCCTCATTTGCATGCTGCATTTTAAACGCCGCCGCCTCCATCGCCCCCGCTGCTCGCACGGCCACCTGGTGGCCGGAACACGGGCTCTGCATCGCGCCGTGCCGGGCCGGGCCCGGCCGGGCCGGGCCGTGTCGGGTTGGGCCGGCTGGCCGGGCGGATCACGAGGCAAATACACAAAGTGTTACGTCCCCGAATGCCACTGATCTCTGTGCGCCTGAACGGCGTTCTGCGCGATTGCCACGTGGCCATGAGGGCTAGTCTGTATGCATGCGACTAATAGAAAGCCGGCAAATTGAAAAATCGCTGATCTCTCGACACCAGCGGAGCCATTGCAACCTATAGCTGTAGAAATCTCGAGATCTGAATAATCACAGAGTAATGTATTATCGTTTAGGAATATTATTTAATATAGTTACATTTATAGTGGTAATATATAATCAGTACATAAAAATTATTTAACTGATAATAAAACTTATTTTACGGTGATTGTTTTCTTTCTATACTGCTGTAACATGTACTGCTGTAACATGTAACATGCGACTGTACAAGTATTTGACTGTACAAAATGGGAAATTCCAAACATTGCAAAATATTATTAATCTATTAGGGGTACCATCTCGAAAGTGAAGAGAAGAAATCAAACCCCATATTAATAATACGTTATAATGAAGAGTAGAAGACAATTCAATTTTTCTAATACGAAATTTACGTTTTTTCTATTTCAAACCTTTCTTTGCCGGTCCTGATGGTCGAGATCGCCAAGGCAATAGTGCCCTAGCGAACTCGGACCGAAGGATCGCGGGTTCGAGTCCCGCCTCGGGCACTGTTGTCTTGTGTTCGTCCTTTCCACCTCCTATCAACATCATCATATCATGTTATCCTTATAGTTACCACAATAGTGGTCGCTAATGACCTTGGAGTTAACGCGACCTTAAATAACAAAAAACCTTTCTTTATTATCAGTAATAGATTCCAAACGCGATCTCTTGGGGAACAGCGAAGAGATTTTACGAAGGCCCTGATGATCCAATCAAGTGAAGTTTTGTGCTATTTTCGGTCGTTGCTGTTGATAGCCACGTTCTTTTAAGGATTTTATTTATTTATTTTTTTTATTGTCTTGTTGTGTTATTTTGTATTATTTTTTATTGTCTCTTTTCCGCGGCTTTGATGCGATGGAGAGACCATTTGGGGTGAATACCAGAATTCGAAAGATTAGAACGCGAAAGGATGTAGATATTGTAATGGCTTAAAGGCCTTCGGCCTAGCCACATAGGATCAAGTAAGCTAATTTGTTTGTAATAATTACCTATTAAATAAAAAATAAATATTTTAAGGAAGCGAAAATAGTTTCGAAGCGTTTGATTGCCCGCGCGTGCACGCGGCGGACTTCCTGCACGTACGTGCAATCTTGCTTCAGTTGCAAGTTCCTTTCGTTTTGCAACTTCTCAAACTTTACGATGCAATATTGGAGACGCACGATATTGTGTTATAGATGAAATACAGTATCAGTCGAGAACAATAACTAAATGCTGTTATTTTTTGTATTTTGAGGAAAATTGTCTAAGACATACACTATTGAAACAATTTTTAATTGTATTTATTTTATATAAAAATAATTTATAAAAATACATTTAAGTTTTTACTATTATAACAAACACATTTACTTCCACTAAAGATTTACAGAGCATTGTAATGACTTGTTAGTGAAATGTTCACACATTCAGATGTAAAAACTGTTATTGCTAATTATTGCAACTTAGTGTTGAGAGGTTGTCAGTCGTAGTCAGCATTTAATTATTCACAACCTTTTCATCTCATTAATCTTTAAGTAATTGCATACTTTTAATCAAAATTTTCAAACAGTATTTTCATTTGCATTAATCTATACTCATGATCTGAAATAAACAAAACAAAACAAAAACACAAGCTCACTTCTCTATGCGCTCTATGAACATAATACGAATATTTGCTGTCTGTTGGATTCTGGCCATTTCAACACCTTGTTTGCTTCCGCTATTACTTCCACACCTGCCTCTCGAATAAATTGATATCTGAGGGGAAGCAACTCTTCATTAAACAACAATTTGGGAGAATTCCATTCACAATGATTCACAAAGCTTCGAAATCAATGTACTCCAACGTTTGCTTTCACAAATCAATAATGTGCGTGCAATGGTTCTTGATAATTTATTTGAATGTTTCATAATATGAAATCAACTTCGATAAGTGATCAGGCACAATCCAATTTACATAACAACAGCATTTCTGTGAGGTTGCTTTGTCTCGGCGAATTCACTTCATTTGGGCAGTGAAATTGTTACGGGCAGTGGAAGTAAAGTAAGCTCTAATTGTGATTCAATATTCAAATTCACTTCTAATTACATCGCTCCTAATGCTCTTGAAAATAATGTTAGAGGTTGTAGATCACATACCCAGATTCTTTAAATTCCATAAAATAAAAACCGTAAATTACATGTTAAACTGTAACTTCAAACCCCTAAAGGGTTACTTAATTACAGTACAAATTAAAATTATATTAATGTAAATCACAACACACGGTTGGAAACGACACGTTCTCTACAAGACGGGTGAACTGAGGGTAGTAAGGAAAAATCTATCACAGCTGTTATACAGATGATGCCCGCTCCTTCTCTTTTCGTCTTTAATATTACGATGCCCATTGACTATGGAAAGGAAATCGACCGAAGAGCAGTTAAAATTTACCCTCAAACATTTAAGAAAAGAAGGAAATATTTTATTGTTTGTCTTCAAAATATATTTTTTCGTGGATCTTTTTCCAGCTGCAGGTAATGTTGATTTCGACTGTCCGCCCCGGGTATGTCCCTCATTAACCTTAACAACATACACACTTGCAAGCTCTTCTGTCAGCGGTCAACAGACTGCCAACGCCTTCCGCGACAACACACATGCATGACAAACAACCATGCCCAAGGTGGGACTCGAACACTCTTCAGAGAGAGGTGCTGAGACGGCGCACGTTCCAGCCACATCGACCATCCAGGCCGGCATATCATGTCTCCATAATATTGCAGAAATATCTTGTACTGAATGAGCACACACATATTCCTTTGAGAAAATGTTAGCAATGTAGTCAGTGAATTACTAATTATTAAAATCCTGGTAATATAAAATTTAAAAAATATGGTGTTTTCAATATTTTAATTGAAATTTAAACATTAGGGCGATATAAAATTGCAAGTATCAACATGTGCTATCGCAATTTCAAATGATGTTTTCCCTATTAATCGCACAATCTAATCCGAAAGTATATAACTATCTACTAAACCTTGAGGGACCTCGCTGTACAAGTTGTAAAGGAAAATAATAGTAAAATATTTTTGTTCTAAAAACGAGGATTTCTCTCAGCGTGAACATGAATATTTCATAATTTCAGATACAATACGCGTGATATTGATTTGTCATAAATATGTCCCCACAAATCTGGACGTCGAATGTAAACAGATTTTGATCAAGGGTAATAATTCAAGAACTTTGGATCAGCATCAATAGCGATAACAAAAGAATTGACATAAAAGAAAAGGAATATAACCTGATAATAGTTAACTCTATCAAGATTACGTATGTAATCAATTCCTTTTTTTAGTAAGTAATCAAATGTTTCTATTCAAAACACATGGAAAGATAAAATATATCAAGTATTGAGATCGGCATCACCAACAAATCACAAATAACAGGAAATATAAAATACACATTTTCGGTCAGATGTCAAAAATATGACTGACCACACAGTTATTAAACAAACACATTAATTACAGCTCATCGGAAACGCACCTCTTGACTGTGCGACGCGAACCAAACACCGACGACAGCAAATGATCCCCATTATGAGCTGATTGAAAATAAATAATAAGGGTTACGCAACGCGCCGGGAGCGGGGGCAGGGCCGGGGGCGGGGGCGTCGACGCGTGGGTGGGCGCTAATGAAATTGGGCGGCAGCAGCGCGACGCAACGCGCTTCGCGGGCGGATGGGCGGGCGGGCGGGCGTTCCGGCGAGCGCCTTCTTAATATGTTAATCATCGCGGTAATTGCGGAAGATGAAAGAGGAATTTCGGCGGCGCTCAGCGCGCGCCACGGCTACGAGAATGGGGGAGGGGGGCGGAGCTGGGGCAGGGGCCGGGGATGCTCCGCGGCTGATTATTGACGCCACCGCCGCTGCTGCCGCCCCCGACCCGGACCCACCGCCTCATCCATATGCAACGCGCCGCCGCCGCTACCGCCCCTCCCCTCTCTCCCTCCCTTCCTCCCTCCCGCGCTTGCGTCGTCCGCCCGGATACACCGCAGCGCCCCCGCGCGACCCCTGCCCCCACGCAGCTCCCGTGCGGGGATGGGGCGGGGCGTGGCGGGACGGAACGGGGCGGTGGAAGGCGGAAGGGGGAGGACACACCGCAGCTCCCCGCTGCCTGCTTGCGCTAACTCCGCGACCCCTGGCCCCGGTGCGGCGGGGTAGCGGCTGCAGAAGAACGAGGTGGGAGGCGGGGGTACAGAGGGATGAGACTGGCAGGGTCGCGTGCTGTCCCAGTGAGGGGATGATGCGCGGAGGGTGCAGAGAGGAGGAGGTAGCTTGGTTGCGGTGGAGCAGGGAGAGCTTCACAAACTAGGGCGCTGTGGGACGGGATCTAGTGGGACGAGAACGCGGTCCAGGCGAATACGGATGGGTGAGAAAAAGAATAGCAGAAAAAGAACATTAGGAAAACCCGAGATTTCGAACGTGATGTTGCGTGCCGTGGCGGGATCGAGAAGGAGAGGTGTGGGTGGCAGAAAGAGCGGAGTTGGGTTGTGCGGGACAGACAAATGTAAAACTGGCGGCGTGGGGCCGGCGCAGGGCGGAGCGGGACATGACGTGTGATGCGAAGTGGCAGAAAACACGGCGGATCAGGGAGGGAGAGAAGGGGGATGGAGGTACAGTGTGAAAATGGGGGAAACTGATTGAAGCGAAATAGGGAAGAGCGGAAAAAAGTAGGAAATGCGAAAAAACTCGGGGACGAGTGGAGCAGTGTGGAAAGGAGCTGGACGGAACGGAGTGAAGTGGAGTGGGATGAAGCAAGCGGAGTAGGTCGGAGGTCAGAAAAGAGGGGGGCGGAACGGAACGGAACGGTGCGGAACAGTGCGGTGCGAAGCAGGACGGGACAGGGCGAGGTGGGGCGGGGCGAGGCGTAGCAGTATGGGGTGGGGTGGAGAGGGACAGAACGAATGGAGCTGGCAAGAGTGGGATGGAGCACCCCGAGCATGATGGGACGAGACAGAAGTGAAAACAATGTAGCGCGGCTGGGTGGAGCAGGATGAAGCCGTGCAGAAGTGGGTGAACCTGGGTGGTGCAAAGCGGGGAAGGACAATGTGGGAGGAGGGAGATCTAAGCAGGGAAGGTCGGGGCTGTATAGAGCGGGCAGGGCTGAACACAACCTGGTAGGGGCATGCGTTGCGAAGGGGAGTCAGGACGTGAAAGCGAGGCAAGCGGGCGTGGCTGGAAAGGGAACTGGGGTTGAACCTGCCCCGGCGCTACACCCGTTCTCCCGTTTTCGCGTCCCGCCGCCCCCATCCGGCGCCGGCAACGCGCGCAGGACGCCGTGAAATGGTGTTGCTACGCTGTTTCGATGTCGAAAGGCGACTCGTGTACCGGCGTCGCTGTTTTTCGCTTAACACCGCGCCTTTTTTTTTGCACACCTTTTTAAGCTCCTTTGTTTGCGTCGCAGAAAAGCGATTTTTTGCAGACATTTATTTGGAGATTTCGAAGCGTGCTTGCCGAGAATTTGAGGTCACTCGCTGGGAGGCGCTGTGGTCGATAGGTTCAGGAAACATTGTCCGAACGCGAGTATCATCCCGGTCAGTAAAAAAGCGAAGATTATTATCGCGGTGTTAAACACGGTTATGCTCGTTGGTACGGGCAATTGACCAAGTAATCAGGAAACATACGTGCGTAATACCGCGTCGTTGCCAGAGTCATTAAGCGCTTTTAATTAGGGTGGAGGATCTGCAAAATAAGATAATTCCGGTGCGCATTGTTTTGCGCTAGCTCGTACATGGGGACATGAGTAGCAAGAACAGTGGAAAATATCTCACCTGTTTCTCCTAATCTAAGCAAATCATATTAGGTGAGCATGAAACGTACTGCATTCTTCTGTTTGTATTACTAAATTTCCTTGAGTCATGAGCCTATTAAAAAGTTACGTGATAAATTTCAGCATAAACAATATAAATATAAATGTCTTAGTAAGTACCATATTTTTTCTTTTATCCATTACAGCCTTCCCAACCGCCATTTATCTCGTTTCCACCAAGAACATAAAAAACTTGTAATCACTTGTGATATATAATATTTCATTTCAATTTTATGAGTTTTGTTTGACAACTAAGAATTATTACATCAAAGTGCAGAAATTGTACCAAAGTTCACACTTTGCATGTATTCCTCTGACAACAAAACAGCGATCAATGAAATGGCGACTATGGTTAGATCTACTCGTATAATGACACATTAATATGTGATGAAATTTTGAAAAACGTAGTTATAAATGAAAATATGTACAGCTCTTGATAGTAAAATGATTTCGTTCGTTTGTGACAATTAGCACCCTCGGGTTCTATCGTCCACTCGAACGATAAATTTTCTACACAAGAACAAAATCTTATTTTACTCTCTTGTACCATAAATTATTATAATCTTCCTATTCTGGTACCAGATAATGATATCATGGGTTGATATAAATATTAAAATATTTATTATAGTTTGCAGTGGTATAAACAATACTAAATCATCTTAATTTATAAAAAATGTAATTTTTTCGCTAGGATTTGAAAATGAAAATGTGTTTTGTTTGCTGAGTTAATTACTCAATTAACAAACCATTTTTACCACCACTACTAAAAATATTCCGTTAAAGTATGCTTCTCTTCCCAACACTTCTTCAAACCTACTTGGTGAATGTCAGTCAAGATGATAGGTTACTGGAGTTTTCACCATAAATCATATATTTACCTACAGATTTTCACCGAATAGATGAAAGAGTCATAGATGAAAAGTCTTACATATATTAAAATAAAATTACTTTGTTTAAAGAATATCAAATTAAATTTCAAACACATTAAAATGATACTAAGGTAAATATTTCGTATTTCATTAGTGTATTAGAAAAAAATCGTGCCATTTGACATAAGGGCTGTGTGAGTTACACCTCCAAGATTTATTACTGCCACTAAATCGACACACATACGTCTGATTTTTAATTTTCTTGCAAACGCACTGCCGATATAGGCCGAATCGCCTTAATAATGCTTACATATGCAACCCGTCATACGTATCCGTGTTTTCAGGCACCGGTTGCCTAAACAAAACGCGTTTTAAGTTTTTACTTTTTTACACACTTATTATTGAGTCAGTTATGCAGAGCTGCAGCGAAATACGGCAAAAATACTGTATTTTAGATCTTTGACTCCACAAAAGTGGATATTTCTTCCAATTTGCAGTACATTAGGTGGTATGAATTCACATTTGTGCGGCCTTGCTACTGAAAAATCGGGAAAACATATATTAATCCAAACCTAACGAATTTTCGATCTCAGTAACTGAATACTATTTACATTTTGATTCAGTAATATATGCATATAATTTGGTAAATGGACTTTGGGGAAGTTAATAATTATAATGAAAAATTAAAATTGTAATTAATTTTTAAACCTAACATGTATTGTGATATTTGTCAAACCGTAAATATTCCGTTAGATACAAAGTCATTATTTTCCAATTATTTAAAAATTGTACAATTTCTTAACAAGTAAATTATTTTTAAGAATATCATCATTTAGTTATAACAAACGGTCCCCATTCATTTTTAATTTTATTTGATATATTATTTAAAAGTTTTAATCCTATTTTGTAACAAACCCTAAACGAGACACGCAGTCTATTTCAATAACTACTGTTCCAGATTATTCTTCAATTTTCGAGTAATAAAATCTTAATGCTGAAGGCTTAGAGCTTTTACGTGGAGGTTTGAGGGAGTATTTATGACAAACCAATAATATTTTAGGGAAGAAAATTAGGAATTAAATGATCCGTGAAAGAGCCGAAGTTCCTAGGAAAGTCATTTATGGAAATCCCCAAACGTAGCATCGTCTAAGTTTGATAGTGCCAAAGTATGGATTTTGAAAGTGACTTCAAAAACAATTTAAGAGTTTTCAATGTTACCCATATAATAACCAGAAGGAGAAGAACGTAGGAAAAACTTTATTAGAAAAAAGGTAATGACACTTTTTTAATACTATTATAAAGAAAAGATCGAATTAATGTACGTTCGAATCGATCATTAATGAAGACCACGGTGGGTTTTAAAAATCGGTGGATGAGCCTGTCAAATATTACATTCCTCTTCAATTACTCCTAATTAATAATAATAATAATAATAATAATAATAATAATAATAATAATAATAATAATAATAATAATAATAATAATAATAATAATAATAATAATCTTCATCTCAAAGAAATGAAAATACTTGATATAATGATTACTCTCACTTACTTATCACTGAAGTGATAAATGAGATACGAGAACTTTGGAAACATCTAAGGCGAAGATGAAAAAAAAAAGAAGTAGAATTAATTCACGAACAATTCTGATCATGTTTCAACTCATCTTGCTTAAAACCGCACTGGGATACATCTCTACAAGGTCTGGGCATCTGATCAAGCAGTAAATGCATACTATCGTAGGTCCATTGATTTACGACCGTTGAATCGGTAACATAACGTTCTTCTCATCGACTGGAAATGTAGCACGGCGCATTAAATTTAGATCCTACACAGCCGGAATATCGATTAACAAGCTCAACCCTTTGATAGAGAGTGCGTGTCGCTGTGTGCTGCTAGTTGCGTGGCCTCTTTTGCATCCACGCTTCCAAGGCCAATCGCACCCGAGGAATGCCACATAATTCAAAGAAGAAGAATTTGAAATTTGGGCTGCGGCAACAAATTTCTCTATGGAATGGAGAGACAATTTCATTACAGCAACATCAGACCACCGTTTAACGGCCAAAGAAGCTAATTATCTGCTCTTTTGAAATCATTAAATAAGAGTTTAGCGTGGATGAAATTTATAAAATTGTATGTTAAGCGTAATAATTGTTTGTAAATTACAACAGTTAAATCAATAATAATTGACAGCTTTATTAGTATTATAAAATAATTAGATGAATAATTTTATAATACTAAGGCAAGTAATTTAATGCAAGCTAACAGAAGAACAAAAGCCACCTTAACGGCCGGCAGAGTTGGGACCAATATCTGACACGCTAGAAGTTAGTAAATTGAGTAGTTGGTCTCGGATTAAAGCCAACCAATTACGGTATTTGTGATATCGGTCGTGTGTCATAATTCTTTTCTTAATACTACCTTCTTAAAAGAAACAATATATAAGTAAGAAATATTTGTTCGTATATTAAGAAAAGTCATCCGTTTTTTATAGCTCAAACTCATTTCTTTCTATTGTTATGAAAGGATGGCGGACTGAAAATCCTTAACGACTGTCGGTCGGTGCGAGAAGCTTTTTGATGCTCTGAGTGAGTGAAGTTGATACAATAGAACATTATTACGAAATAATTTTAAACCGGTTATACTTTTTTAAAACAAGATTTCTTTCTTGCAACGTAACTCCGATAATTTTCTCTTATTAAATAAAACTTTCACACTTTCGCAAAAAATGAAGGAAGGTGTATTTTAACGCAGTAAATAATTTCAGTATATTATATACTTTTAACAGTAACCCAAATAACTTCTAGTGCTAATATCAGTAGTTTTATTATCATGAGACATTGAATATTCTTGAAAAAAACTGAGATTTAAAGAGAGAAAGAGAGAGAGAGAGAGAGAGAGAGAGAGAGAACTGAGATAACAACACTTAAACTAATGTATAAAGGGACTTGAATAATTAAGAAAAATAACAATTTTTGCATGAATTTGTAAAGAAATGCAGTTGAATTGCAGAATGAAAATACAAATTGCTATTTACCGTAATCCTCGCCATCACATTCGTAATTACATAAATCTCTGTAATTTGAAATTAAATAAATCTCTACAACTGCAGTTTGTAATTTATTTTATTTTAAATGCATTCAATAAGCAAGTGTACGCGTATTCGTGATGTATCACAATGTACAAGTGCACTTGCAGAACTCGATCACATGGTACGAATTCTTTATTAGGATGGAGATGTTTCACTGAAATAGTGAATATTGCGAAGAAACAACAACTCTAGCGACTTCACTCTCAAACATTATCAATCCTAAGAATATTTTACTCTTTGTAAACAATTCATTAATTTTATTTGTACTTGTTTGAAAAAATTGCATGAATGCCAATCATATAAACTCTGAAAGTTTTAATCACATTTGAACGACACAGTGATAAGTATTTCGGCGCAAACGAAAAGCATGCACAAGCTCATAATTAAACAAGTTGGCTGTTCTGACAGTAAATTATTTTAGCCTCTCGATTGCGGATTACGCACGATATCTCACGTGGGTTGGACCACACCGGCCGGCTGTGTCGTTAGACAGCTGCCCAACTTTGACAGCACTCGGTCAAATGGCGGGTGACGGAATCAAAGCGGCGATAGCCACCCATTCGCCCGCGAATATCTCGTCGAGCAGCATGGGAGGGTATGGCGTGGATCGGCGTGGTGTGGGTTGGCGTGGCAGGCCAACATTGGTGATACCGAGTAGTGAGGGATGTGCGGAGTGTCAGGGCTGACGCGGGGCAACGTGAGGTAGGTTGCTCGTGGCGGGGGGAGCGAGCTGTAGATAGGGAAGAGTGGCATACAGTGGGGTGTCATGAGGGGCCGAAGGTGACGTGAGTTATCGCAGGAAGTGAGGGAGATAGGGAAGTGCAGGAATTGTGGGTTGTACGAGGGTATGTGTCCGGGGGTGTGCGAGGATGTGTGTGGTGTACAGGGGTTACAAGGAAAGTAGCGGGCTGCGCAGGTGGGGTTAACGGGCCAAGGAAGCGGGGGGAGGTGAACGTGCGAGGTGAATGACTGAGATGAACGGTGAGGTGAACGGGCAGGGTAAGCGGGAGGGATGAGCGGGAGTGGGGAGCGGGAGTGGGGAGCGGGAGTGGGGAGCGGGAGTGGAGAGCGGGATGAGTGAGCGGGAGTGGTTAGTGGGAGGGGAGAGGGAGGGGAGAGAGGGAGGGGTGAGCGGGAGGGGTGAGAGGGAGAGGTGAGCGTGAGGGGTGAGAGGGAGAGGTGAGCTGGCGGAGTTTAGGATGAACGGGTGGGTGAGTGGGCGGCGATCAACAGGCGGATTGAGTGGACGTTGTGACCGGCCGGTGTGAGCGGACGGAGTGAGTTGCCGGCGTGAGCGGATGGGGTGAGCGGCATGGAGGGTGCGGGGTAGCAGGGCAGCGTGGGCGAGCGGGGCTTATGGTACGAGGAGAGTGGACTGTAAGATCGGGGAGGGGGAGCGTGAGCGGGTGTGACGAGAGAGTGGAGATAGTAAGTGGCCAGCGCATACAATCATGGGCGGGCTGTGGAAGGGGGGTGCACGTGCGTGGAACGGGGACAGGCGGCAGAGCCCCGTCCTGATACGACATGCAGGGGCCAGAGGACTTTGCGCGCTTATCGCAGCGGCCGTTAATGGCCCGCTCATCCCACGGCGCATGCGCGGCGTTTGCGGGGGCCCGGCCACTTTTTGCTGGGCGCGTCAGCGGCTGCGCGGCGGCGGCAGCAGCGGCAGCAGCGGCAGCGGAGGCGGCTGCGGACGCTGGCCGCTGCGTGGCTTTCCGTGTTCCCGCCGCGGAGAGAGAACAGGTGGCGCATCACGGGTGGGGCACTCAAACAGGGGCCCAAGAGCTATCGAATAGCGTTCAGGCTCGGATTTAACTGTTCTCTTGGGCCCAGCGAACTTTGTGACCCATTTTCAGAAAAAGTGTAACTGAAATGGTTTGTATCTCTATGCAAAAATATACATAAGTAATAAGAAATGAATATTGACAGGATGTACTAAGAAATATTGAGCGTCTTTATAAATTATTTTTTGGTTTGATTTTTTGGTGTTGGTGCCTCATTTGAAGACATTCCATTGCTCCGGATATGCAGCGATCCTAATCTCTGACATTTCCGGCTCCTATGTCAATATGCTAACAAGTGTGTACTCATTTACAGGAATATATTATTATTATTATTATTATTATTATTACAAATGATGTTTGGCTGTTTAGAAAATTGACTGTCACTACCCGGATCTCCCAGTGTACGACCAGTTGCTCTGGATATTTGAGCTACCGAGATTGTCAACTCTTAGAAGAGCCTTTAGGAGTTAAGAGCCCCTGTGACGGTTTCATTTTACTTTTCCGACATGGTGAACCTGAAGTAAAAACACGCATATCGGGAAATCCCGTTCTATTTTAGGCTCAGGCAGTCCATTCAGAGAACTGTCAAGTAACTATCGCAACGATAGTTGGCAATTGCGAAACGGGAGACTATTCCCACGTAATTGTTAAAACTTGCACCTGTGAAAGATTGTGAAGTTTTTAATGTCACAATAATAATAATAATAATAATAATAATAATAATAATAATAATAATAATAATAATAATAATAATAATTTGTTACGCGAATAGGCCATCATCAAGCGATACTTGCATCCCACCGGAGCTCAGCCTTGATTAGCGAGATAATTGCGCGTTACTTCTTCTATAGAGGGGAGTCAACATTTTAACGTTGATTCCATTTTTATACCCCGGATTGTTAGTCCTGAGGGATCGGATGAAATAATGATGATGGTGATGATGCTGAATAATGAAATAGACACACACAGCACAACCATGCCCGAGGCAGGGCCGAATCCGCAATCTTCTGATCCGAGACCACTACCTCACTACTGCATTAGCGATGTCGGCTATCCAATTATTATTATTATTATTATTATTATTATTATTATTATTATTATTATTATTATTATTACATATCTCTGAGGACGAGTGCTCCTTGAATTCACTACAAATGAAATAATTACCTTGGTTATATAGCTCATTAAATGAATCACCTCATAACTCGAATGTTTTATTTCTCCTTATTTAATCTTATTTTCTCAAATCTAGTTCTCGCTCAGCAGCGGTCACGAGCAGACGTGCTCCGCAGCTCCGCCAGTTAGCCGAAGGCTAGCGCTTATCGCAAGTCCGACTGCCCCGGCCGCTACTAGTGCCGGTCCGGGGTCAGAAAGAAGTGCATTTATTTGTGAACAGTGGTGAATTAGGAACGTTTTCAACTTACCGTTCAAATTTACTAGTGATACAGTGGTGACCGCTCGTATTTGTGTAGAAAGGTGACTTCATTCTCGTGTGAACAGTGGTGCGTCAAGAACTATTGAAAATCAATACCGCACATATATAGTGAAGTGAATTATGTTAACTGACCACGTCCCCTTCGGGGGACTAATCACACAAACAACAGAAATACTAAATAACCAAGAAAACAGTGAAGCTTTCGTCAACAATAGTACGAACGGATTGACTTTAGAACACAGTGAAATAACACTGAACCTTCAGCAACAGCACCAATTTTTATTGCATGAACATCAACAGCTAAAACAACACTTACAACAGTTAGTGCAACAGAACCAACAGTTACAATTTCAAATACAGCAATATGTGCGTGAAAAAGAAACCCCAGCCACCGTCCTAGAAGCTACAGCAACTAACGGCCAAGCATCTACAACGCAGGAAACGGCCTCAACCTTGTGCAGCTCATGGCAAACAATCCCGCTGCGTCGACAAAAAAGACGCAATGATGACAACTCTATACAACCCTCTAAGAAGACTAACAGTGAACAGGACCCCGTATCATCAAAAAACAGGTATGAACATCTCTCTTGTGATGAAAATTTGGAAGAAACCTCGAATTCTGAGAAAATCAATGATACAACAACCAAGGGCAGCATGCAAGAACAAGACAAATATCGTACACCGCCTATTTTCATTCCAGGCGTCAGAGTAATATCTGATATGATCAGATCTATTAAAGAAGTCATTAAAGATGAAGACTTCTCATATAAACTTGTCAAAACCTACCAAGATGACGCCAAAATTACTATGAACAATGTGAAAATCGTACCTCAAACACCGGAGGTTTATCGAACGCTTGTTAAACATCTGAATCAAAAAAATATTGCTCATTATACTTTTCAGTTAAAACAAGAAAGAGCCTTTCGGGTAGTATTAAAAAATATGCACCCAACAGCAGACGTAACGGAACTTAAAGAAGCTATAGAAGTACAAGGCCACAAAGTAAGACAAATTCATAATATCAAGCATCGTTTAACAAAAGCACCTCTACCATTGTTTTTTGTGGACTTAGAACCTCAAAGTAACAACAAAAAAATATATGACGTCGAATACTTACTACATGCAAAAATTAGTTTTGAACCACCGCGTAAAAAACGAGAAATAGTACAATGCAAGCGATGTCAGTCCTACGAGCACAGTTTTCGGTATTGTACGCTTCCGTATAGCTGCGTCAAATGTGGAAAAAATCACGATAGTCGAACCTGTACTAAAACGAGAGACACGCCAGCTACATGTGCTCTATGTAGCCGTGACCATCCAGCAAATTATAAAGGCTGCGAAGTATATCAAAAAATTCGTAACAGCAAGTATCCTAGTCAAAGTCAACACCGTAGAAATACTACGCAAAACATAACTGAAGGCAACAATTCAAGCTCACTAACAAGTAATCAAACCATAGGAACAGGTAGACAGTTCACATATGCACAAATGGCCCAACATTCGCAAATCAATAATCAAAATGTGTCGAATGAAAATAATCTGATTTCCATAATGCAAGAATCATTTAAAAAATTCGAGTCCATCTTAGCAAAGCAAGCTGAACAAATCTCCAGCCTAATTAATATCATGACTGCAATAATGAAGAAACTATGAGTAATTCACTGCGAATTGTCTCCTGGAATGCCAACGGAATACTTCAACATCGAAGAGAGATAGAAGTGTTTCTACATCAAGAAAATATTGACATACTTCTAGTGTCTGAAACACATTTTACCGAAAAAAGCTATCTACGTATATCTGACTACGAAGTATATTGCACAAATCATCCAGATGGGACAGCTCATGGAGGCACAGCAGTAATAATTAAAACAAGAATCAGACACAATATGTACAAAGATAATGCTAAAGACTATCTGCAAGCAACCGCTATACAAGTATACGATAAGTTCGGTCCGCTCGTTATATCAGCTATATACTCCCCTCCAAAACACAAGATAACCACCGATCAGTATATCAAGTTTTTTAGAACGCTCGGCACAAGGTTCATTGCTGGAGGAGACTACAATGCTAAAAATCAACTATGGGGATCAAGACTGGTAACTACAAGAGGTCGCGCTTTAGAAGGAGCCATCTCTACACTAAAACTCCAAACAATTTCATCAGGAAATCCCACATACTGGCCAACGGATGGTAACAAGGTACCTGATGTCTTGGATTTCTTCGTCACAAAGGGAATGGCACAGACCTATCACACAATAGAACCGTCTTTTGATCTTTCATCTGATCATTCTCCAGAAATACTGACAATCAGTTCTTCTGAAATCAAAAAGAAAGAAAGCATATACCTTACAAACAAAAAAACGAACTGGGAAGAATACAGCAACTGGCTTTACCATAACACCACTGCCAAGGTCCGTCTAAAATGTCCAGAAGATATCGACGATGCTGTTGAATACTTAATACAACACATTCAACAGGCAGCCGTATATGCAACTCCAGAAATGAGAGTGTTTGAAAAAATAAATACCCAGCAGAAATACTAAAAATGATTAAAGAGAAAAGACAGATGAAGATGACCTGGCAACGCACTCATCACCCGGACGACAAACGAATACTCAACAGAACTTCCCGCCTCTTATCAAGAAAATTACAAGAAATTCATTCGGAGGAAATGAAGGAAAGAATAGAAAAGTTGTCACCCTCAAAAGCTACAGATTACTCCTTATGGAAAATTACTAAAAAATTAAAAAGACCTACAAAACATGTCCCCCCTCTTCGTAAAACCGATGGAAGCTGGGCTAGGACGGAAAACGATAAGGCAGAAGAATTTGCAAAATATTTTGCAAAAACATTTCAACCACACCCCTCAGCACTACTCACAGAAGAAAAAGAAATCATAGAATTCTTGGAATGTCCCCATTAAATGTCGCCACCAATTAAATTCTTCTCAACAAAAGAAGTCACAGCAGGGCTGAAACTACTACCAAATCATAAGGCTCCTGGACATGATCGTATTACAGGGGAAATGCTTAAAAAACTGCCTAAGAAACTCATCTCCCTTGTAACATCCATTTTCAATGGAATAATACGCATCGGACACTATCCTTCGCAGTGGAAACTGGCACAATTAATTGTAATCGCAAAACCAGGAAAACTGCTACAAGATGTTTCCTCGTACAGACCAATAAGTTTATTATCTTCTTTGTCTAAGGTATTCGAAAAAATATTACTATCTCGCATATATCCATTACTTAAAGAAAATGACACAATTCCAGACCATCAGTTCGGTTTTAGAAATCGTCATTCTACAATAGAACAAATTCATAGAGTAGTCGACACCATCAACGGAGCTCTAGAAAATAAAAAGTATTGTTCCGCCATGTTTCTAGATATCGCGCAAGCGTTCGACAAAGTGTGGCATCAAGGCTTGCTATATAAAATCAAGAAATGTCTGCCGCATCCATACTATAATATACTTCGATCCTTTATTTCAGATCGATTTTTTCAAATAAAATTCGGAGATGAAATAACACCGTTTCATCCAGTATTATCAGGAGTGCCACAGGGGAGCATCCTTGGACCAGTGCAGTACACGCTGTACACCGCTGACTTACCTCAGTCCCCAGACGTCACCACTGCAACATATGCAGATGACACAGCCCTGCTAGCTTCGCA
Organism: Gryllus longicercus; assembly: GCA_038098605.1. Lineage (NCBI taxonomy): Eukaryota > Metazoa > Arthropoda > Insecta > Orthoptera > Gryllidae > Gryllus > Gryllus longicercus. The sequence continues at coordinate 1,981,654 of JAZDUA010000150.1, forward strand.
CGAAAACCAAGAAACGGCAACAAGAACATTGAAAGAGCACCTCGAGCTTATAAACAAATGGTGTAAACTCTGGAGAATAAGAATGAATGAAACAAAGTCCAAATGTATAACATTTACCCTCAGACGAACAAGAAATACAAGAATAGAAATAAACGGAAAACTAATTGAAAACGTAGACACCGTCAAATATCTCGGACTACATCTAGACAAAAAGCTAACCTGGAAGAAACATATTTCGATCAAAAGAAAGGAAGCAGAACTGAAAAGTAGACAAATGATATGGTTAATAGGAAGAAAATCTAGTTTAAGTCTAGGAAACAAAATTTTACTCTACAAAACAATACTCAAACCTATCTGGTCTTATGGAATTGAACTCTGGGGAACAGCATCACATTCAAATATAGAAATAATTCAAAGATTTCAATCCAAATGTCTCAGACTATTAAGCAATGCTCCCTGGTTTGTATCAAACGCCACTCTACATAAAGATCTCAATATCACCACTGTTAAAGAGGAAATCACTCTCAAATCTCACAAATACCAACACAGACTCGAAAATCATATTAATCATCTGGCCATAAACATCTTAGATAACAGCACAACGACAAGAAGATTGAAAAGAGTACATCCTCTTGATCTGGACCACAGATATAAATAATATTTTTCTTTTAAAATAATTGTTACTGTAGATATATTTTGTTTGTCACAATGCTTGCACTATTGTATGTTTGTTTGTTATTGTGTTTTTTGTTATTTCAATGTGATGTTGTTTATTGTTGCTTTTGTTTGTTTGTCTTTTTTTTCTCTCTCTGAACTGGACAATTAGTTTAAAACCATCTTTAGAAAGAACCAGAATTGTATGGTTTCTTTACATGTCGATAATATATGTACAATTGTATTTGCCGAATGTTCGTGTAGAACAAATTGCAAATAAAGCAGATGTTAAAAAAAAAAAAAATTTCTCAAATCTAACTTGATGACCCAATAAACTATACCTTAATATAAATATTCCATTCAACCAAATGTTTTGGACAAAGAAAATGACTGCGGTCGTACATTCAGTATGCGTAATAAATATTTACATTGTTCCATACGAAAATTTTAAATGGCAAATACGAAGTCTAGTCCTCCAGGGAAGAAAATGATTGAAATTTGTACTTCCTTTCTTGAAAAATGAACCAAGTGTGTCCTTGGTTTGCTAAAATGGAAAGCTGAATCAAATATTCCATCATATCTTTAGCTAACAAAAAGAAGACATTTAGGCGGTCGAAATTTACCAATGAACTCTCCTGACATACGCATCCTACAATAATGATCAACGGAAAATTACCAATAAAATCTCAATCAGTTTACCTTGATCTAATTCAAGAGTCGTTATTGGTAACTTGGTATATTTATGTATATTAGTAGAAGAAGTATCTTCTATTAAAATACATTGTATATTAACGTATTTTCACAAGATATGAATGAATAAGAGATGTGTGTACAAGCCTCCATGTGCGCACAAACTTTAAAGCTACATGTGAACTATCATCTATTAGGTTGTCAGTGCAGTGTCATTTACACTATAAAGGTTCAACAGATCCTTCAATTTACCTCGAAAACTTGATTTTATTGAAAGGTTAATTAACACGAGTGTGAAATGAAAAAGATGAAGAACAATAAAATGGGTTTCAGATATCAAGGAATTCAAGTTAACGAAATTCAGGCAATATCGCAATTTTATGAAGAAATACAAAGGGCCATTATACAAAATGTCGAGAATGCACAAGGAAAACCACTTACGTTTCGATTACAGGAGATTATTTTTGTCATATTAACTAGACTATTTTTATTTGCCTATTTTCTTAAATCGCTAATAGTTTACTCAAAATGTAATTCAGACACTGAAACAACCCATAACGTCATAGGCAACAAATTTTAGCAAAATGGTTTCTACATATGTTTGTAGGCTAGTTGAATTTATCATATTTTATTTCTTCTATTCGAATACAGAGGAAATAATATAATGTTATAACTAGTGCATCTCTAACATCACATATTTCTCGCATTGTCTATAACTTTAGCAATTTTCATAAGGTCAACGAAAATAATATCTGCATTATTCTTTTAAGTGTCATTTGTTCTATACGTGGAAAAAAGAAAAAAAACATTTAAGGTGATTTTTGAGAACCGCAACAAAATTGCATTCATTTAACTGCTTAAATCAAAAATTACGTGAAAAGTACTAATTTTCCAAATAATTGTACATGACCTTTTTTAAAAGTTATTTTTATAAAAAATTTCATTTAATTAACAAAAATATCTATCTTCAATATTGCACTTTTGCAATATTAAGTTTTTGCAATTTTCGAAATTACAAAGACTTTGCCGAAAATGGAACCAGATCCAATTTTACACATCCATTAGAAGAAATTTAAAGTCACAATTAGGAGCCGTTTTTGAGAAAATAATTATTTAAAATTGTTTAAAAATGACAGACGGACAGACGGACAGATCGACGTCAATCGATTGTCCAGTATCAAGAACCTACAAAATACGAATTCTGACTACAGAACGTGTTAGAGTAAATAATTTACTATGAATAAGATAAAGATTTATCCACTTACATATTTCGTTATGATACAGGTTCTTGACCAATCTCAGAGAAGCTTACAGACCAAGTATTGACAATTAATCATTAAGAATCGTGATAATAAATGTTTCATTCGATTGTGTACATTAAAATTTCATTTAATATTATATTATGCTAGTCAGTTTTAATTTATTTTATTAGCAGTAAATTATTACGTGGAATATTATTTAAAATAAATTGGTTTGTAATTTCACTTTATTACTATTTGACTAGCGTAGTGGTAGCTACTGGAGGCAACATTTAACTGGCGTTATGATATGAATGGAAGTCATATTGCTTTATATGTTGCTGCCGTGTAGTTGTCCTTCGTCCAATCATTAGTTTAAAATGTAGTGATTCAAAGGTAGAGTTGATACCTCCATAAATAAGAAAAAAGAGAAAATGGTGACGTCAGAATTATTGCAGCAACCTTTGTACTTTTTGAGAAAATAATTATTTTAAAGTGTGACCTCTATTGCACTATTGTGGCGTTCTGGTAAAACAAAGCCACCTGCGGTGGGTAAGGTAGGAAGCTGTCCGCTAGATGGCCTTGGGTGAACCCTGCATGTCTTCTGCCACGAAACGATTCAATATAAAAGTTTACTTATAAAATATAACTTATAAAACTATTTAACTTATAAAACCATGTCGTAGAAAAGTACCGTATGTTTGTCGATGTATAGTGTGAAGTATACTATACTGGTATATTAATACCCATCATTATATCATTTCATAATGTATAATTTTTAATTAAGAACTATTTTTGCACCAGTTTTATGTATTTCCTGGCTGGATATATGAAGTTAATAACTGAAAACTCAAAGAATTCGAAAACAAAATTTGAACAAATTCGGAGAAATTGAAGTATTTTGTAGTGACAACACGAATAAACGAACAATTAATATTATTGATGAAAATTGGTAATTGCGAACGGAACGTAGGAATTTAATATGCCGATGTTTTCTCAGAAGTATTCTAATATTTTTTTTCCATATTTTCCATTCATTTGTTCCCGTGTCCACGTGACGAATGGTCGCAGGGCGTACCCCCCACGTATATTCGTAAGCGCGCAGAGTAATCACAGATGAGTCGCAGCGCTAATGGCTGGATTAGCGTCCAGTGATTACTCACCGCCCCTAATAGGATTTGGTCGCTGCTACTGCTGCCACTGTTGCTGCTGCTAGCGCTGTCACGGTAGGCGGTCTCCCGGGAGCGAGCAGGCTCCATTTTGGAAGCGCGAGCGCGGGGCGGCGCGGCGTTGCGCGCTGGTGGCGCTGTGGAACGCGGTGGTTGCGAGCGGCAACGCGCGCGTGAGAGCAACCGCGGAAGTCAGCGTAATGAGCACTGTGTTCGCCGCTTCCCGGGAATAAACAGCGCAGTTCGAGTAGGGAGTTGTGGTGCCGAAATTCAGCACTCGGAGTTGTTTCTCTGTTGGGTTTTGAAAATCGTTCAGTTGTGACTCAGACTAGCGAGCTGTTATGTCTCTGGGATGATCAAGGTAATTTGAAGAAAGATTCACACCATTAAAATGTCGTACTTGGCATTCAGTTTTTCAAAACTACTTAACTATCAGAATAACTTAAAATATTACATTCTTAAATGCAGTACATGAACTTGTTTCTATTGATTTTTAAAAACTGTTCAATTTTCAGACAGTCCTGAGAGTTATATTTGACATTTCTCTAGGATGATCAAGGTAAATTGAAGAAAGATACACGCCATTGGAGTGCCGTACTTTGCATTACATTTTTTAAAATATTTAATCATCAGAATAGCATACGCCATGCGACGCCTAAACTGCTGAGCCCGTCTTCTGAGACAGAAATGGCATTCTACTTTCTGAGATCTTGGCCAGAGGTGACACAGTGAACACTGAACGTTACTGTTTAACAGTGTAGACCTCGCGAAAGGTCTTTCGATGGGGAAGAAGCGACACGAATGTTCAGTGCAGGTGGTGACTTCCTTCACGAAAACGCTCGTTACATACACTATGCCATCAAAAGTATCCGGACACGTCCAAAATGGTGTTATGGTGTGGTCGTGCTTTTAATGGAGGGGGCTTTCACTCCTTGTTTTGTGTGGCACTATCACGACACAGGCCTATGTTGATGTTTTAAACACATTCTTGCTTCCCACTGTTGAAGAGTAATTCGAGGATTGCGAGTGAATCTTCCAACACGATCGAGCATCTGCTCATACTGCAATACCTGTGGCGGCGTGGTTACACGACAATAAAATCCCTGTAATGGACCGGCCTGCTCAGAGTTTTGACTTGAATCTTATCGAATACCTTTGGGATGTTTTGGAACGTTGACTTCGTACCAGGCCTCACCGACCTACATCGATACCTTTTCTCAGTGCAGCACTCCGTGAAGAATGGGCTGTCATTCCCCAAGAAACTTTCCAGCACGTGATAGAAAGTATGCCTGCGAGAGTGGAAGCTTTCATCGAGACTAAGGGTGGGCCAACACCCTATTGAATTCCAGTATTACCCATGGAGGGCGTCACGAACTATTAAGTCATTTTCAGCCATGTGCCCGCATACTTTTGATCACATAGTGTACGTCTCGCAGATTTGTGTTGTAATTCCGCAGGGAGATGCTTCATCATCCATCCTACAGTCCGTATCTCGTCCCCAGCGATTTCCATCATTTTTTTACCTCAAAATTTTGCTTTCCGGTCAGCATCATGAGTATTACAGTGTCGCTAGTGACTCATACACTAGTACTAATCTCTCTTTTGCAATACCGATACAAATTATGACCCCACGATAAGATAATTGTCTCAGTTCTGTTGATGATTATGTGAAAAAAGTATAAAATAAGCTACATATTCTGTAATAAAGTAATTCAATAAAACTGTGTTTTCTTTTCGTTCAACATCTAGGGAAACGTAGTTCCTGGGTGCACCTAGTATGTACGAAGAAACGTGTATAACTTATTTACTTTTCTATGTGCAAGTTAGTCTTGCAGCATGTACAACTTTACATGTGGGATCGTCATGTCCTGAAGCCTCCTGAAGCCTTTGCAGTATATTAGTTTTTCTTTTAATTCTCTGTGATTGACAGCCACTCAAACAGAAATTTCTAAAAAGCTTCCATGAATAAGTATGGTACGGAAATGCAATTATGTCTACGTGCGCGGATGCATTTTGTAGACGGAAAAAACATATTGAACGGGTAGTGCGCACAGTTGGCATTCAAAATTTGTGAGAGAACACTTAATGACGTGGAATGGAACTGACGTACATACTGCCAGTACGTTTCAATGCGAAATTATACTGAGCGCTGCACCAGATTTAAATATTTTCAACTCGCGGACAAAGACACAGTCAACGCTGCACAGTTAAACTCCGCTTAAGTGTTTTAGTGCATTAATGGGTGTAGCAGCGGAGGTGGTGATGGTGGTAGTGGTGGTGACTATGATGTAATAGTGGAGATAGTTATGATGATGCTGCTAAAGCTGATGAGGCGTATGATGGCAGTGATTGTTGCGGTTGCAGTGGAAGTGGTGAGGGAAGTGGCGGTGGCGGTATTGGAATTGGGTATTGTTAGTTCGTGTTGGTATTGGTGGTGACATGCACAGTTGGTCGGTAGCGTAGACATGGTGGCGGTGACAGTGATAATGGTGGAAATGGTGGTAGTGGTGATGATGGTAGCGGTGGCGGTGGTAGCGGTAGTGTTTTTTGTATTGATGGTGTTTTTTGAGTCTTTGTGGCTGTGGTTTCTATAGTGGTGATGTTTTTGGGTGATTGAGATTGTGATGATGGCGATGGGAGTGGTGGTGTTAGCGGCTGTGGTGGAGGCGGCGGGGGTGGCAACGGGGGTGGCGGCGAAAGAGGCAGTAGTACTGGCGGAGGGAAAGTAGCAAAAAGGGGCCGTGGTGGCGGCGGCAGCAGAGTGCGTGCGTCCGACGAGAGAAGAAAATATTTAATTAGCGTAATAAACAGAGTTTGGCACGCGGCGCGGCGTTTGGAAGTGATCAAAGCCACTTTGTGAGCGCATTTCAAGCTTCGTTGGGTGATTTATAAGCTCCGCAGGGGAGCCGGCGTGGCTGTTCCACGCCGCCCGAGGCCTCTCGGCGCCCGCCCTCCGGCGCAGGTCGACTTGCGGCGCGCAACCGCAGAGGGAACTCAATTCGCCGCGGAAGACCCCTGCAACAGCAGCAGCGCTGGTTCTATAGCATCAGAGTGCAGTGCCGGAACAGAAAGTTATATTGTCATGCTCTGTGTCTGAGCAGAAAATATTGTGGTGGCGAAGTGAGTAAACTTTCCTAAATTCTTGTCGCGGTTCTCAGTTGGAAAAGTGGTGGAAAAGTTTGTTTTTTTTTATTTATATTTTTTACGCGATTATCTCCTTGTATATTATGATAAATTTACTTCCATTTAGTTGCTTTTGGTCTTTGTGCCTGTCGTTGCAAAAAGACATGAAAACGTTATTTATGGTAATGAGTTTAATTTCTCGGAAATTGTTAATTTAAATTCGTTTATAAATATATTTTATTCACTCGTTCTTCTCAAAATAAATGTATTCATCATTCACAATTTCAAGTGCAAATGACTTTGATTTTGTTTAGAAGACAACTTTCGAATAGAACTATGAGTTACTATGGCTACGGAATCAAATTGTAAAGCGATGATAGAATTATTACAAGTTTTCAAAAATCATTCAATAAGTCACATTAAAAAAGCAAGTTAGGTCATAATTGACAGACAATTTTATTATTAAATACACATGAAATATAATTGGTAAGTTAAAATTATTCTAAAAGCTATATGTGTAATACAATATTTCACGGTTATATTGAAATGATTTTATACGTCTGTGTAGGTGCATTTGAATATGACTTCATCATTTCGAAACAGTAATAAAAGTGAAATACATGTAAGCTGTATATTCTGTTTTGATACTCACGCTTTAGTAATAGAGCTATTTTCACTCAAATTGAGCTCGAATGCATAATACAAACCGATATTTCTTCCAAGAAAATTGGACTCAAGTCAGAGTAGCCGTAACTTGTATCCCTGATGAAATAACTTGCAAACAGAGCATGTTCTTTCCTAAATGTGATCAGAAACAAGCAAGCAATTGTTCAAAGTGACTGTGATCAATCTGATGTGCGCACTTGCGAATTCCTCGATAGTATCGGAGGTCTTAGAAATAAATGTGGGATACTCCTTCGTATTACACCATTATGCTATGATACTTTGGTTGAACTTCAATTACTACAAAAATACTGGTACAAGATTAACATGCATATTTGTAATTTGGGAAAAAAATGTTCTTGAGGGTAACTGCAAGTATTATTCAATATACAAAACGATATGTTCAAATATTATATACTCAAATATTTAAAAAAGTTAATTTGAATCATACGAATATTCGTTGTAATGTAAGAATGAGAAACATAAATACACTTCAGATTGCCTGAGAAACTTACGAGCAGGTTATAAAGCTGATGATGAATTGATGAACCTCATTATATCCTTAATGACTTAACACTTCTTCAAATGTAAGGAACAACGATGTTACAAGGTATACTCATATTTGGATGACGTAGCTCAACAATTGCTGCCGAAAGTATGACTGACTTGACTTTAGAAATTTTAACTCCAGAAAATCACAGCCATTTAATAATCTATCTTTTAAATGAGGTGACAGAGATAATGCTACTGTGTTCTGTTATTTTCCGCCCGCGTAATAATTCTACGTAATAAAGTCCAAATTCTTCTCCTGCGCAGAACGCAGGCATTCGCCCTGGGCCACATACGCGGAATTCCGATGTTTATTTCAAAGCCCCACAGAAGCGGAAGGCCCTGCCATGCCCCGACCCGGCCCGGCTCTGCCCGCACGTACTCCAGACTCGCTCTTAGAGCGGCGGCGGCGGCGGCGGCGGCGCCGCGTAAGCGGCTAAGCCAACAACGCGCCCGGCCCGTCGGCCGGCCGGCGAGCCTCAGGCCGCGCGCGCTCGCGCAAAACTGCTTTGCAGGCGGCCGTGGAACGCAAAAAGAGCAGCGCCGCACAATGGGTCGGAACGGGGCGGAAATCACACGAGAAAATCTGTTAGCTATGTGAAATTGCGTAATCTTCTGAAGGTAAAGATTAAGGAAATTGGGCTTTCTAAGATTCACTTTCATCATTTTCTGTGCTTTGAGCCATATTATGCTTTTGTGCATTATTTTAAAAAATGTGAAGAAAAGGATTGCTTTTCTGGTAGTTTATTATTCTTTTATTTTTTATTCTTTTCAGAGCTATTGTACTATTGATATTTTTAATTCCTTCATATTTTTTAAATGTTCAATCGTTTCCTTAATTTTCATCATTGCTTCTTCTTCTTCTTCTTGATCTAGCGGCGTTCCTATCGGCAAAGCATTTATGCATCATCGAACAGATGCTTTGATTTGTCTTAAAAATATGGAATGAAAATAATTATTTAGATTACTGGAACACATTGTGATTCTGCAAAACATCAACCATGAGATTTAATTACCCTTCTCGGGACAAATACGATTCTACTTCCTCCACCTTCGTTAAGAGACAATTAGTACCTCCGAGCTATTAATTAGAAAGAATTAACTTGCGTCACTAATTTGCATATTTCAACTTATTTTTGCATTCCGTTTTGAATTAAGGAAACGATAAACTTACAATGGACACACGTTTCCAGCAAAACTCCATAACCGGGGACACTGTAAACGTATAAATCATTCCTAAAATACTAAATGTTTCTTTGTTTCCAAGAAAAATGTTACTTCAAGTACATTTGTACTACTCTCGTCATGAAAATTGACATTTAATGTGAAACGAAACCGTGAAATAATTTGAAAAATAACGGCACTTGATCGTTCATTACATACATTTCGCCTTTTTTGTTTGTTTGTTTGTTTGTCGGTTGAATCGAATAGCAAACCTTCCTGGAATTGCGAGACGCCACACGTTTTGGGTAGGCCCCGTTGGGGCACACTGTGCGAAGCGCTGCTCCTCCCTTTCAGCGGGCCGCGTGGTCGGGGCCAGGGCTCCTGTGTGCCGCCAGCTCTCGCCACGGGCATCGCGCAGGGCGAGAGTGGACTGTCGCGGATGGTCACGCGGCGTTGGTGGCAGAGTTGGCCGGCGGGCGGATGTTAAGACGAGGGCAGAAATCGTGGACAGAGAGGGAGACTGATGGGGATGGGGACGGGGACGGGGACGGAGAGTAGGGCGAGAACAGTTAGGGGCAGGGACTGAGTTGGGGTCGGGGTCGGAGCGGGGACGAAGGTGGAGGTGGAGACGAGTCGGGGACGGAAACGGCGACGGGCACGGATTCGGGGATGGAGTCAGGGAAGGGGATGGGGTCGGGGATGGGGATGGGGATGGGGATGGGGTCGGGGATTGGGTCGGGGATGGGATCGGGGATGGGGTCGGGGATGGGGTCGGGGATGGGGTCGGGGATGGGATCGGGGATGGGGTCGGGGATGGGGTCGGGGATGGGGTCGGGGATGGGGTCTGGGATGGGGACGGGGATGGGGGATGGGGGATGGGATCGGGAATGGGGATGGGGATGAGGTCGGGGTCGAGGTCGGGATGAGGATGGAGATGGAGATGGAGATGGGGATGAGGATGGGGATGGGGATGGGGATGGGTTCGGGGTTGGGTTCGGGGTCGGGGTCGGGGTTGGGGTCGGGCAAGAGAGCGAGTGGTCAGCTGTAAAGCGAGACCTGGGCGGAGGCAGGTTATCGCGTTCGACGGCGGGTGAAACGTGGGCAAATAGGACGAGAGCGTGACGCGCGTGGGTTCGCAGCAAGTCGGGGGTAATTCGGGAGCGGCATGGAAGTCGGCAGCATTGGGGGTCAGGAGCAGCATGGGAACGGGTCAGCAATGGGCTTAAATTGGCGGGAAAGGAAGAAAGGATAACGGAAAGGGATCGAGAGGGACAGGTGCGAGCGAGGAACGGGTCAGGAGCAGGTAGTAAGAGAGTCTGGAGATTGGCCTGTGGATGCGGAGGGTGGTCAGAATGGAGCTGGAGCGGAGCAGGGCAGCTGCGGGGCGGTGGAGGAGCGAACGCGAAGTGAGACCTGTGGCGTTGGCAGCGACAGACAGGAGCGGATGGTCGTAGGCGTGAGTAGGTTGGGGAGGAAAGGGTCTGGAGAAAACTGAACAGAAGGAAAGAGCCCGATAAGAAACAAGCCGGGAGAAATCAGCCCACGAGGAACCAGAGAAGAGACACTCGCGAAGAAACGAGGGGTGAGAAAATGGCGGTACGGAACCCGCCTCCCCTCCCCCTTGGTTTCTCCTGCCATATTCCCTATTCAGAGAACAGGGCAGAAGGGAAAAGGGCTGGATGAAAAGGATGGGAGGGAAAAGGGCGTAAAGGAAAAGGGTGGAGTGAACAGGGTAGAAGAAACCGAGGGAGAAAGCAGTGTGTATTGCGAGGGGGCAACGGGGTGGGGGGAGCAGGGCGGAATGGGGCAGGGAGTGGGCGGGAGGGCGCACGGGCGTGGACGAAACGGTGCGCGCCGGAATAGCCGGCGGCTGGCGCCTCTTCCTTTCCGCGGGAGGAGCGCTGCAGCGGCGCTGGCCACTCCGCACCTCCGTAGACGCCCCGGCGGAGCTCTCCGCACTCGCCGTCGCGGACACCGATGGGAATCGACTCAGTTCATGAAAGTATTTACGATGAAATCACATTAACATATAGTTGGACTCATCTACCTTCAAGAGCCTGTAAGTGTGCGACGGGCAAATATACTGATTACAGATAATATAGACTTCATTCAAGTGGAAAGTAAACGCGATATGCTAAACATTACGGGTACACAAAGAAGTTAGTGGTAGTGGTAGAAGTTTATATTTATCCCTATAGATATTGATATATACCATAATTTTATTAAAATGGTGGATTTATGAGGTACTATAGAAGAACATACAGAATGAATACAATCAGGAAAAATGTTTTAGCACAATGTACTGCTTTATTCTATTCTTCAACATTTCTATTACTATTTTCTAATCTACTTTCTGAGAGGAGATAAAAATATACTAAATTTACTTTCAAAATAATTTAGTTAAATGAAATACATTTTACAACTCTTTCAGATATCGAATTATCTCTATTTTTTTGTTTCAGAGCAAAAATATAATGTTATATATTTGCCTTCAGGTTCCGGGAATGAAAATATGGTTGAAAACACACTCTCATCAATTGATAATATAATCACTATGTGAATTACGCATGCAGGTACTCACTAATAACCATGATTTAATGAACGCGTGTATTTTAATGGAATAATAGAAGCTAAATTTAAAGTGATAATGAGATATCATCAACATACAAAAAAGTACCAAAATATATGTGTATGAAACGGAAAAATTGATTTTCTGATATTAAATTTTGATGACGCCAAAATGATTATTTGTGTCTAAAAGGTCGAATACAATTAACATTAATCTATTTTTTTATTGTTTGCTTGTTTTGTGGCTCCTGCCGCGTCAACTGCTATGAGCATTACTCTCTTTAGTGTGTTTTAAGTTGTATCCCGAGAAATGGCAGTGTCCCCCCCCCCCCCCCCCCCGATAGTATGTGATATTTAGCATCGACCAGCGTGTTGGCTTGCGAGGGATTCATCTTCCAGAAGTGCCAGCGTGGCTCCGCCCAAGATGGGTCAAATTGAAAGTTCACCGACGTGTCAAGCTGGTCCTACTACCGACTAGTGAGGTAGTGTAGTGAAAGTGTGTTTGTGTGTAAAGGAAGAGGAGGGAGAAGAAAGAAACGAAAGATTGATCCGAGGACCGTTTGTTAAAGTTCTGTTCCGATATTCGCCTGATATTCATCGTAAAAACCACGAAAAAATGCCAATGGCATAGCCGGCCACTGGAATTGTTTTCAGTTGAGCAGCTTCATTCAGCAATTCAACCTATCTGATTTCTGTCGAAAATCCGCCACCACAGGCTCGAACCGAAGGACTTCCAGGTCAGAGTCACTTCAGTGGCTTCAGTTGTTGCCGTGAGCTTGGTTTGTAAATTTCTCTTAAACTGTTATACAGTATTTATAATTTATTTTATGGGTTGTAAACTACAAATGAATGTGCCATTGATCCTCTTGAAGCTTATGACAAATTTCTCTAAGTGCTTTATCTCTCATACGGTCGTATGTCATACATACTATTTTGCTCATTTCCAGAGACATTTACTTCGTTTTAAATAAATTGCGAGCACTGAAATAAATATAAATGCGAGAACAAGTTAAAATTGTTTTAAACTTGCACTGTTACTGAAAATGAAATATCGTAAATAAGAACTAAATACATTAAAGGATTTGGCTGTCGTTGATGAATGTTTTTGTTACAGTGTGGCTGTGGTTCGTAAAATTGTGATTTCAGAAAATCATAAAAGAAATGTTTTAATGAAAATAGTTGAATGCAAAAATATAAGAAAATTTGATAAGATCTGAATTTATGATAAGATAAATAAGTGAACATAACTGTAGAGGCAGCGAATAACCAGAACAAAGTTGGAAGAACATAATAGGCGCCAAGAATCAATACAACTGCATGAGGGGCAGATGGTCCTTTTATTTATAGTAAAGTTGATGAAATTTCAAGCCCAATATAGAACAGAATCGTAACTTGGATGTGACCCAGATTTCACTATATAATGACGATAATATATTTTATAGTATTTAGTACATAGATTATCTGTCGGTAATATGAGTAACCCCATTCCACAGAATTAGCAGGATTGCGCAATTATTCTCGACTGCGCATTGAATTTCAGGTGTATATGAAACAATAATGAAGAATTAGGCCCGGCGTCGTTAGCCGAATTGCTTAACTACGCTCTTTGAAGTCACGGAAGTTATACAACTGGAGACATCAGGATTCCTGGACGGGTGACCGTCAAAAACCCCGGTAGCTAACGATCCCGAGGCCGTTGCCGAAGGGATAAAAGGCACAGACTGACGTCAAAAGACAGAAAGACAAACACTTTACGGAGAATTACTCCAAATACGCTTAATGCCGAAGGAGGACCAAAAGACGTCTTTTTTAAAATCTGAAGTTAAAAAAAGCAAACTTTCATCACTAAATCAGAGGAATATCAGTAGGTCCTAATAATTTTGTACACGTCAACACACATCTTGTTCTTCATCCAAATGCTTCGTGTAATGTCCACTTTCTTTCCCCACCCACCCATTTATATTTAATATCTCTCTCATTCAATTGTGTTCCCCTCAGTAATTTTCTGCTACTGTATCATTCTGTTTCTCGGTTTATCACTTCCTTTCTTCATTTTTCTATGCCACTTTCCGTGTTGGGTGCGTGGGAGCGTTTCCGGCAATCAAATCCAGCAGCGCGCCGCCGCGTGGAAGAAAGAGCTCCGGGTACTTTCGGCGATTGCCAGCTGCGGAGACGCGACGCGCGAGTTTCTCAACGTCAGCGGGCAGGGCGCGTGGGCGGAAGGCGGGGGGGAGGGGAGGAGGAGCCTACGGAGGCATCTCTTGTTTTTGCCCTGCAGTCGTTCATCACGCACCTGCGAACAGCGAATATTCGGAGGCGCCCGCACGCAATTTTAAACGAGATGGAGTGTGTGTGTGGGTGTGTGTGAGTGTGTGTGTCTGAGATTGCGCCTGTGTGCGGGTACACATGTCGGGTGGTCTTGGTACTGTAACAAATAAATAATACTTCAGTATTTTTGAGCAATTGGATTTCGTTGTGGAAGATGATGAAAATAAATGGTAAAACATGAGCTTACATTTTGAGTCTTTTTTTCTCTGCCTGCTGCCAATAATTACAATTCCTAAATATGAAAAAGACGGTAACAAGTCAAAATTGTTTCTGTGTTATTTTTATATTTCCCAAAAATGCTCCAAGTAGCCGTAATTTATACTACATTTTGAAGCAATCTAAGAAGAGCTTAAATGCAGACTAATTATATATACTTTCTAGAGTTATTTAATAATTTAATAATAAGGGGGTGAGGAAGCGAGGGGACCAAGGGGGAAGGGGCGAGGTGACGAGGGGGACCATGGTGAGGGGACGAAGGGCGAAGGGGCAAGGGGGTGGGGGGCCAAGGGGGGACGAGGTGGTGAGGGGGGCCAGGGGCGAGGGGCGAGGGGGTGAAGGGTGAGGGGACGAGGGGACGAGAGGACGAGGAGACGAGGAGACAAGGAGACAAGGAGACGAGGGGACGAGGGGACGAGAGGACGAGGGGACGAGAGGACGAGGGGACGAGGGGATGAGAGGACGAGGAGACGAGGGGACGGGGGGACGAGGAGACGAGGAGACGAGGAGGGGCGAGAGGACGAGGTTGCGAGGGGTGAGGGGGGAAGGACGAGAGGGCGAGGGGTTACGTGACGTAAAGACGGGGCATCGGAGGCGAGAGGAAGACGGAGCGATGGGACGGTGGGACTGTGGGGGCGATGGGGCGATGGAGCGACGAGATAAGGAGATCGGGCAAGAGTGCGTGGTAGCGAATGTATCGGAATGCGGGGGGGGGGGGGGGTAGGCGCAGTGAGAGCGTAGCCACTAGGGTGGGGTGAGGGATAGGCGGGATGAGATAGCGAGGGAGCCGGAGTCTTTCACGCCTCCGCAGCAGCTGCTGCCTCCCACAGCCGCCAAGCGGAGAGTGATATGTGGATAATGGCTGTCTCATGCTCAAATTCGCGTCCGTCCAATTGCACCCCAACGCAATCGAATGGCTGCCCCCTCCCCCTCCCGGATGAGCATCCGCCCCCATGCCGCGCGCGTCCATCCGACTAACGGATGACTGAAGCTTGTGCGACGCGCGCTAATAGTCCACACGTGCGAAATTGAATAAAATTCCTTTCCGAAGAAAACCTAATTCACATAATAACCGCCCTGCATAAATGCGAATGTTTGATGTGCATAATCCGTCGAGCGAGCGGAACCCCGACCGTACTTCATTTGTATACATTCCATCTGTTGGTTTTGCGAACGGGTTAAATATATGCGGAGGGAAATGTGCACAGAGTTCGCGGGGTAATTTAGTAATCGCTTTCGAGAAATATTCGCTGGCTTCTATTGTAATAACAAAAAATATTGAAAATGGAAATATCAAATGCGGACGGGCAGCGGCTATGAGTAATTAGTTCGTGGAAATATTTTGAACAATAAAAATGTTGCAGAAATAGTTTTCTGTCGTAGGCAATGATACATTTTGGTTTTCATTCGCTTCGACTGCAGTAGAGAGACCGTATCTGAAGGCATGTTTTATGCTTTAGAGGTAGATTTTATTCTTTTGATATAGGCGCCTGTACTGTTATCTATAAAATCTATTATCTTTATTAATACCATGAACTGACCTGAATTCATCGGACAGGGTTTTCACCAGTATTCCACGTACAGTGCAGTGTTACAGCTACTAACGAAATGCTATTATTTGTACTATTAAAGTGGTTTTTGTAATTTACACTAAATATAATATATTGAGTTAGATTTTGAATAAGATAAAATATTTTACGTCAAGAATTAAATATATTCACAGCTTTCTGGTATCTTAAGCACAACAGAGGCAATTTTAAAATTCAAAAATTTGTTCTTTTATCACAACCTTATTCAACATCAAAGTTTCATATATATGATGACACAAATAAAAACAGAATGAAATGCGTTCTAGAAGACTTCATGAGAATCTCTCTCGTCATGAGGCACTATCAAAGAGTTGACTAAACTCGAAGAAAATGAAGATATATCTCAATTTTCCTTCCACTGTGATATACTCGTAGTAAACAAAGTGACATCTGAGACGTCATTACTTGAACACAACTCAATACAAGAAGAAATGTATTATGTCGTGCATTTTGCAGCAATAAACCCAATATGCACCCGAATCGCACAAGACGTCTCATAGGTCCTTAGTGAGAGTAATTTTAAAACTGATCAGTCGGGTTATATACTTTCTCCAGTTCATATTAATGATCCACATGTGTGCCATATTCACAAGTTCATCTTCGTGTTGTTTTTACCTCAGGTGACTCATCACAAAAGCAATAACAAACAATACTTCGGACGGACTAAACTAGCGTTTCCGAGAAGCAATGATGTAACATACAGTTCCTTCTTCTGTTGTACGTTTGTGATGACTCTCTAAACTCTTTTCGGGCTGTGATACCTGCCTGTACGACCTTCAGCTTTATCGCTTCAGTTCTTTGTTTTATAATTGAGCTGACATTATTATATAGGTGTTGTGGTATAGGTGTTGTGCGTTATCGTTGGCATTTTTCATGAAATAATTGTAAACGTCATTGCCAACAAAAGTATTTAATATAATAGCAGCTTTCGATGGCTTAGCCATCATCATCAGTTGTCTGCTGGATGGAAGCCACAAAACGACTACCTACGATTATTATGTCATTGAGCCTACTTCGACTCTGTACTTGCCCAAATTTTGCCCTACTCCCTATTTGCCCAAATTTTCTTAATCTCTCACTTTGGCAAGTTACAGAAAATGGGGAAGAGTAGTTATTTCGACGGCATGTATTTGAAAATCAAATGTGTTGCTCGTTTGTCGCCGTAAATTCCTAGCTTCCAAAAAGAGAAAACGAACATTTTTGTTATCAAATGGGACTACAAGAGATCGTTGCTAGCTTTAGTTGAACTTTTTAGGGTAAAATACAGAGACTAGGGATTCCGGAGGTCAACAAAACTCGTGTTGATAGTTCTTCCGTAATAGCCATTTATGACTTAGGTATTTATCGCTTGCGACGGTTCGAAATATCCGCTAAAACAATGCTTAGCTGCTATGGTCAAAGGATGGACTAATCGACCACCTACTTACCGTAAAAGAGAGAATAGGTCTTCCAGAACTCAAGAAAACTAATTTTCAAGTATGTGTTTTGTAAAGCGTAAGAAAATACATTATTATGTGTTTACATGTAATCCATAATGCAAAGACAAAAGTAGCATAAATAGTTCAAAAATTAGCACAGCAAAAAATTACATAATCTGCTTACAGTACGTTTTCACACCTGGATTGTGTTACTGTTGTTACTATGAAATATCATTCTTCTTGGAAATCTCCCCGCACGTTGTGTGAATGAAGATGAAATGCTCTACTCCCCAGATTGTCCCTCTTCTTCTTGAGAGGACTGACGAGAATTTGGGTCTGAGTACGAAATGACTTCCGGAGCGACAACTATTTACATCGCTAGTTTCGAACATGTAGAGCGTATTGTATCCCGAGAGATTGTGGCGTTTCTTCCCTGTAACACGAGATCCGGCACCGACCTACACGTCGCGCGTCGGTTGCAAGGGTTCTTACGTCTCGAGAGGATTCAAATCTAGCCTTCTATCTAAATTAGCTTTTAATGTAGGCCTACTCATGCCAGTGGCTGTGCGCGCCGCTCCGAGCACATCCCGGTACAGGAACCCAGAAATTCTCTCGCGGACAGCGTTTCGTCGTGGAGGGGATGTACGTCACTGAGCGGCGGGGGAAATGGCTTCGGGAGGGGAATACGAGGTGGTTGAACACCTAACAGTAATCGGGTCCGAAACGCATGACTTCTCTCCCCACCACAAGCGACCCTCCCCCCGCGGTAACTCCCATCGCAGCTCGAAGCGAAGCCCCGATCACGGTCGGTCGCCCGCCCTCGGCAGAAACCAGTTGAGCAGGCCTGATCTATGCCACGAGCACTTCAACTTCATGGCCTGGAAGGAGTGGGGGACATCATTCAATAGAGAGCTCTAATACCAAAAAATTAAGACGTAACGAAGCTCTGGATTGGATGACAATGTCCCTCTCTCGACCGTGAATTTCCACTGTGTTTAAACTAGAGTAAAGGTTATTCCGGTAAACTGTAGGGTTTTATCTTTGGGGCTGACAGTTTTCTCTTTTTCTTTTTTCTTTCTTCCCGGCTCTTTCCAGCTTCAGGCTACCCGCGCCGCGTACCCACTATGTCCCTCAAGGGGACACATATTAACCTTTACACTAGGCACACATGCGGACTCTCGTTTGTGGTCAGATGACTCACAAGGCCTTCCACGACAACACACATACATGAAAAAGATGGGCCCAACAACCATGCCCACGGTGAGACTCGAATTCGCGACCCCGCAGACCGAGGCGCTGAGTCGGTACACGCTCCAGTCACCTCGGCCATCCCGGTCGGCCATCTTTGGGACGGTGAGAGTTCCTGCCAGGCGCGTGCACCCCGCGAGACTCACCGACGGCGCTCCAGGCGGCGCTGTCCGCGTCGGGGCTCCAGGCGGCCGGCGGCGCCTCGGCCACCAGGCGGCGGCGCGGGGCGTCGCGGCGCGCGGCGTCGCGGCGCGCGAACACCAACAGAGAGCGCTGCGCCGCCGGCGGGCACCGCCCCCACCCGCTCACGTTGGCCACCCTGCAACACACACACACACGTTTAGCAGAGGGTCGAAAAGAATAAAAAGGGCGAGGGAATATTTGCTAGGGACTCTGGTAGGAGAACAACAATGACCGGACGGAGGTCCACGAGGGAGGACAACGTGACGAACGTGCAACCTCCATGCACATTATAATTCCCACTCTATCGAAAGTTGTAGATATTAAGTTCGTCATTTCAGTTCAGCGTTTTGTGGAACACATGTTGTAAATAGTGTAATATTAACCGAATCTGAAATACAAAATACCAAACATATCTTACCTACTGTTTTCAGTATAATCCTCGTTACTTTGCTTGGTAATAATCCAATTTTTTTTGTACATGTAATGAAAAAAGTGTATATTGATAAAAGCAAAGCAATGCACAGGTTAGGCTATACTCATTTCATTATGATATATTATTCGAACAATGGGAAGAATTCTAATTCATTCCATAATATTCTATGCCCAGAATTGAAAGGAAATAAATTTGTTGGTAATAATAGTAGAGTTGTTTGGTAATTTTAATGGTTATTTTCCTTTTATGTGAAAAATATTGATCTCACCTCAAACATGTTTGGCATACTCTTACTAATTCAACAACAACACTTATAAAAAAAGTATCTCAATCTACGGATTCTAAGCAAGTGTAACGAGTTGGGAAACAGAGTGCACGATTAGTATGGGCAGGTGTATAAATAATTAGGTTTTCAATGAAGTTATAGAGGTGGAAACTTGACCTAACCGATATCCTCATCTAGTGTGAAAAGGAAGTGGAGTGCAAAAATGTGTTTCAATATTTTTTAATCCCCTACCCAGCAATTGCTCAATGTCTTATTATGTACCCTTCGATTCCTACAAGAAAAATTCACGGAGACAAACAGCAAATGAAATTCCAAAAATGCAGTATATAACAAAACGGTATTGAAAATTTTATTATAACAATTAAGCCATGCATTTGGAACACGTCAGTTATATTTTGTTATTTTCACTTTCAGGATGTTTTTCATGTACTGAAGTGTATTATATCCCGATTATTGCAAAGTTGCATTGAGGCGTTGTGCATACATTAACACACAAAATTTTAAAATCTAATTTCAAAATCGAATATTAATATATCTCTCAATATTTATTTCAGTACTCAATTTTCTAGTTCGTTGCCCTTATTGTAATTGTGATATAAAAAACGTGAAAACTCGCTGCGTGGTTGGAAGCACTCCGCGTGCCGGGAAATCCACAACCAATACCATTAAAACATAATTATTTCAATAACTTGCATTAGTCTGTTCCAGCAGCTTACATCTAAAATTATAGTAATATGTATCATATATCAATGTAAACTCGTATTTGAACCATTGGAAGGTGGTCATTTATCATTGTCTCTTGACGTCTGTGCGGTCTGGAGTATAGGTATTAATTGTACACACACAGTCAGTAAGTATTCTTTAAGTTTCTAACTTCAAGGCATTAGTTTCGATAAATCTTGACCACTCTGACCGCTAATTGTGTGTTTAATATGATTGTGGTGGAATCAGTGGTGTGCGGTTTCATGTAAAGCTATTTACGATTCATTCACTAGCTCCACTGAAGCTTTTGACCAATATCATGAATGCTCATTACACCGAAATACGTATGTCTTCTTCATAATCTGTTAAAACGTATTTTCATGTTTATAAATCATACAATCAACGAAATCTTCATCGCACGTATATAAAAAATATAAATTATTCATATTTGCATTATTTATATTTGAATACTACTATCATTAAAACATTATTATAACAACGTACTTTTGGTTCAATGACACTCGTGTCAATCGTAGGTTTGCGGCCAGCTCCCTACTATTTCCCTAGTAAATGCTGAGATGTGTATTGTTGTGCTTTTGAACATGAATGTAAATTGCATTTCCTCACTTCTCCTAGTTTTTGTTGTAAGTAAATAAATTAGGTCAAATAGAATGTAAGCCATTTTTATACAATCAAAATGTGTAAAAAACGAATACTTTCTTCTTTGAAGCAATATTTTTGCAAAGTCTCATTCTTTATGCGATGCTGAGACTTCATGGGTGGTCATATTACTCGTAAAATTTAAACAGATAAAGTTAAATAATAATTATGGGAAGAAATTAACCACCGTTAAATAATTATTGTTACTTTATTTTGGGGATAGTCTTTTGGAAAAGCGCATGCTTCTAATACTAGCTGAACTTAGTACAAATATCGATAGTTAATACCATCACATGACGATTTGGTTAAGAGTCAAAAGAAACATTCCTAAAATTATTAAATTTGAAATTTAGGAGAATCCAGATATCAATTTTCACCAATTTTCAATCAATTATATGTATAGGCAATTTTCAATAACTAGCTATGCGGCTTTGGTTTTTTTGAAATCTCATGTGCCACTAACTAATAAAAATTCAGCCACAATTAGTAACAAAATCAGCAACATATTTATCATGAATTTCTGCATCCTGACATAAATACGATGAGTTCTGTGCTTTCAATAGTTCGATTAGTCTGCAATTTTTACCAGTAAACTTCACCTTAAATCTACGTGTACAATATTTTAACAGCTCTCCTAATAATTATGAAAATATTGTCAAACCGTTGGCGCTCAGCTTTACTTTTTTAATACTTACTCTCTAAAAAAGTTTTTACTTGGTGTTGCACTAATCTATCAAGCGAACGGAGCAAACCAACAGTAGCCCTCCACACAATCGTTTACTCCAAAATTACTGGGGCGGACGGTAGACCTAGTTCGTGGCACAAATAATTGATTTGTTGATTGACCAATTCATTAATCCGTCAATGGAAAGTAATCCACAAACTACTATGAATAATTGCACATACCGGTACACAAACTGTAGATTATATTTTAACCGAGCTGGAATTACTTTTTCCGCAACATCACATTACGTCTTTTTTCGATGACATACGGGTTTACATATTATTTTGCGCAACATGTAAATGGTATAAAAATGTTTGGAACAAATAACAATTAGTAAATTAACTCTTTTGCATTCAATAGTACTCTATTAAGGATGCCGTTTGGTGTTCTTGATAATAAATAATTATAAATTAAAATGCAGTTAATTTTCAATAAAAGTATATTTTGAACAACCGATAAATATACCTTTTAACTTTTAAACGAAAATTAATTTAAGTAAACCTTCAAATAGCTTATTAATATGGTTATCCACTTTAATACGCATATTCTTTTGCTCCAGTGCTAAACAAGATAATTAATACGACGCAGGTGACGCTGCACAACATTTATGACATCATGAGTTGTGTTGCAGTCATACCCATATATTACATCAGAGGGATTTCGCGAACTGTTTTACATACAGTAACCACAAATAACTCGCGCCTTTGTGGTTAGTGTTCCTCGAAGCAGACCTCGCAACAAAAGGGGCCGCTGCCTTCATAAGCCGCGTGGCAATTTGGCTCCGCCGAGGGAGTTGCCGCGTCCGACCCTGATGCCTCCGCCAGGCACCCACTTGCGCCCGCAAACACTTTCATCAACTTCGCCCTTCAGTTCTCCGCCCTTCAGCTCTTCGTCCTCAAAGGGAGCTTCAAGGAGATAAAAAGAACTTACCCAACTATTCAGCCGGATCGTGTAATGAAGATTAGGCAAAACAGCATAATTAATTTAACATCTGTATAGAGCAGAACGCCCGGAATAACAAAATGGGCAAATTCTCCGCCCCTTTCTGCTTCATTACGTTGCGTGGATGAGAGCCAGCCGAAAGGGAAGTTTGTCCAGCGCGCAAGTTGCAAGGACTTTGAGTTTAATATTGGGCTTTCGGGCGCAAGTAAGACCAAGTCTCGGATATGGCTCCCGGTTTTCATGTCCAGAATTTGGATGCCTTGTTGCCGAAAACTGAATTTTTAAGACCTCCGTTTTTCAGCTCTCAATATCCGATTTTCAGTTCCCGGTTTTGTAAGACTGGGTTACCGGTTCTCCAGAATCGGGTCACGGGGCTCAAGTAATCCGAAGAGAAGTAGTTGGTACGGCAGAGAGTTTCACCATCCATGTAAGAGAGCGCAGGCAGGCAGGCGGGCAGACACACGCATTAATTATTTTAGGACTTAGTGCGCCATACAAATTAATTAATTCACTCATTAATTTTAAATGTCTCCGCATTCAGCCTTATCTCTGTTTTAATGCGAGTAATTAATTACGCGACCTGGCGCACGGGGGCGAGGTGGGGAAGGGGTGAAGGGGGGTGGAGGGGGGAGGGGAGGGGAAGGGAATCCGCCTCGCGCAGCGCCGCCGCCGGCTGTCAACCTGCTGCGAGCGTCGCGTCGCGTCGCGTTGAGCGGAGGCGCTTTCGGCGCCGGGCACGCAGACTCGCGCTAAAAGCGAAGGCGTCGCATTAGGGCGAGTTGCCTGGACATCTAATGCTGCCTGGAAACTGTCCACGGCATTAGCAGACACTGTTCCTTGTCTGAGACGATGGCTTGCTATTTAGTAATTGCTTTCGTGCGGGGGATTTTATGAGCTTCGTAATTGAAGGGAACGGTTTTGATAGATTGATTGTTTTAGTGATTCCGGGCACGTCAGCTATCAGGGTCATTAGTCCTGTTACTAGTGCGTGTTTTGCTCGGAAGGAGACTGTGATCTTTTTCTTTGCTATATGGCGAAATCCAGCGCCGATCTACCATAGGCTAGCGGGGTTTTCCCCAACCAGGTATCTCCCAACAGCGACTCACCGCCCCAGCCGGGACGACAGCTCTAAGCTCCGGACTGGCCTCCCGGCATGTATGGTAGTGTAGTGCGTGTTATTGTAAGTGTGGGTAAGGGGAGAAGATAGGACAAAGAAGAGGTAGGAAAGATCGCGCGCGGTCCATGGCCCGTTTGGTACGGTACTGCCCCGGCATTCGTCTGGTGTTGACCGGAGAAACCACGGAAAACTAGCGATCAGAGAAGCTGGCCGCTAGAATTCTCCAGACAGCGACTGAATTCGACCTAGCTGGCAAGCTAGTGTCGAAAATCCTGCCATCATCGGGACTCGAACCTAGGACCTCCCGATAAGAGGGACTGCAATGACATCAGTTGTTGCCCTGAGCCAACACTCCATGTTTGAAGTGGTCGGGGGACGATAAGATTAACAATCACGTTTGTGATTTTTTTATCAGAGCCAGAGGAAACACAAATGTATAAATTGACATCTCCCAGTTTGTGTATTCACTTCCTGTTACTTTTTGTCAACATAGTTTTGTTCCACAAACACAGCGTGTGAATCATGATCATTATTTGGAGGTATTCTAAGACTTTAGTTTGAGAGTGTGAAATGTCAGTTTTCATTTGTTGTCTCGACCTCTTCAACTGCACAAATATTTTATCAATCCATAAAAGCAGCGGTGCTTTTATAAATTTATTTTCATTCATTTATCGAATGAATAAATGATGCCAAATCCACTTCTTTATTATTTACCCTATAGCCTCATAAACATCGTTGCAGTAATCATATCATGGATACTAAAAGTAATGATACACGATGGATGTAGCATTTTAATCAAAAGCTGTAATCATATACATACATATTGCAATAAATGCATAAAATATGATTTTAATTTATTTTAAAATACTAAACGTCATCATATTTTCCGCCAAATATCAAATTCGCTTAAAAAATTATATTGAGTGAGATTTATGTTTCAGTTACTCCTCTTTCTTGTATCACCCAGAGCCAGTATGCGAATTGTCATTTTGTACACCGCCAGAGTGTGAGAGGGTCGGGTGTTGGGGACACGGGCGCTGTGCTCAGCATGTCATAAGCACTGGCCGGAGGAGACAGAGAGTCGAGGGCCACGCCCACCCGCGTGAGCGCATGTCGCCGGCCGGCGCGACGCACACGACGACGCGACGCGACGGCAAGAAGCTGCGGAAGCGGCGACAGGCGCACCGGGCCTAGGCTGGCCTTTTTGCCGGGGCCAACGCGCGAGCAGCACATCCGCCACACATGACACCTTGGAAACTGGGTGATGTACCGAGAGCGGGAATTTCTACACTGGGTCTAAAATGTTTTGTTGCAACGAATAGTGCTGCGTTCCTGAAGTTCAAGTTGACGGAGCATACGCAGTTACGATAAACTCTTTTACAGCTTTTTATAGAAAAAAATAGTTTGCTTTTTATATGACGGTTTAATGCATTTTACAACACTGAGTTAAACATAGTTCGTTGCAAAATGCACTAAATATCTTAATGAATATGGTTACGTGCGTGGTCTTGAAACTGAAGGCGCATGCGCATTTAAGAACTGTTTTACTTCTTTTAATGGAAAAAATATGTAACTTTTTATATAACTGCATTTTATTATTTTTTAAATTGCTCATTTATCAAATACTTTGGCACATTGTAGCGCCATAATAGTATAAGTTATCAACATAACAATTTGCCAGAAAAGTTGCAAACATACTATCGGTTAGATCCAACAATCTCCTTGCAGCATTGAGCACGCACGCCCTCAAGTAAAATTAATTCGGACATTAGCGAATTAAGTTCATTTTTTACTTCAAGAGACACAATAAAATAGTGTCTTCAAAAAGAGAACTTACACTCTCTATTCGAATATTAAAGTATTTATTTATCTTACGATAAAATTCTATTTCGACTATATTCTATTAAGCTTGCGTAATTTTCAGGAAACCTAATTTTAATACATATATCTTCTGAAAAAGTCAGGATGAACAAAGAAATATAATTAAGTATAGCTTATACCAATAATTTCAAAAAATTAATTAAATTCAATAAAACGAAAATTTTGAATGGCCTTGAAGCTTTGAAGTACTCCGAAAATCAGAATACTCCTTTCAAATCGAAAGGACAGTGACAGATCGGACGAGAAATACCAAAGTGGATGAACATTTGCCCTCCCATCGTTTATCACACACAGACGGACAGCTGATTTGCCGTGAAGCATTTTTTGGTATCAAAGTTCCCAAAACCATGGATTCTGACTATACAACGTGTTAGAGGAAGTAATTTAGTATGTATAGGGACAAGATTACAAAAAAAAATTTTCTGCTTTCCGCTGCAGCAATACATGACTTTCTCCAAAATACGTACGTACTTAGAAAGTAAAAATGTAAGACCTAACTGACGTCAGGAGAAAAATAACTACATTTAGTGTAAAGTAGTAAAACTAACGTACCCGTGCGAGAACGTTCCCATGTTAAATTCCACCCTATTTTCTATCTTTCCTTTTCTAAATTGAGAGGGAAAGTTGTTAACGAAACGTGTTTATTTGTTTGAAGACTTACATTAGAAGTTGCCTTTTTTAATCTTTGGATTTTAAAATAAAAATAAAGTTCATTGAAGTTGACATATGAAACAAGTTTCGAATAAAGGTTTATTCAGTATTATAGACATGCTATTGGAACAAGTCACAACACTTCCTTAAAAACAGCAGTTGAAGTAATTATACAGTGTTCCTTGACAGTTTGCTTTTCGCTTTCCTTGATAGTGACAAAAATATTACCAAAGCTTTTCACTCCTGAGAAAGCTACGTAACTAAACACGCTGATTTGAAACTTCATCGAAACTCTGCTGATAACAAAAATACTGGTACAAACCAAATCTAACAAGACACATCTTTACTCTTCACTGTACACCCACATTCCTCCACAATTAGGTACACAGTACTTGTAGATCTCGACAAAACGTTAAATGAATTTTTTCACTACACACATAAGAAACAATCTTCATCGGTATCAAGCAAGTATTAATAGTACTTCTAGTTGTGAACAGCAAATATTGCATAATTATGCAAATAAACCTCGTCAGTCTGCGCACACCACGGTGTACACAGAAAGCGTAAATATTACAAGATAAGTGGAATCTATGCGTTCTAATCGCGACGTCACAAAGATGTCCACCATCAGTGAAATTCAGCTGGCAATGGTAGTATCGAGAGCAGCGCGGAAGCAAGAAAGTGAGGAACCAGCAAACATTTAATAGAATGACCAAATATATCTCGTCATAAATATTATGGCTTGCAAAACGTTTCGTTGAGGTCTTTGGCTTCAAAATATTATTTTTAAGGCCCTAGAACGCTGCGTTTAGGAGTTATTTAACAATATAGCTGAATGAGTGCCGCGGGTTGCAATTAATGTGGATATTTAGATGCGTTTTTTAAACAAATCCTTGGTACTTTTAAAGTCAAAATGCAATTCGTCAGGTCTCCGTGAAATTCTCTTTCTTTAAAGACCTCATTTACAAAGATTAGTGGGAGTTGCAAAACGTATGTATACTACTGAAATAGTATAGGAGACGATAAGAGCCCGTATCACGAATTTATCTTCACGACAACACATACACTTGCACATTAACTTGCACCAAGATTTAATACATACCGACACTTAACCCTTGAAACAATTACATCTACATCTACTGGTACACCAAAAATTACACTTATGCAAATATCTCCTTCTTAATCTACGTTTACTTAATTATTTCTAGACATAAGTTCAATTTCCACTAAATATTACCACACTGTCCCCGTTACACACATTTAGAACACATTTTTCGCTAAAACAAAAGTATTTCCCCTTATATTTACTCGAACACTTACACTTGTACATACGATAATTTATCGCATGGTTTTTTACGTCAATTAATTATTTAACAGCTAATAAATATGAATCGGGTTTAAGAATCTTCAAGACACCATTTCGCGTACAATATGCTTTTCCTTCAAAATGCATAAACGTGAGGGTGGTTTGAAATTCTATTCTAAATGTAAATTTCATTTCATTTCTGTTTATTTTCATTGATTACTTCAATGAATTTTTAAATCCTATGTTTTATTTGTTCGGTGCTTTTCATTGCTCACGTATTCCCAGAGTCTGTCATTCATTTTTCAAAGAACTTCCACTCCACGAGAGGAACGCACCATTTCGGCCGGCGGCGGCTTGTTGCTCTAAACGCAACAGCGGTACAGCGGAACATTTTTTTGCGCGAGAGAGCGTCATTGTGAGCTGGGCGCGGAGCCTAGCATTAGCTCCAGTGGCGCCATCTGCGACTCGTGGGCAGAAAAGCGGGAATCGAAGTGAGGTTCACCCTGCGGAGTCAGCCGTCTCTTCTCCCAGGACCCGCGCAGGACCCGCGCCGCCCCCGCGCCGCCCCCGCGCCGCCCCCGCGCCGCCCCCGCGCCGCCCCCGCGCCGCCCCCGCGCCGCCCCCGCGCCGCCCCCGTGCCACCCCCCCCGCCGCCCCCGCGCCGCCGACGCGCCGTCCCTGGCTGGCAACGGCCATCACAGGCGGTACGCCGGCACACTCAAAACGAGCGCACGGACCAAGAACATCTGTCATTGGAATAGTGCCATCCATAAAAGTTTTATCCTGACCTTGAATAAAATTGCATGTCGCTTTAAAGAAATGTGCCGTTCACTAACAGTTTAAACCTCACTGAACCCTGAGAAGAGTTGATGAATAGCAATAATTCTCATAAATGGATGCGATTAAATGTTTACCAATGGATCAGTGCGTTTGCGTAACATTAACATCAGAACTAAGAAGATACACACAAGCTTTATTTCATTATGGTACATGTAGCTGTTAGAAAGGGGATTCTAACATTGAAATTTGAAACGCAATAACATTCATTCGTAATATAATTATATGCTCTCACAAAAAGTATAATCTATAAGTAAGATTAGTCAGAAAGTAGAATGATTTTTTTTTCAAATTGTTCTTAAGAATGAATTCTATTAACAAATAAAAACGTAATATCACATGATTAAGAAACAAAATCAATATTCAGATAAGTAAGTCAAGATTAATGCAAAGATTAAAACAAGAAATGAGTAGTAATTAGAAAAATTTTTGAATTTCCAGTTTTACAATTCATATTTGACTTTCGCGTCAATGCACTATTTCCACGCATAACGCATGAGATACTATTCATTACCGTAGTTGTGTCAGCCTAAAACTCGGTACAATACAGTCAACTTAGATCATTTTTATCAAGTTCACAAGCTTGCTTCCAAGTTTGTGCTAACCGAGTCCCTAAAACAACCTCAACAACTTAACTGATGAAATTGATGACCTCTAGTGGATATTCATTAGCGGATCTAAATTAAAATCATGTCATAAATCCTCATTTGAGGGTCATATTGAATATTTGATAGAGCTATAAATATAAAACTAGGTTTTTCCCTCTCCGAAAAAGGGAATAACTGTTGAGTAATTTCTCTGGCATAAATAATTATTCAAACCATTCATAATTCCCAAAACTGTAACATGAAATGCGCTTAAAGTATCAATGGAAATGGAACGAGGGAACATTACAGCAATATATAAATATCAGTAGAATGCAGAGGTAAACTATGAATGCAACTATTGCGCTGTGAACTACGGAAGCTACTTTCGTAATTTTAACTATCCCCAGTCCTGAATTTTTGAGCGGTCTTCCAGTTTCTGACGTCATGAGCAAATTTATTGTTTAATTTGAATATATTTTGGTAACATAAAATGCTCATTACCCTAACTCACATAATCTCATTAAATGTTCCTTATACCCTTCCTCCAATATCAAAAAAAATATTATTGAAAATATGATCAATAGAATAATTTCTGGAAAATAATATTTCTATACACACTTATAAACACACGACAACATTTTATACAAATTCTGCAATCGACGAAATGTATGTCCCGTAAACAAATGCTTATTATACAAACAAAGTACGTTCAAGAGCTAATTTCTAAAAGCAAGCGCACGTTAATGCTATTCCAATACCTTTAGAACCCTAAAATAAAATGCAATTTAACTAAATAAACATTTTTATTGATTGATTTATTAATGATTTCGGATGCGTCAGCAGCTAAGGCCATAGTCCCAAAAGCGTAGTTCATGTTGTTGTTTTTCCGCGGGAGGAGGCGGTGATCTTCCACCGCTGGATGGTAAGATCTGGCGCCTACCTACCGTCGGTTAGCGGGGTTTTACTCAACCAGGTATCTCCCACCAGCGGGGCACCGCCTCAGACGGGTCATGATTTAAGCTACCGACCGCTCATCCGGCACGTGTAGTAGTGTAGTGCATGTTCGCGTTAGTGTGTTGAAGGGGGAGGATAGAACAAAGAAGAAGAAGGAAATACCGCGCATGGTCCGTGGCCTGTTTGCTAGTTTGCTACCCCGGCATTCGCCTAATATTGATTGGATAAATCACAGAAAACTACCGAACACAGCAACCGAACAATAGAATTATCTTTCAAACAGCGACTTAATTCGACCTAGCTGACAAGTTATTGTCGAAAGTCCTGCCACCTTCGGGGCTCGAACCTAGGACCACCCGATCAGAGGTACTGCAGTGACATCAATTGATGCCCTGAGCTACCTCTCCCGGTCACTTATGTTTACGAACTCATAATGGATTTCACAATCTATTACAAAAATTATCGACGAGTTTCTACCAAAATAATATGAATTTCTGTGATCACATACATTTTGAACCTCTTCTGTACTTTCGGTCCTTCCCAATACGAGTAGCAGTGTCCTTTCTTTACTTACTAGTTCAGTATTCAGTATGTTTCAACGACTGTACAACTGTTGTCTTCATTGTCAGATTGTAACGAATTTACAGGTAGACCTGGTTGCAAGAGAACAACGGAGTTTCAGAATCGATTACGAATGAAGACTGTTTCGATTTTTGTAAGCATCCAATAAACTGTAAGGTAATAAGATGTAAGGTAGAACTATCATTGTGGGTTCTAATAATAAAAGTACTAAACGATGAACCAATAACTCTTTCCCTAAAAGAGATGGACGAAAAATATACACTTGGTACGTTGTTATTTATGCACCAAGGACCTTATACGAGTTCTAAGTGACAAAAAGCCCGAGGGTTTTTGGTCCAAGGGCTTTTTGCCGCCTGACGCCCTAAATCATTACAACCAGTCAACGCCCGTGGTACATACAATATTTCATTTTTTACCCAATTTTAATGATTCAAATTTACTTATTTATTAATTATCTAGATGTTAACTTGACTCTGTTTGTCTTTTCATATTTCCCTCTCACAATCCCCTTTCATAATTCCCTCCATAAGAGAACTGGTAGTATCATTCAGCTGTTTCCATATTATTCTTGTAACCTCAATCCTCTCTAACCAGGTCAGTTTCGCAGTGCATATCAAGCTCCGTATCGAGGGCAATACAGGCAATAATATATCAGTAAAAAATAAATGTCTTTGATAATCACTCTACGAATATTTAATGGCAAAGTTGCCTAGCTACACTATTACTATTCAATAATTCTCTAGTGATGGATGTCTGTGAGGGGGCCACCCTCCTGGGTATTGGTGTTAAATAAATCGTGCAAATGACATTGGAAATGCTCCGACTCAATTCCATTCAAATGGTACAATGGAACAATTGGCAACAACAAAAAATAATTCAACATCGTGACAAAGAGCAAACTGAACTCTACGCAAAATTACGAGTGCTATTTTACATAAAATATTGAGCATATCTCTACGAAGTATATTATGAAAAACACTTTTTTTTTCAGTAAAAAATTAGTACTTTTGTCCACGAAGTTTAATTCAAAACAGATGCCCAAATACCTGAACTCTGGTGATAACCAGCAAACTCCTAGAAATACAAATCTGTCACGGTTCTTATAGAACTTCCAAATGCCTTCTCTTTTATACATTCCTTAAAATTCAAACATGGCTTTTAGAATTAATATTTTACTTCCATTGAGTCAGTAATGTAACTTTGGTGTTCTTCTCTACCTCTCGGCGAAAAGACGCAAATTGCGAGCTCGATTATTGGAAAGCGCAGATTTTATGATCGCTCTGCCCCGTCCCCAGCGTCTCCCCCCCCCACGCGTCTTCCTTCGCATTCACCCCCCACCCGCGTCCCTCTATGCTGCTACCCCTACGTCTCTGCCCCCCTCTTGCACCCCCCGCGGGCGAAAATATCCACTAAATGTTTTTATACAGTCTTCGACGTTCACTTAGATACTTACTCTCATGATGTTTAAGTCTTTAGGTGATGAAAATCTCAGAGATATCCCCATCCTTCTCATAGCAATAATAAATGAATAGGTCGGAACAATTCGTACAGATGGCATTAAAAATTACGTACTCCTAAAGTCCTAGATACAGAGAGAAGCACAACCGCCGCCATTTAATATCCTGTCACCAGAGAGTTCCGCCAGGCAACAATTAGAAATGAAAAAGAAATTATGAAGGTTTCTGAGAAAAGGTATTATGAAGGTTTCTGAGGATAGAAACGATGAACGAATTTTTACGTTTCACGTAATGTAATTGCATATATTTAGAATTTTTGAATGTCAGGAATCTCGTGTATTAGATTCACAGCGCTTACAAAGTGAAATTTATGTTTCGTAGTTTTAACATGCACAAAAATTTGCTTCGTCTCGATTTCAATATCATGTAAGTGATAAGTTTCATTTTATTTGTGATGGGACATTCAAGTTTTTAAGATATTTCATTAGAGTTTGGAAATACTTGGGAACCTTTTTAAAACTAATGATGATTAACAATTTAAAAATTTGACAATTTCCACTTTTTATTGTTATACAATCCATAAAATAACAAACTGCGCAATTCTAAAAATGCTTCAGCAGCAATAAATATTTGTGGTAATGACTTGTATGTACCGTATTTTAGATTGTATAATGATTTGAAAAGAAGTTTCAGATGAGTTCATATCCGAGTCTCAAAAGCATACTTCTATGACGTTTTTGTGCATATACATGAATTTGTGCATGAGCCATGTAATATGTCGAGTGAGTTGCGCGGGGTTGGTAAAATAAAATATCATCAATGTTCTGTTTTGCCGGTCCGGATGGCCGAGATCGCTAAGGCAGTAGTGCCGTACCGATCTAGGACCGAAGGATCGCGGGTTCGAGTCCCGCCTCGGACGTGGTTGAATTGTGTTCGTCCTCTCACACCCCTATCATCATCATATAGTGTCTTCCTCATAGTTACCATAGCGTTACACGCAATAGTGGTCGCTAATGATCTAATAGTTGATGCGACCTTAAATAACAAAAAAAATGTTATGATTTGTTTGAATATCTAAATTCCCAATAAAATAGATGCCAAAGCACCAGGACTTCAGTGCCAACCTTCCAATCCTCTACTCCACTATTGTGCGTTTCTGTCACCAGTTTCTCATTTCCCACCAGTTTCCCAGAGTCCTCCGCTGCGATAGACGTTCACCCCGAAAAGGCCCCAATTGCGCGCCCAATTATTGCCTGGCGCTGAATTTATGATTGCTATGATCCTCTGCCCTTTTGTGAAAAAAATATCTTACATAATACTTTCTTCTAAATTGTATTTTACGTTGGCTAATTTTTCTCCTAATATTTAATAATTTCCTTGCGATGAAAATCTCACACTTAGCTCACATTAATGATAAATCACTTCAAAGCGAATCATTCAGATGGCATTACAAAGTGTGCACACCCTTACAACACGAAACAGGAAATGAATGGAACCTAACATATTCTCAAAACACCTCAAAACTAACAACCCAACAAGTATTCAATATTCATTCCACCAAAACGAGTAGGCTTGCGTCCCTTAGTGCTATAAAATTCATACGTTATCAACGTTATATTTCCTTGTGTCTACCTAAATTCCAAGCACAAAGAAACTCCAAAACACCTGCACCCAGCGACAACCTTCCAGCTGCCCTGTTGTCCACTTCTGCGTCCGCGCCCGTCTTCCGCCGCTGTGAAAAGACCTCGATCGCGGCTTCAATTATTGCGAAGCGGCGAATTTATTATTGATCGGTTCCATTCTTTGTTTTGTGAAAAAAATATGGTAACGTTAAATAATACTTTCTTCGAAATAGCAAGAAGTTCGCTACTTCCACTCCTAATATTTAATTATTTCATTGTGACGAAAAGATGTCACTTAGATCATAAACAATACTAAACCGGTTCAGAACGATTCGTTCAGATACCATTACAAAGTATGGACTCCCATATAATTCGAAACATGGAATAAAAGGAAATCAACAGATATAAAAAACGCATAACTAACAATGCAAATAGTATTCAATGTTTATAACACCTAAAAGAGAAGGCAAGGGTCCTTTACGGTACATAAACGGTGTCAAAAGGAAACATAACGTCATCAGTGTTACCTTTTGTCTACCTAAATTCCAAGCACAAATAAACTCCCAAAACACCTGCGTCCTGGCGGCAACCTTCCAGCTGCGCCGTTGTCCGCTTCTGCCGGCGTTTCCGCGCCCGTCCTCCGCCGCTGCGAAAAGACCCCGATCGCGAGCTCGATTATTGCGAAGCGCAGAATTTATGATTGCCCTGCCCCACCTCCCCCGCCCTTCGCGAGGGGCGGGGGCGGCGGGGGCGGCGGGGGCGGCGGCTGCTTCTGGAAAGATCGATGCCGCGCGGCGGCCGCGCGCATAATGGAAGGTGCGTTTCGCGCGGCCTCCGCTGCCGTACATTTTCCCCTCCCCTCCCCTCCCCTCCGCCCCCGTCCCACCCCTTCACGAAACCTCCGCACACTCTGAGAGACCCCCCTCTCCTTCCCCGCGCGACGAGCGCCGACTCTGATAGCGCCGACGCCGCGTTATTATCTGAATTTACTGACCTCTTTCGTGCGACCCGCTTATACGCAGCTTTATGTACACATCATTCATTTATTGTTAGAATATACATCGTTCAGCCTTTCCACTCTGCAGTTGATTGGTAGCTTACTCAGTGCTAAAAAGTAAAATATTCTATGCTATAATGTAAGGAAAGGGGAAACTGATTGAATACCGCCGTAGAATAACTAATAGATTATTGAAATTGAAATTATTTTTATACGATTGTCGAATGTCAAAAAAGTTTAGAAATTTATATTATATAAGTGCATTAAAGTATTATTCATATTAAATGTAAAATCTATTCATTAGAGATAGGAGAGAAGGCTTGCCCTGATATTTTTGGGTGATGGAAGTAGAAATTGTGGGAGGTTTGAATAATTTGTTCTCATTGATTTTAGGCTGAAAGCAGAGTGAAGGGTTGCGTTTCTGACAAACCGTAGAATGTTGGTTGCAATACAGAGAGTTTGTGGGATGCAGAAAAGAGAAGAAAAAGGAAAGTGGGTTTGTATAGGAACACTGTATTGTGGCAAATCTTACTTTTGCGATCTATACAAGTATGATGAAATTGGTAACATTTATAATTGGTTTGCTTCATTTTAGCTTCGTTAGGCAGCTTCAATGTGACTGATAATGAACGACTGACTTATCGCCTGAGTTGGAGGACATGGTTCTGTAAGTTGGTGATTCAAGGCATGTGGGTGTATTTGGGGAGAGGACGTTTAGGTTAATGAACAGTGACACTGTCTAGACATTAATATTTGGTCCTGACAATCTTCTCGTTTCATCCCATGATTTCGTTCGCATTTTCTCCCCGAACAAAACGGTCCGCCACGCCGATATTTTCCACCCTTCACTCTAAAAGAACCATCTTTAAAGGAGGCCATTGAGGTATTTACCTTCAATACTCTTACTCCTCCACCAGTTCCCTCTTTGTTAATGAGTTCCTACGTTTCTTAAATTTCGAAAAGGCTTCTTAAAGTAATATTTTACCTTCATTTAACCACATATGCAATATATGCGCTCATCTTAATGAGGCTATTATGTACACACTCTATCTGGCGATTTTCATTTCATATGAAGAAAAGTAAAACTACACCTAAGTTAAAATTACTTATAATGAAACTTTTATGAAATTTCAAATTTCATAATTATGACAATTTTAGCTTCAGAATCTTCTCCAAAATAAATTAAAGCGTTACAAATGTTCACAATTTCAGAACCAAAATTCTCCACTTGCAGTAACTTCCGCCGATTATTCAAACGACTTCAATTTCAGACAATTTTTTTTTTGTGGGGGAGGGGGGGAATTTCGGAGAGTTTGCTGAAATCCGAAAAAGGAATTGAAAACCTATTGAATGACTGAGTGCAAAAGCAATAGCCTCGAGGGGAGCGAATCCATTTTTGCTTTATCGCGCCGCTCGAATATGGCTGCCGCTGGCGGGCGAGGCAGGGCCCGCACGTGAACAGGTTCCGAAGAGGAATCTGATTTAGCTTCGTGTCTGCCCGAGGCGGACTCCGGATAACATACAGGTTTTAAAGCCTGGAATAAAAAGCCCTCAAAGATCCTTGGGAGATTTTATGCGTTCGAAATATTTACAGATGTAAAGAAAAGAAAGGTGAGTATGGAAGATTGTCAAAAATAAAAAGAAGTTTGTCTAAATGTCTAAAAGAGGTATCAGTATTGAAATTTGCATTGAAAAAGTTAAAATCCCCATCCCAAAATTTGTTTGTGATCTCTTTATACGTGTATACGAGAATGTATTAAAAAAAGTATCAAAACTATGTGTATGGTTTCTAGCTATTTGTCATATTCAGATAAAAATGACATTTTTAAATTTCAAAATCATTCTCACTGAATGGAGCAATTTCAATGAAATGTTGCCCGAAAGCCGTTGAGTGGGAGAGAAACATAACATTCGAGGGTTCGCGATTCAAAACGTTACACATTTTTTAAATAAATTTATTTTTATTTGCCACCAGAAATTCATTCAGGTATTTGGGGTTGCCCAAGCAAGTGCGGGGTGGGGCGGAGTGGGACGTGGTGGTCGGAGTGGTGCGGGATTGGGCGTGGTGGGGCGGAGTGGGGCGGGGTGGGGCGGGGCACGGCTGGGGCAGGGTTGGGCGAGGTTGGGGTGGGGCGGGGTTAGAGTGGGGTGGGGATGGGACAGGGCTGGGGGGGGGGGCTGGGGGGGCGAGGTTGGGGTGGGGCGGGACTGGGGCGGGGTGGGGCGGGGCGGCGTAGGGTGTAGTGGTGCGGGGCGGCTAGGGCGGAGTGGGGCAGGATGGGGTGGGGCAGGATGGGGTGGGGCAGGATGGGGTGGGGCAGGGGTGGGGCAGGGCTGGGGCGGGGTTGGGGCGAGATTGGGGTGGGGCGGGGTTAGGGTGGGGTGGGGATGGGACAGGGCTGGGGTGGGGCTCAGGCGGGGCTGGGGCGGGGTAGGGCGGTGGTGGGTGGTGTGAAGTCTCGGGCTGGATGAGGCAGAACGGGCAATGGTGTGACTGGGATGTAAATAAAATCACTTCCAACTTAGATTACACATAAAATTAATTCCTTTTCCTGTGGTATTGATAGATGATTGTAATAATAAATACAGGCGCAACACCGCGTTCCTTCAGATAGTATAATATAATGAATTGAGAATGTAATTTTATCATTAACTGCGTCCTAATGATTTTATAGGGAGTTGATGAGGGAATCGAGTGTGTGGCATGAAAACAACACCCACAAATGGAGATGCTTAAGCGAATTATTCTATTTTGATTCTATTTTGAAATAATATACAAACTGGAAAATCTAACAAGTACATTGTGGAAAGTATCAATCTGTTGTGAAATATCAGCACTCCTCAAAGCGTATTTCACGCCCTTGACCTTTTATTGGTGTTGCGTGTAACACTCAGTGGTGAACAAACCTAATTGGAAGGCATCAACGTCGAAATGACTCTCTGTTAAATTAGACCCAAAGTAGTTATGAATGTTAAATTAGTTTAGTAGATGAGATTATAATGCAACTGTAGTTATAAACTATGTATCGGTAATTTTGCATGCAATCGTTTAGAAGCTAAAGTACTATTTGATTCCAAATCCCTAGTGATCAGAGCAGTATTCCCTAGTTAGGCGAATTAACTTAACCCTTTTACATCCTACGTATCTCCGTTAATAACTCCCTTTCAATACATTCCCTTTCACATCACCCTGATGCTTCGATTGTAATTGAGAAAATACGAAAATCCTATACATATACGAATTATCATTGATTCAAATACTTCACTAATTGTTGCACGATTCATATTACCTATTTTATTTTCTCCGGTTTTTTTTTCTTTACAAATTAAAGTCTGTTGAAATTAAATATTTTGCTTTTTGCTTCACAGCTTCATTCTATAGAGTGTGTTTTATTCTTGTAAACCTTTTGAGTAGGTTCAAGTGTTAGTACAGAGCATGTGAAACAAAATTACGTTCATGAAATACATATCTATGATCGGCAAATTGCCTACGGATGGAAAGTTAGTACGCAATAAAATAATTACATCGCGAGTTTGTGTTTATGATTAAATCTACTCAACTTATATAAATGTGTAACCTATAGCAGGGGAGGTGTAATCTCACTTGGAACATGTTTACCAGTGTTTTCGCTATGGCTTCAGCTAATTTGGAAAGTGTCAACTAATGTAATAAGCGAGACCAAATATTTGAATGGAATTTGGGAGGGAATATGCAAACGATACTAATAAATGATCTTTGTTCACAAAACATATTCATTATTATAAAATATATTCCACACTGTAACACTAGGAATAAAGCAATTAGATGTTATTCTGCAGAAAATATAATTGTGTCGGGGAATGTACAGTTAATGAGATTGTAAATATATGTACTTTTCACTGACGAAGTTGTTCCTCTGAAATTTAAATAATTTTAAATGTCGGAGACACTAAGCAATTAGTTTTCTCTCAAAACCAACGATTGTGAGCTGCTTTGTGGAGCCAATGAGAGTGTATGATTTGGGCGCAGGTCCCTTCGGCTTCTTCTGATGCCAAATTTCGAACAGCAAACAAAAATTTTCATGAAAAAAAACTAATAAATATTAAATAATGGTTAAATATCATGGGTCCGTGATAATGGTAAAGTACAATTATTTCCATTTTATGAGAATCATTAATGTGATTGGGACAACGGAAATAAAAATAATAATAATAATATTTCATTTTCACATATGCTAATATTTATTAAATGATTATTTAAACAATATTATTAATATATTTAATTAATAATTGAATTGATCTAATTAAGTAATAATTAACAGAAATAATTTTAAAAAACGAAAAGGGTCATATCTACAAAAAAAGTGCGGAGAAATGAAAGTACCGAAAGTAAATTTCCAACTTCTACCATAGTCCACCATATTAGAAAGCAAAGTGCAAATAAACGCCGTACTCCAGTCCAACAAACGAGCGGAACGTGGCAATCTGGCTCGGGCGATGGGACGGTTTATATTGAAAAGGTAAGTAGATAGGATAGAAGGTATGTACTCATGTACTGCACTCATGTAGTAATAATTCATAGTCATAAATAGTTCTCTATTTAATGATCACAATCCGCAAGAGGTATTTGCTAATGAGTGTAACTATGCACTGCAGGTTTGCATTGTTCATTTACGATAAGTGAGAATAGGCAATCACTATTCAGGGAGTTAAAGTCATAAAAGGTCAAACTAAGGAAACACTGCATCAAAATTACGTGCAACTATCTTTGAGTAAATGAGTACTGATTTTTGTGTGGTAACTAACATTTTACTCTCTCGCACTTACTTAATAAGAAGAGGGAGCATGATGGGTCGGAAAACGGCGAATTTTCGACATATAAACTCTTTCTGCCAGGCCCTCGTAGCAAAAACGTTGATAAATCTTGTTTCAATATATAGAAAATTACTTTCGTCTAAAGGGTTGTGTAGTCAAAATCCATGTCCGTGGGTCCTTGATATCTAAAAATAGATTGACGGCAAAACGTCCGTCCACCAGTTTGTCCGTTCGTCTGTCTGTCCAACAATTTACCAGCCTTTCTGCCTGTCTGTCTGACCGATATTTTCAAACGTATCCGAAAAATGGTTCCAAATTTTTGAATTAAGCTTTGTACTTTTAAAGAGAAAAAAACACTCATTTTCGTTGAAACCCTAGATTTGTCGGTGTCTTCTTACAACAGCAATATCGAAGTAGAGATTTTTTGGCACAGGTATAATTTTCCTTAAACTTTCTGAATTTTCGAAAATTTAAATTTCGAGTTAATGCGAAAAAGTATGTGATGTTGTAGCAAATACTAGTTTATTGTTAGATGACGTTCCAGGAACGTGGGTACGTACGAAAGCACATATTCCTTATGATTAATCAATGAACAGTTAAATATTAATCATTTCTACAAATAGCTGACTTTAATTTGAAAGAATTATCTTCCGAAAATTAACAAAAAGCAATCAAAAAGCAATCTACAGTAGCAAATCTGTGAAAAGTTTCACTCGGAAATATTTGCCAAATTAACGGATATTAACTTAATGCTGACTCAATAAGAACACACAGGAGAACGGATCGAAATAACTAAAATTCTAATCAAATAGAAAGTTTTAAAATAGAGAATAAACATAGATATGGCATTTTCAAACTTATTGAACTACGAATTAATGGAATTCTTTAATTGCATGGATGATTTTAATAACAATTTTTGCATGTCATTCATCTTCATATTTAAATTTTGTATTATATATTCTGCATTTAAATGAAATATGCAAAATATATTATGCTATTTCAATAATGAATTTGCATCACATGCATAACTGTAAAATCTGATCAGTGGCACAATTACAACAAATGTACCAATTACAATAAATTACTTAAATACAACAAACTCATGAATAATTAATATCTTCATGAACGAGGTAATATAATGAA
This sequence comes from Gryllus longicercus, assembly GCA_038098605.1. Lineage (NCBI taxonomy): Eukaryota > Metazoa > Arthropoda > Insecta > Orthoptera > Gryllidae > Gryllus > Gryllus longicercus. The sequence goes on from JAZDUA010000150.1 coordinate 2,022,129, forward strand.
CACTAAACTATCAAATCCTCTGTGAACTCAATGAATGAAACTTCGTTGGATATGAAGGGATACCATTTTTTATGGTAATAATATATTATCATTACATGATCATATGTCGTATGAACACTTATCCAAAATAAATATCACATTTCTTCAAAATGTATTTGGTTGACAACTAAAATGCCAATCATATTTAAGGAAACTATAAATGTATTAATAGTAGTGAACTTTTCAACTAAAAGGAAGCTATTCGAGTAATTGTTAAGCGGCAATTTTAAATATTTTTTCGATCTTTTGATTCAACTGGAAGATTATTGTTTTAAAGAAAAATCTGTTGGTAGGAAAATAACACCTCAACGTTAAATCGTTGTCTTTCCATTTTCAAATTTTGTACATAAAATTGAAATAACTTTGAACGAAACTAATCGAAAAGTATTTCTAGTGAGAGGAAACGAAGTACAAAAATATCCACATAGGGTAAAAGTGTAAAAACTGAAATGTACGTATAATAAACTCTCAAAAATTAAATTTCTCGTTTAGAAGGTTTTTTGCAATACAATTACTCTACACTGAGGGTTTTTTATGTACAGAAATAAAATAACTTAATTTTTAGTCCATTGAGAAAAACTTTCAATTGTGGGGCAAAATGATTTTTTATGCTAAAGCTTCATTTGTCTTCCTTTTTTTCTAAAAAAGCACAAAGATTTACGTTATTTTTATCACGAAAGTGCTTAATAGCAATAAAATTATTAAAATTATCAACGGTTAACTTAAGACAAAACATGCAAGCTTCTTAACAAAAATAGACTATTTTCAACAAAAACTCTTCCTCTAGCAAACGATAGAATGAATACTCTATGAAATGAAGTTCTTGACATTTAAAGCATGTGAACCGTAACTATTCCGCCCTTCAAATCCAATCCTCTTACACTGAAAGGACATACATGAAAAACACATTTCAAAGCAAGAGAAAACAATGGGAAATATGAGAATGATAAAATTAATTTTAAGCAACTTAGCTGAGAATTACATTTAATGCCACAGCTCAGAGGAATCGTATTCTCGGTTGCCTCTGACAATTGAATGTGAGACAATGTGGCAACGAAAGAGAAATCTAGATTTTATGTTTCAACAAAACTAAAGACAGTTGCAATTCACACCAAGAAATAAATTAAATGGTGTAATATTTACTATTGTATTTAATTATAGGGAAGCATATTAAAAAGACGCGACAATGACGGCTATGACCACTTTAAGGAAAAAAAGAAATAATATTTTTGGCATCCTCAGAATCTAAATATCAAATTTATGAAGAATCTAAAGAGGACATAACAGGAAAGACAAAGAAGAGAAATCAAGAATAAAATAATTAATTAATTCTATAAATTCAAAAACTATAAATGATTATACAGTATTTAATAGGTACAGAGATAAGGTGAAATTTAATAATAATCTACACTCATTAGGTGAATGCAGTTTACTAAAAATTAATGAAACTTACACATTTTAATATTTAAAGATACATTACCATTTTTCGCTCTCTTTTATTTCATGACATGAGCAGCGATAATTGTTAAAGAAAGAAGGAAAGATGAAGCAGCAGAAATATGTGTAGCAGATCATTAGTGATTGAGAAAAGCTAAGACACTGCTACAAAAGTTTAAATATTTGAAAGGCATATGTGTTTTCTTCTTAGTCAACAGAATAAGAGAGCACAAAGTATGAGAATCAACAGGGACCGTGCCGAGTAATGCGATTGCGTAATTATACGTAAAACCTTGTGAGATTACACTTTTGGAATTGTACTACCAATGTGATGGGCACTACAGACACTACTTACAGAAGCTGGGTCGAATTCAGTGTCTGAAGAAGAATTCCAGGGACCGGCTGCTCTGATCGGTAGTTTTTAATGGCTTCTTCGATCAATACCACGCAAATGTCGGAGCAGAACCTTAACAAATGAACCACGGACCGCGCGTAATATTTCTTTCTTCATCCTTGATCCCTCCTCTCCCCCTTAAACTTTTACACTTACAAGCACTACACTACCACAAACGGGAAACTAGCCTGGAACATAAGATAGGTGGCTGCTGGGGCGGTGACCTTCTGGGAGAGAATACTGGATGGGGGAAAATCCCGAAAAACTGGCATGTTCCCAAGTTCCAGCGCAGGAGAAACATTGTCACTGTGCTATTGATTGAATGACTGATTGGTGATTGCGAGCGCTAAGGACATTAGTACCGTAAGTGTAGTGGATGTATTCATCGCGGGAGATGGCCGTGATCTTCCCTCGCTGTCTGTCTAGATCCGGCGTCGTCCTACGTCGGCTTACACTGATTTTCCCCAACCAGATATCTCCTACCAGCGGGGTACCGCTCCAGCACCGACAAGCTCTAAGCTTCTGTCTGGTCTCCCGACAAGTGTAGCAATGTAGTAAATGTGTGTGTGTGTGTGTAAATAAGTAAGAAGCGAGGACAAGAAAGAGGAGGGAAAGTTCACGCGCATTCCTTGGCCAATTTGTTAGGGTACTGCTGCGGCATTCGCGTGGTGTCGTTCGGAGAAACCACGGAAAACTATTGATCAAAGCAGCCAGCCGCTAGTGTTCTCCTCCAGGCAGCGGCTGAATTCTGCCTAGCAATGTAGCTAGTGTCGAATATCCTGCCGCCATCGAGACACGATCCCTAGAAACTCCCGGTCTGAGGCAATACAGTGACATCAGATGATGCCATAAGTCACCTTTGCCTGTGTATGTCCAAGAAATAACCTGATCTACTTTACGGGACTAATGACCTCTACAGCTCACGCGCTGGAAGAAAACATACACTCACTCACTCACTCACTCTCTCAGAACAATCCTAAATAGCTGCATTGACCTTCGTATTTTGTGAATGGTAATCATATTGTGTTGCTTTTCATATTGAGTTGTGTTCATTGATATCATATCAATTGTTGTATATCATTGATCTTCATATTGTGTGAATGATGTAGGAAAATTGTAGTACACAAAATAAAAGAACTACTAAATGGAAAATCATTCATACTATAATTTTGTGGATTTTCCCTTTAATTCAGTAGTTTTGCGGAAGCTTTAAATACCGTTTCTGAGATACTTTGCTGATTTTGTTTCTTTGGTGAATATTTTGAATAGTTTTTATTGCTGTGGTTGTTGAACTTGAATAGTTTTAAACATTATGTTTTTGGTCGTTTTCGAATAGTACAATATCTTTATGGAGCGATAGTTTATTAATTCTCATAAAGTTTCCGACGCAGAAGAAAGACAGAATGCTATAAAAAGGAAGGAACAACATCGCGCAGGTCTCATTAGAGAAAAAAGAACTCTTCATCCCAACTCCCAGAGCTAATTACAAACGAATCACCTGCGTCGCATCATCCCAGCGTGAGCTGTGAGATGCTTCCAAAGTGCGAATGAGGTCACGAGAGGCGGTCACGTGAGGTCGCACTAGGCTACGTGAGAGGCACGTGTTCTTGTTGGTCGCACGACACATCGTGAGTGCACGTATCATCGCGTGAGGCCAAGTGAGGTCACGTGTGACCGCGTGGTGTCTCATGAGACCGCTGAGAGCGCAGGACGTCGCATGAAACAGGGTGATCTCGCATGAAGGCTTCAAGAGGACCGGCTGAGCAGCGGATGAGAGCTATAAGAAGACTGATTGAGAGCTCTATGAAAGCTGGGTAAGGGTCGAATGAAAGCTCAGCTAAAATTGGATGACGGTTCGATCAAGTTTGAGTTAGGGCGAGGTGAAAGCTTCGTGAAAGCTGGATAGGGACTTCAATGAAAACCGCACTAGGACGGCCAGTGGTCGAATGAGGATTGGACGACGGCTTGTGGGGCCTGTGTGAGGCTGGGGCTACTAGAAGCATTGATCGCAGCGCGCACACGTGGTCGTAGCGCCTACTTACACTTCCCTCATCTCAGGCCCTTGCGGCACGCCTGGCGCGTCGCGCCTCGCCCGCGCCGCAACCCATCGCGACGCCTCGCTTCGCGTCGCGTCTCCTCGTGTAAACTTGTCGCTGAGCGGCTTACAGCTACTTACAAGGAGGCAGTCAAACGAGCTCTCGAGCGGCAGCGAAGGCGCGAAGACGGGGGGAGGGAGAGACGCGTTGGCGCAGGGCGGACCTGAGCGGCACGGGGTGAAGTGGAGTGGGCGGGACTGAGCTGAACGGAAGGAAGTTGGTCGGAGGGAGGTGCGGGCCTGAGCCGATGCGGAGACGGGTGGGGTGGGATGGGCTGAGGGATGTGGTGTGATGCCAGATCGGGTGGGCTGAGGGGGTGAGCGAGGTCGGGCGGGCTGACGTTGGGTGAGCGGAGCGAATTGGGGTGGGCGGAGCGAAGAGAGATGGGCAGAACGGAGTAGTGTGGGAGGAGCGGAGAAGTGTGGACGGGACGGAGAGATTTTGTGTTGGGCGCAGCAGAGTGAGACGGGGTGAGGGCGGGTGGGCGGAGGAAAGTGGGTTGCGTGGAGCGGGGTGGGATAGAATGTGGTGGGTGGAGTGTGGTGAATTGAGAAGTGTGAGACAGAGCAGGATGGGTCGGGTCGAGGAGGAGTGGAACTGCGGGGAGGCTTTGCGGTGGTGGGCCGAGCGGGGTGAAGGGGACGGGGTGGGCGAAACGAAGTGGGAGGAGCGGAGCAGTGTGAGACGGAATGGGACGGAACGAAGTGTGGTGGGCCGTGGCTGGGTGGAATGGAGAGGAACAGGGTGGAGTGCGGTGAGAAGGGAGGGGTGGAACGGGGCCGGGCTGGGTCGGGCGGGGTGGAGGGGAAAAGGCGGAGTTAGTTGGAGTGAGATGGAGCTCGACGGGGCACAGCAGGGCGGGGCGGGGCGGGGTGGGGTGGGGTGGGTGGGGCGGGGAGAGGTGGGGTGGGGTGAGGTGGGTTGGAGCTGAGCAGCCGGAGAGAGGCGGGGTGAGGTATGAAGCAGAGGACTAAGCGAAGAGGGAAGAGGCGGAGTGGAGCACAGCAGCCGCAGAGGGGCGGGGCGGACGGGGCGGGCCGGTGAGGTAGCAAGCAGCCGCAGAGGGGTGGGGCGGGGTGGGTGGAACAGGGCGGGGCGGGGAGTGCCGGTGAGGTAGGAAGCAGCCGGAGAGGAGCGGGGCGAGGCAGGGCGGAGCGGTGGCGCGGCGACGAGTGCAGATTACAAAGGAGGCTGATGCGTTAGGGCACGGCGCACGGCTACGTCCCAGGAGGCCAAAGGGCTGCGACATGGCGCTTCGCCCACCAGGACAGCACCGCTCCGAGAAGGAAACCCAGACGCACTCGCGCTCGAAACCTATAGCTGCACAAGTGCCGGTACTCATGTATTAAGGTTTTTGAAGGAATACCAAATGCGTGAGTGCGATGGACGATTTCGGACATTGATCTTAAAGAGTATTTTAAGGTAGAGATACGTAATAGTGAAGCTCAATGTATTACTTCATTCTTTTAGTTTGATTTATTCCTCCGATTGCTACATTTTGTTGAAACTTTCCAACTTGAGAGCTGGCGCTTAAGCCTATTATTGCAAATAGATATTCTGAAAGATTAGGCGTGCGCAAAAAGCAATTGTTTGTATGGGTCATTTGTCATTAAACGTTTTTTTATTTACATAAAGACATATTTTACTAGTAAATAAATCACACATACTGAAAGGAGAATAGAATTATAACTTGTACTATACAATTAAAACTTGGGGGAATTCGCAGCACACCTACTTTTCCTACTTTTAGTGTTATTATTCAACAATTACTCAGATGTTTAAAAATTCATGAAATAATTTAAAGACTCACAAAATAATGAATTTATGCCGGAAACGTACAAGCCACCAGAATAAATTTGGTTGAAAAATGGCTTGGAAAGTTGGAACACATTTTAAAATTTCAAGCAGCAAGGATACACGCCGTTAACTAGATATATTTAGGATATGGTTAGTAGAAGTGTTAGTGTTAGAACAATTCGACATAATTACTGCAAAGGAAGTAGAAAACCCCAAAAGCACTGTTTCATATCGTTCAGTATTAAAATTCAAAGACTAAAGAAATAAAGGAGTTTTACTCATTATACAACAATACAATCATTATTCACTGTGATGCCAAAGTCTAACATCTTTCTGAAAATGCAATATAAATGTTTTATATTTACTCAAATCTGTTTACGTATGATGCAGGAACATGTAGCAAAAAATCATCTTATCTACCTTAATCAATGCACCTCATAACTGTAACTACCTAAATATTTTTTACAATGACACTTATCAGATGATTGCTTAAAATTGCGTTTACGCACACTTACAAATCATTAAAAACACTTCTAGAACTTAAGAAAATTTGTTACATTAGCTTCTCTAACAATAACAACAATAACATCAACTACCTTATACTCACATGTTTTCTCGAAGAGAAAATGCCGAATGCTTTAAATTGATCGATTCCACTGACATGAACAGTGCTTCCAAAAATTAAAATATTTTAATGATCTCCGGAGTGATATAACTAGATCTTACTCCTGATAAATTTACTAAGTATCAGCTCAGAGTGTTTTAATCTAACGGTTATACGTCACACATCCATACATACATCCATATAAACAAAGCGATTTTCGAGTTCAAAAATGCATCATTTTCCGTCCACATGCACTAATATTAACCATTTTTGGAACAGCATTTAAACCGTAATTCAGGCATGTGCGTGACGTTACAGTTGGACAGGACCTTAAACACTGATTTTACCACCAAATATTGAGATCATATTGTTGAGGTGATTCGAATTCTTCATCTCTGTACTATAATATAGGGATGAAAAGTAAAAATGTAAATAATTTTATACTGAAACATTTATGGAGTTACCAGATGTCTTCGAGAACTTCCTCCCCAAATGTACAACAATTCGCCCAAATTGTCAAGTTATGGAAGGGATAAATGAAGAATTCAACATATTTACAGAAAAAAATGTTTTATTATGAGCCCCTTTTTAAAATTTCAGGGAGAGCACGACCTTCTTAGCTCTCCCTGTGTGCATTCCTTTGTCGAAATGGGGAATGTCATGATAGAGGTATAAAGTACAAACATAATAGCAGGGGCATATGTATATTACAGTGATACTAAATCAATGAATTAAAATTTATTTATCAGTTTTCAAAACGTTTGTTGCGTGAATACAATATTGCAAAATAAGCCAGATAAAAAATTGAAAGACAAACAATGAACATGCAATTGATACGGCAGCGATCGTCCACAAACCATAAATTTTCCTTTCAGTAATAAAGGTGAAAGGTTAGCGCTTTTTATTTGGGGCTGAATCCTAAATTCAAACTGTTTGTACCCTGTCAACCTATTTCGCAATGACTGTGGACGCTTTCTCGGAACTGAGATGACCCGAACGAGAAGTCTGTTGCACCGGTATGGTATATTCCTGGAACTGCAGTAGCTAGAACATGGCGCTAGCAAATCACGTCTTTCATGCTTGCTGTCGTTGTTTCAGATTCGGTAACAGACAGTGAAGAGATGACGGAGATGCAATTGCATCAGATAACTCAATTCAATTCCTCGTTTCTGACGTCTCTTTTTACCGAATGAAATAATTCAGCTGACGAGATGCGTTCACAATAGTTCCGACCTGTGTATGGAACGTAGATTTACTAGTCAAGTTTGTAAGATTGACATTGATATGGCAGTAAATGAATTTAAATATCTTGGATATCATTTTAATTATATAAAATCAAGGGATATGGAAATAAAGCTGAACAACTTCACATATTTCTGTGGAACGTTACAGCGAACTCTGCATCATAATGCGCAAAAGGAAACTCTTCTCAGATTTTACAAAGTTATTGCTTTGCCATTACTACTTTATGGAAGTGAGAGCTGGACATTAACATCAGATCAGCTGCGCCGAATTGAATCTGCAGAAATGAGATTTCTTCGTTTTGTGGCAGGATATTCACTATTAGACCACAAAAAAAGTGTAGATATCAGAGAAGAACTAAATGTTGAACCGGTTATAGATACCATAAAGAAATATCGAGAAAACTGGAAAGGTCATGTCCTGAGAATGCCAGAACATAGAATAAGTAAAACTATTCTTCAATATGTACCTAAAGGAAAAAGAAGTGTAGGACGTCCCTAGAAGAGATGGCATGAACAATTCTGAGACGGAACAGACCAAGAGGTCTAATCCTTGCTGTCGATGATGATGATGACATTGATATAGCGAATTTTACAGTTCCGTTCTCTAATCTATTTTGTTGTTTATGGATAAGCCTTACAGTAAGGAGAAAATGTAATATGAATTTTATTACATACGTAATTTCATAACTTAAATAAATATATGCCACTCTCTCGTATTTTACTATCAATAAATTTGTATCGTGAATATTTTAAATTTAAAAAGCACTTTACAAACACGTCACACATATTGTTACAAGAATTTCTGTCTTCCTTAACTTTGTTGTTATACATTGTTAACTTTCCTATCGTACACCAATTATAGATATATTCGGTTTCTGTTGTTTGTTTGATTAAAGAAATCTCTTCTTCGGATGTATTCATGACGAAAAATTAAAATGACAATGATTGCAATTAAAGTGAATCATTCCAAGCTAAATCAACGTTGTGTAATTCTTCATTCACAGATGTTCGATTCCCTGATATATTTAGCTTTTCCGGAGTTTATTAATTCAAAGAACCTATTTAGTTTTATTGGCAATGTTTCCTCATGTTTTACAAATTAATATTCATTATTCGAGTTTATTAGAATGTTTGCATTCACTTTTATACAACTTAAAAACATTCCAAAAATATAAAATAAATTTTTAAGACATTTGTCATTTACAGTATATTATTCCTCACAATATAATACTAAAAAGTAACAGAGTTCACAAATACAGTATATAAAGAGAATACATACATTGATAGCTTTAATATTTTAGAGTCAATTCTTATGTAATTATTTACAGTGAAACAACACCGCATTATAATATTAACGTAGACTCGTTCCATCATTACTTCAGAACAAGCAGCAGACAAAATCTTTCACTTAGAACTTTAAAGAACAAGATGAGTTACTTATTAATTTAGAGGTGAATTTTATTCCCTACTCTATTAAGTTTTGTGAAACGTAAATATTTAATTTCCTTGCTGAATTTTCAAGGATTCCTTCTTAATTACCTTGTACTGCTACGTACTATTGTTCAGTTCAGTCGTTTTCGTGCCATTTCAATTGAATCCCGACCCCAGCAAATTTACGCGAACGAAAACATCCCCGACAGAAATTCGCTTACCCTGCGACAGCGAGCCGCGGAGGAAAGACGAGCGGTGCGTGAAATCCAACGCTCTAATTGCGAATCGCGACCTGCACCTGTGCGTGATCCGGGGCGGCTCGGCGCCGGAGGCAATCAGCGATTTATTGACTTCGGATCGGTGACGCGTCGCTCGGCGGAGAAGTCGCCGCCCGACGCCGCCGAGCGGAGGGGAGCGGAGTGCTTGTTAATCGCGAGCGGATTCCGCAACGGAGCAGCTGTTGCTCACTCGGCGCCGCTGATTTAGAGGCGAACTGACAGGTGATGCGTCGCCGGATATTACGGAGAAGTGGCGCGGATGGGATGTGGCGGGAAAGAGAGGATATGCAGGTCATTATTGGCGTCTGGCCCTTTAGGGCGATCCCGACACAGCGGAGCGGAAGCTTGTTGCTTACCTGCGGGTAATGGGGTTCCAATACTAATCAATCCATGTGGAATTTGTGGAAGATGTGGCGATACCGAATTCGCGGAAGGTTGAGTTTCTCGGTCAGCCACTGCAGCTTCTGGGTCAAAAGAGGATAACCTGCTTATAGGTCATTATCAGTGTTTTGGCTCTTTAGAGCGATCCGACATGGGGAAGCGGGAGCTAGCTGACTACCTGCAAGTAATTGGGCTGAAATCGTAATCAATCCCTATGGAATTTGTAGTGGAGAAAGAGAATTGGCAGAAAGTTGAGCTTCTTGGTCTTCTACTGCAGCTTCTGGGTCAATGACCTCCATCTTAATCGGGTTTTCGTTAATCTAGATTCTCTGATTTATTGAGCAAATTCTAGTAGGACTCCTTTTTTTGCTTCTGGACGTAAATGTAGCTTCACTATGCGTACTTTTTGTGCTAGTTTTGGAAGAAGTAGAGTAGGGGATATGGATTATTATTTTGTTAGCAATACTGAAAAATCATATCTGTAGTTCAATTTCCAATGAAAATAACTTTTCTATAACTCGGGGGCGAGATATCTAGTATTCAAATCTTGCTAATCTCGCTTCATTAGTACTTTTCTTCATTATTCAATTATTTATGGTTAAAAAGTGGGGAAGAGATTCTGGGGCTCAAGAACATGAGCAGAGATTGTAGTTCTCCCTCATACGTCATAAACAGTTTTTTTTAATTTTTTTATGGCAAAACAAATAAAATCAATGGCTTTTTTCGGTTTCCTCAAATCCTCTGCCTTTTATTTCACTATTACTCCATCATAGCTCATAGTACATTATCCTATTCAAATTTCCACTAAACCACTTATTCATCTAGGTAAAGCCTTAAAGCATAGATACTGAAATCGTAATAACGAAAGATTAAACAATATTTTTGACCAGGTCCATGTATTATCTACTTATTTTTATTTCTATGATTGTCTTTTAGTTTTCTGGAGCTCTTCCCTTCTATCAGTTTACTCCACATTTGAATTCTTTCTTCAACTTTTTTTCTAAGTCGTACCTTTTAAACACGACATTTTTAAATAAAATGTACCCTTTTGGTTGCTTTTCCTGTTTTCTAACAGCTTCATTCAATGTTTAACCGACTCTGCTCTTCCCAATTTCCCATCCATACATTTGTACAAAATATTTCTGTGGATAATTGTATTTTAAAAGAGTATCGAGTAGAAGCAAGTAGTGTTCAAAACTACCACCCAACTGATTCATACATTTATGAGTTACATCATTATTTCTCTACTTTCATTGTGTTTTCGGGACTTAGGTGTTAGGTATTATCGACTTTTGTACTCACTCATATTATAAAGTCAGTTTGAGGCAACGATAAATTGTAAATGCGCGTAAACGAACGTGTAAATGAGCAACTTAGAATTGTTTTTAAGCATTCGTAAGGATTAAGAAGAGAAACACGATGGATATAAATCACAGATCATTTAGTAGAAGGTGGTTTTATACTCGTATAGTCAGACAACAGTAAAATATTACATGTTAGTAAACTGCAATATTACGTCTTAATTGCACTGCTTTATTTGTGACAAGTCACCCAAAATACTGTTATTTCGCAATTGCAGCCACCCGCGACCGTACGGCACGATGCGATAATAACTGATCTTACATGTTGATTAAAGAGCTAAATATGAGATTCTGCGATGATTTGCTCTCTTCTCCACAAATTCCTGACACATCATCTTGAATTTGAACCACTTTCCCAGGAAGAGGAGGTAGGCAACGGCACAGCATTTACTGAAGTGGTAAATATATATTTTGAAATTATAACCGACATGAATTGAATAAGTTGGATGAAGAAGAATGAATATTTATACAATGTCAAAAAATAAATACAGTAATATCAAAATATAAATAAAAATAATACATTTTCTGTGACCAGCTAATAACATAATTTAGAAAAATTAGATTCGATCAACCAATTTAACTAATAGCAGGCACTTTAAATCTCTTCGAAAGCTATATAAGTGAAATATGAACGAACGTATTTAGAAAGATTATGAAGTTATAAGGCATGACGGGTGAAGAAGAAACGAATGGTAGGTAGTACATGGCTAGATCCACAAAAATACAAATGTCTGTCGTTTTCCTGCGAAGTTTTGTCCTTAGTTACGTAAAGAGTATGAGCAATCTAGGCTCTATAGACATGCCTAGGTGGCATGTCTCTCGAAACTAGCAATTTAGTAAATTACAATCAAATTGAGGTAAATACTTATAGAAAACAGATGTAGTGGAGGAAAATTCATACAAAATTCATATTTGCGCTATCGAGAATCGTATGGTTTAAGACATTTGCTGGGGTAAAATCTCCACACGTTGTGCGGTTTGGAAGCTTTGTATGAGGCTCATAATACGAGTAGAGAAAATAATTGCCCACTTGCAGAGAGGGGATCATAAAAAACCGATTTTTTATACCAGGCTAGCTGGCCTGGCTTTTTATACCAAAGGAAGAGTTTTGCTATATCCCGTACAATAGAATGGTCGAACCTAAATAATATATTGGTCTCCGCAGGAACAAATGCAATTGCGGAATTGCGGACTCGGTTTGAATAGATTATCGTCCCTTGTTGCAGTTGGCATAATGAAGGAATTGAAAACGGTTTGTATAGCAGGCGGAATTGAGAAAAAATATGTCCATGCGGCTATAGGACATGGAGCCGACGAGACAACAGAAACTGTGAAATCAATTGTGGCATTTTCTCCCTGTATATTTGAACCGGTATCCTTTGACCGAAGAATAAACCTAATTCCTCGGTGAAATTTAAAACAAATCTCCTGTTAGTAAAAAAAATAACCCTTTACACAAACTATAAAAACATTTGATAAAATAACTCAGAACTATGTATGTGCATTATGTGTATATACAATCGTGTTTATATATATATATATATATATATATATATATATATATATATATATAAACACGAAAATGTGTTTAGAAAACAATAGTGTTACAGTTGGCTTTGTAAATTTGTAAATTCGGCGTTTCGTATGACACAGGCTCATGGGGATCAGAGGCTTTGTCACAGTAAAATACAAAGACCTCCGTAGTAGCAACTCGGAGATACTCTATCTCAAAGTGCACTGGACACCATTTTCTCCCTCGTTTAACATAAATCGGATATCTCAAAGAACAAAGTCTACAATGTTTACATTTACGACAAAAATGTACTTATTTGAGCTGTATTCATCGTTGGAAAAGATTCGGGTATAATTTATGTAAATTGAGGTTCCCTTATCAACTATCACAATTATAAGCCTCCAAAGAAGTAGGTTATAGGATTCTTAATCACACTGTTAAAAAAATAATTGTTTCTTGTGATTTACAATAAACACAACAAACTGTCAAAAACAGAACATCATGGTTCCTCCAAACTCTTGACAAAGAAAAAAGGCAAAAAATCGAGCGTTCAGTTTGCTGCACATGATGTGACCCTTCTCCCTGTTTTGCCAAAGACAATGCTGGAGATGTAAAAATGAAATTTTCTGCTTGTCCTAGTTTCAATTACTTTCAGTTCCTTGCAATCAATTTTGTTTTTGTATTAGGCAGATTTCTATCATATGGAAGATATTTTTACACCCAAAGTATTTCCTTTCTATGATTTTTTGATACATCAAGCTATTTACAGCAGTTTGGACATAGCGTTTCTGTAATAAAAACAATGTATTAAATTTTCATTCAATTAGCGACTGCGATTTTTCTAGAACCACCGGACGTCACCACGAATATTTTCTATAATCTTATTTCGTGTATATTTTTCGCAAAAATTGTCTCTGGCATGATCGTCGTGTGTATACGAAACACAACATTAAATTTTGCGGGTTGAGGACGTTGAAAGCAACAAGTCCCGCAGTAATATAACGCATCATGAAGGGCGTAGCTATCTTTTAGGTGTGATGTGAACGCGAAGCTGAAAATGCAGTGGAAGGTTGGAACACACACGGTGCCACTTCGATTTGCATGCAAATGCGATGTCTCGATTTCCTTCCGAGACAGACGTGCGACGACCGTCACCAGCGTCACCAGGGAAACCGAAAACAAACTCTCGATTGCTTTAGAATCTGGTTGGGAATTTTCAAATTGAAGAGACCATATGCGACCACAAGGGAAATAAGTGAGAACATGTGGAAAGTACGAGAATTCGATAATAAAACGAAAGAAGGGGCTCATATATGAAAATATACTAGGAACTGGAAAATTATTGGCATGCAAGCGTTATTTTTCGCACAGTATCCTTGATAAATAAGATGTTAAAATTACTTGATCAGATGTGGAAAGAAGGTTGGAGATCCTCTATATTGAACAATTTCATACTTGTTTTTATACACGCATCGTGTACCTCAAGAAACCAGCATTGTAGATATAAAAACGTTTGCATTTCTTTGACAGGCAATATATTAAAAAATAAATAAATTCGTTATTTAAAATCGCAATATATTAAAAAAACACGTTATTTCATCAACTCTTCAGAAATGGGAGTTCTGACCGATTACAATACTTCTTGAGCAAAACCTGGATGTTTTTATTAGCAAACGAAGAACGCGGAAAAGGAGGGGCCAGAGGAGACAAATCATCTGCACCCAGCCCCAACACGCGGCGCAAGCATGCTTACTAAAAGGCGTCCGATTTGCCTCCTCGATCTGTTTACAGCTCCTCCCAAGGCTGGAGCCATGTAAGGTCGGAGAGGGCGGGGCGAGGACAGGGGGAGCGGCGCCTGCAAAGGCGTATCGCTTTCTCGCGACGCAACGTGACGCGGCCGAACAGCCTCGAAAATTAGTCACGTCCTCAAAGGCGAAATTGTGCGCCGGTGTCATCCCCGCCAACCGCGCCGACAAAAGCGCATTGTTATTTCATCCGACGCGACGCCGTCAACGCCCATCCACCCCCACCCGCCTCGAGGCTGGTCGCCCTCTTCATCCTTCCCCCGCCCCGCGACGCACGCCCCTCCACACGGCGCGCGATGAGGTCAAAAGGGGCGAGCGGCAACATCTTTTGTCGTCGCGAGCGCTCACGACCCATTATGAGATGCGAGGGTGCGGCGAGGGAAGGTGATGAGACGGGCGAGGGGAGGGGAGTGGTGGGGAGGGGAGTGGGTAATGGGAGGAGGAGGGGGAAAGGGAGGGGGAGGGGAAGGAGATGGGCTGGGGGAGGGAAAAGGGGGGAAGGGGAATCGGGGAAGGTGAAGGGCTGGGGGAGGGGGAGAGGAAGGGGAAGAGAGAGGAAGGAGAGGGAAGGGATGGAAAGGAAAGGAGAAGTGTGAAAAGAGAAATGGAGAGGGTGAAAATGAGCGTGAGGAAATGGGGAAAGAAATCGTGGGGCAAAATAAGAAGAAATTGAGAGAAGCGAAGAGAAGATGGGGAGGGGGGGAGTCGTGAGGTGAAAAGAAGGGAGAGAGAGATCACGTTGCGGTTGTGAAGTAATGGAATGTGAAGAGGTGAAGAGAGAAGAGGGTGAAGAGAAGACGGGTACCGGGAGAGGTTGAGAAGTGTGCGAAGAGATGACGGGAATGAGATGGGCAGAGGGAAGGTTGAAAGAGCGAGAGGAAGGAAAGAGTGAAGGGAGAGGAGATGATATCTACGACAGAGAAGTGGATGAGAACGGCAAAGAAGAGATGCTATGCGATGAGATGAAATGGGTATATAAGAGGGTTGAAATGTATAGAAGAGGGGATACAAGGAAAGAGGTAGAAGTGAGGAGGATGAGAAAGAATAATCAGTGAGTAGGTAATTTGAAGGGCAAGAGTTCATGATCGCGAGAGGAGAGTAAGAGTTGGGAACAAGAAGAGACGTGACGAGGAAGGATAGTATGAGAGGAGAGCAACTACAAGTGCTTCAAGAAGACGAGCAGAACACCAGACGGGAGGGGAGAAAACGTGTTGAGATGCGCCAGAATAAGAGCTAATACCCAACCCAGTGCAGAGGACGGAGGGTGATGGAAAACGCGTGTTGGAGTGGCAGCGGCGGCGGAGGCGGCGCCCGTCGCGAGGCGCGCAGAGGGTAGGTGCGGACGAGAGAGAGAGAGAGAGAGAGAGAGAGAGAGAGAGAAGAGCCATCTGTCGGAGAGAGACGGGCGTATGGATATGCCACGAGCGCCGCGTCTGTTCCAGAGGGCGCCATCAATTCGCGACGTCGGAGAAGGATAATTAGCGCGGGCGCTGCTTAGCGAGTGGGGTGGGTGGGGGGAGGGGGACGAGGAGGGAGCAAGAAAATGAGAAGGTGGCGCGCGACATGAAGTCGAGCGCGGCCGTTGAGAAGTTGAGGAGCTGAGTTGCCGTCTGCAGCGTCGTTTTTAGTTTGCCGAACCGAAGGAAGACGCCCGGTCCTTGGCGCAGAGTGACGAACCCATTTCGCAAGCGGAGTTTCACTGCCGCTGAAGGTTCGTTCGTTACCTACCCTGATGTGGCAGGCGGCTGGCGACAAACTCGGTGCTTTCCCTGCCTTCGGTTTTTAAGGAACGTGAAGTGTTGGAGAGAAAGATGAGATAAATCTTCTTAATCCGCGCACGCATTCACCTAAAAATGACACAATATTTAAGATAACTCTGGCTGTATTTTAATCGATATCTTTTCACTCTCGCAACGTTTATTTAAAAAAATACTATTTATATCCTTCTAAACCAATAATAGTTCCCCAAAATTCAACGCTGAAACAAACAACTTAATAGCATAAAGTGTGGGAATGAAAGGTAACCAACAGGAATGTGATATTCGACTTGTAAGTGAAATTTTCAGACACACTAAAACAATTACCAAGCCATAAAGCAGGTAGTAGTTCATGGCCAATATTTAAATATTCTCCATGAAATTAATATCCTTATTCCTGTTGCATTCCCGTTTGTCATTGTGTGTACGCATCATCTGCCTTTATCTAGAGAACAACTAAACAATATTTGATATACAATATTCACCGAACATGGTATCTATGTTCACTCCAACACGGAACCCAATAACGAGAATCAGTTCATTTGGTTATGAAACCAAAGAAGTTTATTAGTCATGAAAATCTTGCAGAGGTTTAACAGAGAAAAAACGTGTAATAATTTCAATCTTAACAAATTTTAGCAAAATATGCATCGGTCTTTTAAAATGTTTATTTCATTGAATAGTAATTCAATGTGCATTCTAAACCTTCCCAAAGTGCGTGTTCACTCAATTCTTTAATGAATTTCAAATTTTTCGTGAATTCAACTCCAAAGGAAGGTTTTACGAATAATAATTCTATGAAAATACATTTAGAGAAACGTTCTTTTCCTGCAATGTAAAACTTCCAGGTACCATATTTGCACTGCTTTTTACCGAAAACATTCGAGTGGGAAGAGCGCCTTATGCGATAACCTTGTGGACTCAGCACTCGAGGGCAACGCAACTTCTCTGCTATCAAACCTCGAGAAACGAAAGAGGTGGTCCGAACAGGAGTGGGACTGCGATGGGAAAACGCGTTGCGTGGAGCTCTGGCGAGTGGGGCAGGGCCTGCATTTGTTTCTGCTTACGTCCGCAGCACTCATTTTTTAGCTGACCACGCGCTTTTCAGATCGCTCGCGGCCTGGCGACACTTTCCGACCGGTGAGTCTGATGAATGCAATCATTCTAAATGTGCGTGCAATAAATTGCCTACGACTTTAATCGTGTGCTACACTGGGTGAGTCGGCCTTTGATTCCCAATGGCACGTAATACACAATAGGAGTTTTATTGAATTGGGTTTTGAATTAAATTAAAAATATAATATTAAAATAGCATTTTAATAATGCACCGATGCGCAGATCAGATGGCCGAGTTCGCTAATGCAGTAGTGCCGTAGCGGTCTCGAGCCAGAGGATCGCGGATTCGAGTCCCCCCTCGGGCACGGGTGTATTTGCGTATTTCCGTATGTGTGTGTCGTCCTTTGATTCCTCATTTCCTATCATTTTATCTTCCATATCCCCATGGCTAACAACCTTGGCGGATAAAAATAGGATCCAACTAAAAGCTGATCCCCAGATAAATTTACATATATCTGTCACCGAGATAATGATTCTGAGCCTCGGTAAAATGCAAAGTTCAGGCACGCGTGGTCCAAGTCGGTCCAGTTTGTGAGCAAAAAAATACACCTTCATTAGAGAATTATGGCATATTAAGGTTGGTATTCACTCTTTCTGCGCTCTTTTGATACAAAAGGAATGTTCTCTTTATGAATAAGTTTGTATTATACGTGTACTTCTCTACATATTGTACTACCTGATCATAAGATAACTGAATAAAATATCCATGGTAAGGTAGAGGAATGAAAAGGATCAAACTGCTCTTTCCTTCTTTTCGCTGCCCCCTTTTGTAGTAAAACTTATACACATAATCACGAGACCAGCCACGAGGGTTCTAGACATGTTAATGACTCCAAGAACCCAAAAATTAGGTCTAAGAGCTAATTTGATCTAAGAGCTTAAACACTAATTAAATAAATTTTAAACAATAAATACAGACAAAACTTTAAAACAGAATATATTATGTTACCGTAGTTAATACATAATTAAATGATAATTTCATAATTTATTATATATTAACTTACTTCAGAGACTTATTCATCGTCTTCATCTTGATATTTTTTAAGAGATACTAGTAACCACTTCTAAGTCTTCTTAAGATATGCAAGCTCATTTACAAAACACAATTCCACTACCATATACCATTTTTTTTCTTTCTGGTAGTTATTTTTAGAATGAAAATTGTGCTTAACTTAATTGTGCATAATCTTACTCACTATGCAATTGAAGATATTTTTTCAATTTATTCTAAAATGACAAATATATGACAGATATGATCAAACTGAGAATGTAGATAGATACTCGACTTACAAAAAAATGAGATCGTGACGTAATCCAAAAATAAGATCGTGACGTAAAACGGCCGGAATAGCGCTCATTGTCATGTCCCCAGGCTCAGAATTGTAAAATATTCTCACTTTCTCTTAGATTATTAAGAGAATTTATGGATGTTAAACATTTAGTTTTAAAATAATTGTATGCATAATTTCAAGCAAACTGAAATAATATCCACCTAATTTATTATTATATTATTTTAAAATGCAACAGATATTTTTCAAAAGAAAATCACTCACTTTATTTAAAAACACAAATAAAATACTATTATACAACACTGTAATGAATTACTTTTTTAACAAAAACAGACTTCACAAATACCACAGTAACATAATATACCATACATTACTTCTATATACAAAACAATAACACCAAAAAGTTGCTGTTCCAGTCCGCAACACACAAACAACAAATGTTTAATGGCGAGCTGCTGTTTCACTTTTACCGAGTTCATTCGCCATCTAAGAGAAACAGACATCTCTTCCCCGGCCAGAGACTGCATAGTTCTCTTGCAACGTCTAACTTCTGCATGCATTGAAAATTAATAATATAGACTATTATTGTAATTATCTTTATTTATTATTACTGTTGTTATGCGTAGGAGTGATTCAAAAACAATGTTATATTAAATGAGTTACTGCATATAATAAGTTTGTTAATCTCGGGAACTGAAAATAACTGCGTTTAGTGGATTGCTGCAAAAAATATATTACCTAATAAACTTGAAATATTCTTTCAAGTTAAGTAAGTAAACTTCAAAAAATTCTTTTGTTTCGAGACCGCAGACCACAACCGCGTTGCCACCAGTCAAAGAGCGTTAACTTCTCGCTTGTGGTTTGCACAGGGCGGTACGTACATTGCCATCATAGCAAGCATTCTCTTTGTATCACGGGGATTTTCGAGACTGAAATTCTGTACTATTGATTTCGGATACTCGCAACGTTGCCCAGTCAACACAAAATCGAGGTTCCCTCTGGGAAGTGGGAACGATTCGGAGCAAAAGATCGCGTTAACCGTCAAGCGATCAGGAAAGCTTCCAAAACATTTATTAGGTGAAAATCAAGTGAGTTGGTAAATTAGCCGAGTTAATCAGGCAGCGCTACCTTTTATTCACTTAATCCTCATGCATTTTATTTTTGATAAGTATTTTACCAAATTCTTACGTTGCAATTAAGAAACATTTATAGATTAAGAGTAAGGTATTTCATTGCGTTTTTGTATTAAAACTTAACAATCAAGGATCTTACGAATGTTGGTATCGAACAGCAATGTTTTTCCACAAAGTTTTCAGTAAGCGACATGCACTCATATACATTCTACCTAAAATTGGCTAGCATTAACTACATTTACAAATATAAACATCTTAAAAATTATAACGCTGTTTTTCTAAAGTCTAGAGCTCGCAGTGGCATTTACCGTAGTTTCCAGTCACAGCAGCTATCTCCAAAGAGATCAGAAACACCCAGAAGAAATATTGGGTTAGTTACATTATGAGCTGTGGTATACGAAGATAAATTTTGAATAAACCATTCAAAAATAATAAACTCACTGTATATCACAAGATAAATTAAATCACAAAAATAACTAACAACCCCAGTCTGATAAATTACTCGCTTATAAACTAATTGGCCGTAAAGAAGTCATGGCGCTCAATTACGGTTTTATTGCGGCATTTATCTGGCTCGCAAGCGGATATTGGGGCGTTTCCATCACTCTGCCCACCAAACTGACCAACAGCGCGGTATCATAATAGTGTGGACGCCAACAGATGAGCAGTCTTATCGAAATGTGCGCTTAATTATCGATGCGAACGAATACACCTCCGGCAGACGCGCGCGGATTTAATACGCGGCGACTTGTTTGGATACCCCGCGCACCAGGCTCATCGGGGCATTATTAATGCTACGCTGTTTATATCGGCAACGCGCGCAGGCACTGAGCGACCGGTAGCTCCATTCAGCTATTCCAGCGGCGGCGAGTAGGGCAGTCGGTGGTGAATATGGCGGCGAAGTTTCATTGGCGTAGCCAACCTTAGTCTAGACTCTAAAACCCTAGAAATATATTTTTATAAAAGTATAAAAAAGACGATTCTGAGCATTGCTATCTGCGCGTGAAGTATGTCATTTTTAATGTCCATTAAAAACGACGGTTGCCAAGACAACTGTTTGTTATCGGGTAAAAAAGGACTTTACGCCTAGAAATATAACGAAGTAAGCAGACGTATCTCTTGGTAAGTTTCCGCATTCATGGCCATATATTGCAATTCCTTGAGATAGCATACCTTTTTTTCAAAATAAAATTACAAACTTTTTTCAAACATTATGATTTTTATAATTTTTTTAATGGTCACATTTCGTTTGATTTTTTTTTATTTTGCCTCGACCAAAAAAATAATCACTTCGCGTACTTAATATGAAAATAACTTTTATCCTAGCCTAGGACCGGGAGAGATGTCTCAGGGTATCAACTGATGCCACTGCACGGCCTCTGACTGGGAAGACCTAGGTTCGAATCCCAATGCTGACATGATTTTCGACACTGACTAGAAGCTAGGATGAGTTCAGTCTGGAGGAGTAATTCTAGTGGCCGGATACTGGTGGCCCGTGGCCTGATAGGTAGTTTTCCGTAGTTTCTTCGATTAATATAAGACGAATGCCGGAGCAGTGTCCTTAATATGAAACGGGCCAAGGACCGTGCGCGATCTTTCCTCTTTCCTTCTTATCCTATCCTCACCACTTACATGCAGTTCACTACTACACATGTCGGGAGGCCGGTCGGGAGTATAAAACGCGTCCCGGCTGGGGCAGTACCCGGCTGCTGGGAGATACCTGGTTGGAGAAAAACCCGCTAGCCGAAGGTAGATCGGCGCCGGATTTCACCATCTAATGAGAGAATATCACCGCCTTTCCAGGAAAGAACATGCACAACACTTCCGGAACTAATGACTTTAGCCGATAATGCGCCCGGAGTCATAATTAATCAATCAATCAAAAAATTATTAGGCCAGGTATGCTTAACGAGCTGAAATCAGGACATCGTGCCCAGAAAAAATTCCATAGTATCTCTTAGGCCACTTTTTTTCCTCATTCCTTGTCAGCACCCCTCCCCCTTTTTCCTCTGCGGTCAGCCCGCCGTGCCTCAGGAAAATCGCGATTTCTGTTGCAATTCGAAAAGCGGTGGCTTAAGGCTTCCAATAACAAGTTTAAGGAGACTACATTGAAATCCAGGAAACGAAATCAGCAGAAAAATAGGTGGAGACTATGTCGTCTAAAAATATGCATTTTCTCACCGTTTACAAGCTATTTGCGATCGCCAGTGGGCATTGAAATTCTGATTTAAAGGATGGACAAGTGAGATAAAATAGTTTTTCGAAGGCTCATGAACAGTAATTTTTCTCTTTATTTGATGTTCACGAGTACAAAGTTTGATTACGATTGGAATAAAACTGTAGATGTGCATTGGACAACGGACATTATTCTTCACATAATAGATAATAATGATGATCTGAACGATATTGCTTCCTAAATTATTCTCGATATTCTTCTGTTCTGTCAAAATCTATTAAGCTGTTCTGCAAATTAGCCTGGAAAAACAGGCCAACATACAAAAATTGTAAAAATTATTGATTTTTTTTATATCATTTCAATGTTCATACGAGTTTCTAGATAGAAAATTATTTACAAACACAGACAGACGCGTAAATATTATTAATATAGATTTTATTTCACCATCATCCATTGCTGTTGCGGTTTCCCAACACCGCAGTCCGATTCCACAATTAACTTCACAAAAGTCGATAGCAGTATGTTATCCTCCATCATGAATCAAATAAATATTTCCTGTCGTGGATGACAATGGAAAACAAACCGTTACAAAACAACAACATTGAGATAAACGTTAATGAAAGGCTGTACTTGTTAAATAAACTGTTTGTAGTTTTTTCACACCTGATCTGGAATTTTTGTAAACATCGCTATGTGTAACCATGTGTAATGCGTATTAAATATCACCTTAACTATTTCATATTTGATATGTATTATGATCATAAAATATAAAAATAAATTAAATTCTTCATATAAATAAGTTCTAATATTACATAACACACTATTTTACTACAATTTGTGTTGTATTTATGCCATAAATCAATTCTACCTTCGTGAAGAATCCAGATAATATAAAAGACATAATTACTCTGAAAGTTTCCTAGAATGTGTACTCTGAATTGCTGAGACGGAGAGCGACAAAAGCCGATCGATACCATCTTAATTGTCTCCAAAATTACAATCCATTGGAAAACTTTTGGCATTGAAATAATGCCAATGGATTAATTTAGAAAGTATTGTGCTAGTATGTTCAAAATGGGAATTGATATTACATATTTTCGGTTTTTATGTGACATGATAGACGTTGGGACATTCAAAAAGGGATTCGAACACACACAAAGCTCTTATCTTACCATACTTTTAAGAAAATATTGTTCTTGTTAGAAATAATGAATAATACTTTTTGTCACATTATTTTCTCTATTCAAATTTTATTTTCTGATATTTAACTACATACATAACTGAAGGTTTTGAAATCTTCAGTACCACTAATTCTTATTGTGTGAACGTTGAATGTAACATTTAATCACAACATTTAAGCATTCCTAAACGAATGCCGTTTCTTATTTTACACATTCCATACCTTAGACACTTCTTTGTCTTACATTATTTTTTATCATGGATTCGCAAAAGTAGATAAAGAATTGAATTTATTGTATTAAAAATGTATGTTTCGCTTATTCAACAATAATTTAGTGGTCTAGTTTTTCTAATAATAACTTACAGCAAAACTGGTAGTTTCAAAATACATTTCAAAGCAACGATATTATATTTATTGAAACAAGTATTTGTATTATCTTTTATTTACTTAAAGGTTTTGAGTAATTAACACATAAAGCAATAGTTATATCATAATGAGAAAGATAACTACAAGACTTAATAATTTAAAACATAGTTAGTACTCAACGACTATGCAAGGACACAGAAAATTGGTGGTGAAATTAATTCTGCCGGTGAGATGCGAGCATTAAAATATAGTAATACCACCTTTTCTTAGTCGAAATCATATTTAAAGGTTGAAGTACTCCGATATCATAATGATGATTAAACCATTGAATGTCCCTCGAGGCTCAAATGACAGTACAATGTTGGCATGCTAACTGGCATTACTACTTCCAATTTCAAAAACAGTTAATCAGTTGTCCAATATCTAGTTTACTGATTGTTCTTTCAATGTTACTTCGAATCAACGCTACCAAACGGTTGCCGATTTCTCTCCAAACTCCTATCAATTACTCCCGTGTATCTTTATCAGCCCCAGGGCTCCGCCTGTATATCTCCGCGCCGCTCCCTCGGTGCTTAAATCCGCCTCCCCCCCCCCCCCCCGATCGCAGGGCCGCTGTGTGCCTGTGGACTCCGCGCGCAGCCAGTCGGCTTCCCTTCGGCCTTCGCAGGGCGCGTCTGCGCTCCCCAGGGGCGACCCCGCCTCCGCCACCGCCCTGGACCACCACCGCCGCCGCCGCCGCCGCACGCGCGCGGAGGGGAAAGGCGGGGACGGAAAGGGGAGGGCAGAGGGCGGGGAGGGGCGGGGCGCAGCGCGCCGGCGCCGCCAGCGGGGTCGCGCCGCGCGCCGTCCGCCGCCGCAGATCGATCGCCGACGCTCCGGGTTCGATTCCGCCCCGCGCGCGCAGCTCCCGCTCTGCTCCGCTCCGCTTTGCTACATCCCGCTCGGCCAGCGACAGCTCCGCCGGACGCTGCCGCCGCTGACTCAATCATCACCTCGGCGCCTTCGCCGCGACACCCTCGTCATCGTCGCGCCGCCGCACGTCGCCTCCCCCCCCCCATTATCCTCGGGGCTCCGGACGTCACCACGCTTCCTTTGTCAGCCCAACATCCTGCCCCCGCTTTCACCTCCGCGGCGACTTTGCGGGACTTGCGACTTTGTCGTCCGCCGTCAGCGAGCCGCCCTCGGCAGCTTTGTATTTTCGCAGCTTCCACAATGCCACTCTCGGTGCTCTACTCTCCAACTTTACCGTTTCAGTTCCGCATGTGGCGGCTCAATCAGCACCTCATTGCCCTCATTTCTTTTCGACAACCTTTTCAGGCATTAACGTGTGGCTGCCGGCTCAATTATCTCCTCGACTACCACTCTGCGACTCTCGTCGTCGCAGCGCAGCCCGACGTCAGCTCCCCTCCCCCTCCCCATTATCCTCGAGGTCCCGGACGACACCACGTTTTTCTTTGTCAGCCCAACATCTGGACCTCGCTTTTACTCCTCGGCGACTTAGGGCGACTCACCGCCGTCATCTCAGCATCTCTGTATTTGCACAGCTCCCCCACGCCACTCTCGGTACCCAACGTCAACGTTTGTTCAATCTCCACATCTGGCGGCCCATAGAGCACTTCCATCCCCCCTCGCTTCTTTCCAATGCCCTTGCTTTCCTATTAACCTCTCGCCGCTGACATAATCATCACCTCGGCGCCTTTGACGCGACACCCTCGTCATCCCTGCGCTGGCGGACGTCAGGTTCCTCCATTATCCCCGGACGTCACCACGCTTCCTTTGTCAGCCCAACATTCTGCCCCCGCTTTCACCTCCGCGGCGACTTTTGGCGACTCAACGTCGCCGTCGCCGCCGTCAGCTCTCCTCTCCCGGCGTCTCTGTTATTCGCAGCTTCTACAACGCTTCTGCCTGTACCCAACTTCACCGCTTGATCAATCCCCGCGTCTGCGGGCTTAATCAAAACGGCAGTACCAATACACTTCTCCACGCCCTTGTCAACCTAGTTACCTGGCGCTCCGAACACTGTACTTTGCATGTCTCACCGCTTTCACCTCCATAACGACTTTTGTCATCTCAACATCATTCTGAGCTGCCACTGCGCCACTGTAGGCATCTCAGTATCCTCCTGCTCCTCCTCCTCCTCCTCTCTGTCCTGTCAGCTTCTCCGTTAACTAATCTCAAGGAGTGATGAATCAATCGTCACCTCACCACATCCGTTACCTATCTCGTGAATCCATTGTCATCCTATTAACCTCCAGCGTCGGAAACAGTTCTCGCCGTGTTATATAAACACACTGGTCTAGGTTACTAGTTTGCTTTGGCCACCTCTGTCCTCTAGCAAGATATTCTGGGACAATTTGCCATGTGTGTCCGCTTTCAACTTTGCAAAACTTCTGTCATCTCCACTCAATTGCCGATGCCAGGGAGCCACTCTTGGCATCCCACTTTAATCACCCGCACAACCTTTTCGTGTCGTCACTGTGATCCTATTAACATTCGTCTCGGAGACGGCATTTGTCTTTTCCATCAAACACGTTGGGCGCTGTCACTCTCCCGTCTTTTTTGTCATCTCAACATCTCTGTCCGCCTAACGGTCTCCTTCGGCACCTCATCATTCTCTGCGCTTCCATTACGCTGCTCTTGACTTCTCAACTACCTTTCCAAGGCATCTCTTTGTCAATTCAACATCCTCTACGTCACCGATCCCCTTCGTAGTCACCGCAACATCCCCACAACCAGCGAGCCTGTTGCCATCGCCACCACGTCTCACTTGTCACCCCTAACCTCTGACGTCTCCGCATCCACCCGGCGGCCGCCGCATCCCCCGTCACCTTCTCATCGCCCCTCGCCGAGCTCCCCTCGCGGCCTCGCCGTCTCGCGCCCTCGACGGCGCCGTCCTCACACCTCCCTCGTCATCTCGATAGCGCTGTCGCCTCGGCTCCCGAATGTCTCCCTAGCTCCCATATCATCCCCCCGTTCCTGAGGTCGCATCGTAGTGGCCCCGGCGCCCTACTTTCATTAGCCTCTGGATTTGTATGCTTTAAAACATCGATTTTGTGCACATAAAGTAGGTTTTCAAAAGGCATGGAATTTTTTCAAATATGCATTATAATTTGAGATGAAATAGCTTTTTACAACTTTAATCTGTATTATTGGCAGAGACCGGATTTTTATGTAATTACATAATTTTTGTCTTTCTACTTACCAATCTCAAATTTGTAATCTTGGCGAATCGTCCTAACAATATCCAATATTTTCGTTACAAATTTTTTCATATTCAGAACTACATTACATATTTTACATATTTTGGTATTATCACAAAATATTTTTTTATTCTATCAAATTTCTTCAATATTTTACTTACATATTTTTAATGTAAATGTATTTTCAAACAAATCAGCATTTTCCCCTATATTACTCGTATTACTGTGAGCTGTCTACTTCAGGTACCGTAGATGAAGTAGCGTAATGTTCGCACAGACCGGTGCGTCTGTTTCAGTTATTCCCCAGGCGGGTAGCGCGAGTCAGCGACGGATATATTTTTTCTCCTTTTGGTGTGAAAAGTATCACTGACGCCGCGGATCGTGACCTTTAACCTTAATTTCGGAGAAACATTAGTGATCGCCGACGTGTAACATTCAAGGCTAGTTCTTCACCATGGTTTGTTGGCATGGTTTGTTGATCGTAAATATCGCCAGTTTGCACGATGAATGATGTTAATTTATTACGTACAGTCACACTTCAAAAGTACTGACCTGAGTCTAGTTCAGCTTGTGTGAGAAGTCAGGAACAAGTAAATTGGTAGAATTTTAGTTTAATGGCAACTCATAGCAATGTTAGCATAAATGCCCACGTTGAGAGTATTTCTACTAAGTGTACTAAGTGTACTGGATCGAGTAAACTGGATATATCTAAACTGTAGTAATCTAAGACAGACGCTAACGATAGGACGTTTTGAAACTGGTTGCGATAATGTTCCGAGCACAGGAATTGTTTTATTGTCCCTTCTTGAGATGATTCGGCCATGAACCAGCAAATACCCAAGATAATACCAAAAATCTGAAAATGTTATTAGCAGACGAATAGACATGTTTAGGCTTGAATGCTGAAATCGACGTTTTATGAACTATAAATATAATTCTTGTAATACCGTAAAATCATGGAAAATGTTGTTAATTAATTTTGAGTGTCAAAACTGTAAAATATACATTTTCTTAAACAACACTTATCTTCTCATTACATGCTCTCATCACAACGTCTCGTCCGATACGTCAACATCCCGTCATCCTTTAATCTCTCACCCTTCAGTTTCGTCTTGACTATTTCAATGAAAGGCTAGTAGTGTGAAGCTTTTATAATTATTTAAACTCAAATTGTTCTTCATTTCAATTGTCCATTATTTCCCAAGTTCATTTATTTATTAACAATTCTTCAATAACTGAGAAACCTTTTCAACTGAGAATTTGTTGTGTCTTCGGGTCCTTAACCTCCCGACCCATTTATAGAGTGATGATCTGATAAGGATAATATTTGAACTACTGTTAATAAATGATAAGATAGGATTAACGTGAGATAACAATACAATCAATTATTAAATAGCATTCTAACACCATGTTTTTAGTGATCATCAATTCTTGACAATAGAATCTGAATATTAAATAGCTATTTAATGAATATTTATTAATTTCAAGTCTGCTTCATCGTTTAAAATTAAGGCAGATAATTAACATTTTTATTTCGTGAAACAAAAAATGATGATTCATTAAAAAACATTCCGTAATTGTTACGAACGAACGAATGATTTCAAAACCGTTCAGATACTTGTAATAATATATTTTACGATTTTTAATGACTTCGTTCTATTATTAAAAAAATGTTTTTCATAGCATTCGATACCGACAGGTTAGACACTCTGTAAACGAATGCATCCTAGCCATTCAGCAGCCTCCATTCCAAACCGTAACACATTTAAATGTCTCTTGCAACTTGTCATCCTTCGTAAAGGGCATTTATTTCATTCACATTTTAATGAAATATGTGGTTGTTCAGGCAGCGCACATCCAGATAACTGATGATCGATTTGTGGTTACTCACGACCGCCATGAGAATAAATAATAGACCGAAATAGCATTGAACAAAAATTTACCCAATAATTGCGAACGAATATTGCATTCAAACTGTGAATCTTAGTTACCAGAACCTCAAAAAGAATCCCTTCTGAAAAATTATGTTATAATTCGCAAATATATTTAACCCAAATAAACTCGTTTCAACTAAAATGGAATTATTTTTCAAGGATTTCAATTGAAACTGCTCAACTCTTTTATTTCTCGAAAATTCCTTGGTATTTCTCGTACCAACCGCCGCAAAATGTCAACCGCCCCACCATAGCCGCCGTCGAACACCCTCTAAACTACTCGTCAACATCCCCCACAGACCACGCAATTTCCCGCAAGTGGCCTGTCAACTCTTACCAAATCCCTGCAAGCGCTCTCGTCAGTGACGTGCAAAGTCAGGGCACCGTTGATTGATTGATTGATTACACGATTAGTGTTCCGAGCACGTCAACTACTAAGGTTATTAGTGCCGTAAGTATAGTGCATTGCTTTCTTCGGGAGGCGGCGCAGATCTTCCCCAGCTAAATTGTTGGAATCTAGCGGGGTATTCCCCAACTAAGTACCTCCCACCAGCAAAGCATTGCCCCAGCCGGGACAAGCTCTAAGCTCCCGGGCGGTGTCCCGGCATGTATGGTAGTGAAGTAGATGTTAGTGTAAGTGTGTGTGTAAGTAAGGGGTAAGGTTAGGGCTAGGAAGAGGAAGGAAGGATCGCGCGCGGTTCATGGCCCGTTTATTAGGGTGCTGGTCCCGCATCCGTCTGGTTTTAATCGGAGAAACTACGGTAACCACGATCAGAGCAGCCGGCTGCTAGAATTCTCTTCCAGACGGCCACTGAACACGCCCTAGCTATCTAGCTAGTGTCACCTTCGGGACTCGATCCTAGGGCCTCACGGGTAGAAGAACTGTAGTGACATTAGATGATGCCCTAAGCCACCTCTCCCGGTAATGCAGTCGAAACCAGGCTCTTCCAGTCTGTCTCGCGAACGATGATCCGTAACTGGGGTTTTGAACCGGTGATCAGATCGAGCGGCGGATGTGCGGCGATAAAAAGAAAAATATCTACAAAGCAGATTCACGTCGTATTTTTATATGGCAAAAGTGTACCCACGCTTCACCCATATCATATTAATCTTAATATTGGTAATAACGAATTACAAGCATTTTAAATTACGCTTTCATAATTTATAATAGTGTTCTAAAATAATATTACATTTTTGGCAATCTTAAAATTGTTTTTAAGCAATAGATACTCTTAATATAGAATAATATTTAACCCTTTGAGCGTGCCACCGGTAGCGAAAGATTGAAAACTGTTGACCTACTACATTTTCCACAACATTCTACCCTTCAGAAATAACGACAGCCAATGCGTTATTTTTTCATATTGCTTTGCCAACCTACTGCAAATGTCTGACTTTTAATTACCATATTACATACTACTTAAGTAATGATTAAACAAGTTAGGCCTATTTAGTGATAATCGACATTTTCAGTGCACGAAGTGTGTGAAGATTGCATTAGGCGTTTAAAACGAAACCATAATTTCGTAGTAATTTTTATTACAGGTGACACTTTTTCTTCAATGCATGTTATGGGAATAAAACTATTGCAGACGAGAATGTGTCAAAAAATTTCTTTTAATACTAGTGACTTCCTATTACGTATCATTTTTCTGAATATGTGGCCCAGGTTGCAAATTTTTATTACAGAGACGAAGGTTTAGGTGTCAGAGAATTCTGAAATACGTGTATCGTCAATAAAAAATATTTTCTTGTTTGTTTACACAATATGAGTATAACGTATGTAATACAAGTACTGACTTTTAGGATATTTGTTGTAGGATATTTTAAAACACCACTGACTATCTTGACACACCTACATATGAATTTCACATTACCAATGTTTTTGTAAGTAAGCAATTACGTTACGTTGGAAACCACCTCCGCACAATTAGCAATCCTGTTCAAAAGGGCATAACATAATTTTTTGTGCTTTTGATTCTAAGCATAGAGAATTACCTTCGATAAAAATAAATTATGAACACCAAAATGTTATACTTAATGGAAATAAAGTTCTCTGAGTTCTGTAAAAAATCCAAAAAGTTCATTTGAACACTTACATAAATTAGATTGGCATTATTATGAAATGAAAATAGAAAACTATTTATTGCAAAGTGAGTGTAAATGAGAAGAAACGTTTTAAAATTTCCTCCGCACTCATGAATAACAGTCAGTAACTTGCAGGCGTTTCAAAACATAACTTGAAAGTAAATTATGATTCCTTGTTTCTTAATTTCCCTAATGCGAAAATAAAAAGTATTTCATAAGCTTCCTGAATATCTCGGCGAGGCTTTTCTTTATGAATGAAAAACTGCATCAAAGGATAAACTGCCTTTCGGTAATTAGTACTTCTCAGAGTTGTGTGCGCTGCATCCTATTCTAGAGGAAAAGAACTCACGCAAATGTGTCTGGGAATTTTTAAATCCGTCTGGGGAAACAAGTGTGATAAATTTGCAGGAAAATATAATCTTATAAAAATAACTATAATCTTATAAAACGTTTCTCTGTCCGGATATCTGTTTCACCGTAGGCGTCACAAAAGAAACATTGCACTACAAGTGATTAATTTCGTCTAATTCTGAATTCACGAACTAATTCTTACTTCCAGTTTCATTAGAATATTTTCAAGTTATTCCTCTTTGAATAAAACAAACCACATAAATGACTACTATGCACATAAGGAAGACATCCAATATCATTAATGATATGCGCTAAATTTACCATAAATGTATACAAAACCACTAAATTTAAATAAATTATCTCACTCATTTTAATTTCAAATTTTAAATATGTCTATTAATTTTATTTTGGGAGCATTTATTATTAAAAATTACACATGATTTTTTTTAACTCAATTCCATACTATTCAATCCAAATGGTTTGTTTCTTCATTCGATGGTTTGAAATCAACGAAATAATTTCTCTTTAATATGTCAATTGCTACAGTTCTGTTTTGACCGTTGGTATGACGAAAAATAAATCCTTCGAAAAGGAAATGGATGTGATTGAATATCAATTGAGTCCAGATAAAGTAGGATCATCTATATAGAGACTTCTGCACCTCTTACGAAGAAGAAGAAGAAGAAGAAGAAGAAGAAGAACAACAACAACAACAACATATTCCATCAATGGTGTTGACTAACTGAAAATATGTGAATTGCAATGGTGACCCAGATAAAGGTCGGAGTAATACATCGATATTCTATCCTTGAAAATCCTTGTAAATAATCTAAAATCAAAGTTTTCACCAAAATAAACATCATTTGAATTCGAAAAATGGATGTGAGATTTGTCTCTCCCTTAGTTCGAATTGATGTCTATCCGACGAGGTTTATAAGATGTCCGGCTTCCTTTAGTGAAGCGTGTTGATGGGCCGCTTCTTTTTATTATGTAAGTTAATGACATCGGAAATTCGGTCAGCAATCGTACTTTTCGCGGAAGCTCTTCGTTTTGTTATGCGTATATTACGGAAAGTTAACTTTAACCCGAAAATACAAGCCTACGTATCTTTGGTTCGTTCCATAATGGGATACGGAGTAGCTTGCTAGGATCTTCATATGGAAGTTCAAATTAAACCGATAAACCGAGTGAAGAAAAAAGCGGCTAAATACGCGAACAGAAACAACTGGAAATATGTCAATTGGGAATCAATAGAAACCCGTAAAAAGGCAGCACGACTGTGTGGTCTCTTAAAGGCTTACACAAAGCAAACGGCGTGGAAAGCTGTCAGTGAAAGAATTGAAATAACATGCTACTATATATGGGCAACCATTCACACAAAATACAATGCAGAAAGCAAAGAACAAATGTAAGAATATTCAGCTTTGTGAATAGAACCATTGCTCACTGGAACAATTTTCCTGCAGAGGTGCTGTCGACCCTTCCCAAAAGCACGCGAGTTACGCGTTCGAGATTTCTTAAGAGCGCAAATGTAGAATAATGTGACGTCCATTTAAATGCAGTGAAGGTCAACAAAAGTGCGGGGAAAGAACGATGAATATATTTGCCGTTAATGAATAAATTACTGGTTACCCAAGGGAGACGGGGTGTGTTTGTTATTATATTTCATTCTTGTTTGTTAGTTTGAATGAATTATTTATCTCTTAATATTTGTATGTATTGTTTGTCGAAGTTTTATTTTTGTACTTCTTTTTTGATTAATTGGGCATACTGATTAAAAGAGCATACGCTCATTTGCAGTAATAAGTTTATTGTTAGGACCTATTATATAGTTTATTATAGGACTTTTTTCAAATATAAGAATAAACACTTAAATTATTTAAATAAGTATGTTTCTGCATCAGAAAGACAATGTACTTTAAGCGGAACTAAGTTCATAGACAAAATCAAAACGTTCCTTCAAGAAACCCGAAACTCATACATTCCACGTTAATTTTCTTGGATAAAGAATTAGCTTTTTAGTAAGCTTCTCTAACGTGTTTTAAATATTTAAGCATGAGCGTAATATTTTACGGAAGCTGTTAGAAAATGCATGACTTTCCTCTTGAGGAAATGCGCTTCCCCAAGATTTGTTAAAAAATCATGGTACTACACACACAGTATATTTAAGAGGACATTTTTAGTTATTTCTACAAAAATGTAGTTGTAAAAATATTTTTAAAATTAGTCATGTGTGTTCAATGACTTCTTTTTAATGTCTTAGATTCGAAAAGTAAATATTGTTTATGTGCGGTAAAAGAAAAAAATACTTATGTACTTCAATTTGTTTTAACATTCAATTAATCTTCAAAATCTTGACTTTTTACTTACATTCTTCAAAGGAATATGCAAATGTTCGTCTTGTAAAGAAAACGTGTTTGTATAACAAAAATATAAATAATATTCACTATTCTTCGTCAGGAAAGAAAGATTCAAGTAAATATGTTCTGAGTTTCAAAATAATTGCTTCACATGTAAACAGCATGCCAAACAAATTTTT
This sequence comes from Gryllus longicercus, assembly GCA_038098605.1. NCBI lineage: Eukaryota > Metazoa > Arthropoda > Insecta > Orthoptera > Gryllidae > Gryllus > Gryllus longicercus. Next base: position 2,055,638 of record JAZDUA010000150.1, read on the forward strand.
AAATTTTGGTATTTTATTTTTATCTTATATATAACATATAAGATTTCAAGATTAGTATGCTATTAACATCGATGAAACAAAATTCAACTAACATTTATAGAACGAATGGCTTCTGTCTCAATTGCATAAATTCCGTTTTCGAAGTAAATTCATTAGAAAGAATTTTTACTTGGATTAATTCATCTTTATAAGTGCCAGGAAAACATCACTAATTTTACTACTAACTGGACTATTTAATCACCACAAAAATGTTATTATATTTATGTGAGATGTAATTACAAGTGGAATATAAACATATAGAATTTTATATGCGCACAAAATATAAATAAAGCGAGTACTTACACCATCGCTCGGCTCACCGTTGCTGCGGGCAATGTAGTATATTATGCTGAGAGCAAACAAACTATATTGCAATCAGGAGAATTCGTGCACCCTATGTCCAGTTTATCCCAATACACGAGTTTTATTTACCACTTTCCGATACAGCTCTGCGGGCGAAAACAGTAGAACAAAAGCAAACTGCACTGATATCTATGCCAAGCGACAGTCAATTATGTTCTCCGGACCAGGGAGAATTAACGCACTTGCCGAAAATCTCGCAAAGCCCGACATCAAAGAGAATGGTTCTCTGGGATTCACTTTCAATATTAAACCAATATTGGCAGGTGTGGGAGCGTCCATTTGTATTGTTTCCGTTATAATTTCCTGAAAGAAAGAGAACCAAATGTAGAAATTTGTAAACGAAACTAACTTTGTTATGATGTTTCTCACTTACTCTAAATAATCTGTATAAAAATATATTAAATTGGCCGCAAAGTCATTTGTTCACTGCAAATAATGATGCAAGGAGAAAAGAAATTATTAAACAATCCGAAACTCCGTTGTAAATCTTAACTTAGATAATAAACAAATCGTGAGATTCTCTTGCAGCACACGAATCAAAATATTCTTTACACATGATTATGGTGCATATTTTACCATATTATATTGATACAATAAATACACACTATTAGAACTTTATGTATGATTTCATGCCCTATTGCGATCCGGACTTTACACATATTGTTACACTTTATACTACATTAAAAATGTACGTGCAAATTGTGGAAGGAGAATCATTGCTATAGTCTATGCTGTTAAACCTTCAAACCGTGAGAGGATAAAATAAAACTGACAAACTATTGTGTTCCCATACACAGTGCAATTGAAAACAGAGTTTATGCTATATATTTGCACTTGTTCGAATAAACCACAATTTCCCGCATGACGATGAATGAAAGGTTTCGTTAGGGAGGGACCCCATCACCGGTTATTCGTATCGAAACTTCTGTTTGAACCCAGGCTATTGCGATGCTTATTGTGTTCCCGGCACCGATGCACACGCGTGGAAAGGACTTTCTGAGGTTTTTAAAACACACCACATCGCATCAAGGAGTGGGATCCGTCACTGAAATCTGCAGCTCCAGAAAGAAAAATAATTATTTTCTTGTAATATGTTATGTAATATAAAATCTTTCTAATCAAGCAAGTCGTTAAATTAAAACCCAAAATGTGAATTTAAAAACGCTAGGAGGAAAGTTACGTCACTTGCATGCATAGTAATTAATATTTAATGGTTTCCTGCCTTTTCCCTTATTTTTAATTTTATTGTATACTTCTATCTTTATAATTATAATACTTCAAATCAACGTCTAAATTTTGATAATGAACATGATGAGAAAGATCGAGAAAAACTCTTAAGAAATCAAATACGACGATTGGATCAGAATGGAATGTCCGATCCAATGCCTTGAGCTGATGTCTCAATATGTGAAAGAACGTGAGGAGGGGATACAAGATCTTTCGCCGCCAACGGAAACTTCTGGATCGTGGCAGCTTATATATTACTGAAGCTCAAGAGTGGGAGAACGTCCATCGGACGTCGTACATTACTTACATCCACATAATTTACAATATTTTCTTGTAAAGATTCAGTACGTAATTTGAAATGACAATAATAACATTTTCATTGGTATGGTGGTTACACGTTTAGTTTAATTAGTGATTACACAAGCGATTTGGCAGTTTCAGAATGTGTGCGGTCTGTGTGACGAGTTCTCTATTGTCAAGTAGGTTGATTGATAGATAGTTTGAAACGTCACTTAATTTCTTCAATTAGCCTTAGGTCTTTATAAATTGTTTTGTTAGTACGAACCACGGTACTCTGCTCTCCGTCTTAAGGTTGTGATTTCGAATTTTATAAGAAACGGTACGTTCCATTCTCTGTGAGAGCCTCATAATTCTATTCCGTATGTCCGAGTAGGTTTTATGACAATTTTGTATAGTTGCACTTGGGTTTACAGCGATAGCCGCGACCTTAGTTTAAGGAGCCATAACGATTCTCGTTTTTTTCAGTTGTTCTTTTCGCTTTTTAATGAGTTTTCCATCTCAAATGTCTGCCCAAGTCGTACTCTTAGTGTAAGCCAAAATATACCACAGTTGAAGACTCGAGGATTTCTGCGGTATTTATTCTAGCTTTAGACATCGTTTCATTCTTAACGGTGATGAAATGTGTTTGAGTTTACCACGTGAGCCACATTTCACACTCTTTGTCGTGAACTGCATATGGTCCTTCAATTTTGGTGTGAACCAACCACAGTTTTACCTTACCAGCTTCTCCCTCCGACCTAACCATAAGCACATAGCAGCTGAGCACGGGTTTAGAAGACGATTTGAAACGACGTATGTATAAAGTCACCATGTCCAGGAGAGTACAATGCTTTAGTTATTCGCCTAAATTGATTTCTAGCTTGAGTAAATTCTAAAACTTGATTGTATGTTTTGTTTAGCATGTGTTCATCCATTGAAGGATATCCCAGTAGATGTAGCAATGTGACGATGATAAAACTCGCTTCTCAGGTTGAGAAGATCAGATTACGGCGTAGGGATGTCCTCGTGCTAGCCTCACGTACCCCTTAAACCCATTGTCACGAGATTGGTACGCTGCAGGTGGGCCCTGGCCCGTTCGCGGGCTGTCGCTCCAAGTACAGACAGGCATCCATGAAAGGAATGACATTCCCAAATTAGAGAAAAATTAGCAAAGGTATTCCAAAGAGCATTTGGTGTGTGAAAAACAATACGATGGATAGTAATGGGTTAAAAAGAATCCGAAAACCTGTGTTGCAAATAGTGGGCGCTAACAAGTACCATTTTATACGAAATCAGAGGTGAAATTATACAATGTTTTGAGTAATATATGTATGATGTCTGCAATGAATACAACATTTTTGAACATGCGCATTATGTTGCTGTACTCGTACAAAGTGTTGTGTCACGAACTATCCCTCGAGTTTGGTTGAATCCTAAGGGCCATTTTGGGGATCCCAGTTTGCGAAAATATGATTTCCAAATTTTCTCTGTAAACATATTTAAACTCCAAACCTTGCGTAAATTTATTTTAAATTTGGCACTATATTTCATTACATTTCTGTCCCTCTCTTTACTGATTACATCAAAATTCAAGTTTAGATCTTTTGTTTATTTAAGTTACAAGCGAAAACGAATATCTTGTCGAGATTGGAAAGTAAGGCTATACGCGTGGGCGGAACTTCACAGAGACTAAGAACCCAGTGATATAAAGTCTGACAAGCACGAACGGCTCTCCCTCCTTTTCGTATCGAAGCTCCCAGAGACTTTCTGTAGAAGCATCTCCTTGTGTCAGTAATAAGATGCCCGAACATCAATTTATTTTGGCGGGCGCGTTTCTTTCGAATTCCGCAGGGCGGGCGCCTGTCGCAAGCAAAGCACACAGACAGAGCGGGCCCGGATCGACTCGACTCGCCCTCTCGGCAAATCAGGCGGCTGCACAGAAGACAGGGCCTTTGTTGACGCGCCCGTCCGCCCCCCACCCCACCCCCACCCCAGCCCCACACCCTGGGTTCGTTGTCCGCCGGCCCGGACCCAACTCACGATGTGACCAAATGAGGAAAGCCTGGCCAAAACTACAAAACGAATTTTTTGTTGGGGAAAATTTGATCACCGTTGTTGGTAGAAAAAGTGTGATACTTCAGTCGAGAAAGTACCAAGTCATGCGTGTACCTGATGCGGCAGTGTGAAATTGCAGACGGAAAGTGTACTTAAAGTTCCTGAGTAGAAAGCAAGTAGTGATATTGCGTACTTCTTAATTATTGATATTGTACAAATGGTTTTTCATGAATATTTGGTAGAGAAAGATGTGGTACTTCAGTTGAGAAAGTACGAAGGCAATGCGTGTTTCTCCCGCAGCAATGTGAACTAGAAGCATAGGGAAATGGTGCTACATTCGCCCGAATAGAAAGTAAGTAGTGATATTGCGTACTTATAAATAATTGTTGCTGTACGAAAGTTTTTCATGAATTTTTCTACAACGTATAACCCTGCTGAAGGAAAAAAATTAATAAATTTCGAAAGACTCTATTAAAAATTTCTCAATTCTACATTAAATTAATTGAAGTATACATTTCTACTAGATTAAAAGTTGTATAACGCATTATACAACGCCTGAACATTGATATTAGCCTTCAGCTTAATTAATTATCTTCCAAATAAAACAAAGTTCAGTGGCGGAGTGGAGCGGAACGGAATTTCATGATTAAATTTTAAGAACAAGCAATACTCGACCGGGCAGGCTACGGTACTAAAATGAACCAAGTAATATATGCCCAAAAGTTTGTACTAAGGAAACTATGTTAATGCCTCAATATAAGGATATATTATATTCCTTTATTCGTTTTGTGATGACTTCCGCAATAGATGAAATGTTTCAATGTTTTTGTTAGTAACGAACCACAGTGCTCCGCATAACTTTCTTAATTTTGTGGTTTTGAATTTACTGAGAATCTCTTTGTTCGATTTTCTGTCAGAGACTCATAATTCTATACTGTAGGTCCAAGTAGAGTTTACGACAATTTTTTATAGTAGCACTTTGTTGTAAGATAGAGCTGTAACCTCTTCTTGAGGAGATATGCCAATTTTCGTTCTCTCAGTTGTGATTCTTCTTGCTCTTCAATTACACGAGTTTTCTATGTCTAATCGTGTTCAAGCGCATGTCATATATCTGACAGTTGAAGCGTCGGGGAGTTTTGAGTTATTTATTCTAACGTTTGGGAACAGCTTTATCCTTAATGATGATGTGATAAGTTTAGATTTGTTGTTCCACGCCATTTTTGTTCCATTCTTCTATTTTTTCATGTGTACTGTAATTGCTTTGGCACCATGTTGGATAGTCATGTTTTTGCCATGATTTGTTTTCTACTAAATATACAACCACATCAAAACCCTTTTATAACTGTTGGTAATTACAAATGGCCGCGGATCCGGGTTCCTCGAAAGGCATCGGTATTTTCATCATGTGGCTGCGTCGTAATTCTTGCGGTACTTCTCGTATCATCTTATCTAAAATCCACCCTGCCCATAACACGCCCTGTCTCTCATATGCCGTTACTCATTACTAGGGTCGGATTCTGATGACCAAAAACATAGCCAAAAGTGATCAATAATATGCTCTTAAAATATTTTATATGCCCTAAAACAAAGAAAACTTAAGTAAAAAATTGATCAAAACCACTTCAGATGGTCAAGGTGTTGGATATGTCACTAATGTAATCGAGGCTTCTTCCTTTCGTTCAAGTGAACTCAGCTTGAAAACTATTGTTTGGACTGTTCTTTACCGGGAAATATTTGTCTTTAGTTACCGCTAAATCGGCGTCGATTTCGTAGAATTTCGAAGGCTAAAATTCGTAGCAATCGAATAGGTTAGTCACGAAATTTGCGGAGAACATTTGTTGTAACTGTAACTTTTATTTGAAGCAAGTACCATTAAAATGACATTAAATTCAATTAAATCAGCGAAAATACTTTAAAAATGATGGTAAAGGGTAAACATGACTTATTAGTCGAAATCGATGAAAAATGCAACAAAAAAGTCATATAAAAATGAGTAGTTTCCTTTTGTCATAACATAAAATTAATGACTATACTAAAAGGCATTGTTCTAAAGTGAAAAGATAAAAAAAATACATTTCATTAAAATCCTTCCTCCCGCTACTCATTACCTCCCAGCTGAGGTAATCAGGGATGCCCCAACAGTGCCTCTGACTGGGAGGTCCTAGAGGTAAGAGTTGCGACGATGGCAGGATTTTCGACACTAGTTACTTAGCTACGCCGAGTTCAGCCGCTGTCTACAGAATTCTGGCGGAAAGCTGCTCTGCTCGGTAGTTTTTCGTGATTTCTCCTATCATTACCAAGAGGCGGACCCAGAGACAAATTTTGGGAGAGGAAATTCAAAATGTTGTGGTCGAATGTGTCATTACAGATTTTGTAAAATGTTGAGACTTCACTTAGCGCATGTTGCGAAACGCTTTTATTCGTGATTATGATATTGATATATTACTGATTATTCGAAAATATTTTTGCTTGAAAGTTTCGAGACAAGTTAAAATTATTAGTTACAGAGAGAGTTTCGGGGGGAAATTTCCCTCATTTCTCCCCCGCATTGATCAGCGCCTGCATTACCAGGTACTCGTAAATGCCGGAGCATTACTTGCATTGCCAGTACTCTTGTTCGAGAATTGCTTCAGAAATATCCTCGTTTTAATAAGAGAAACCACGAAAAACTGCCAATAAGAGCAGCCGGTCGCTAGAATTCACCATCACACAGTAGTTGTAGTCAACCCAGCTATCTACTCGTAGCTAGTGCCGAAAATCCGTCTCTGTGATGACTGGAACCCTACAACCTCCCGATCAATTATGGTGCAGAGACAACGGTGTTTCCGCTTAACTATTGCAGACAGTTTATTTAACTGGTTGACACGTGTCGTTTTGGCCAAGATTCTGTCATTCTGTCACAACGTGCGGCGCACAGATTGGATGAGGCGGACCGCCGCGGCGCCGCGGGCTCCGGCCGTTTTCACAATCGATCGTCGCAGGCAGATCGCGGACGAGGCGGAGCGTCCGGCGCTGACTCACTCCCGTCGTCGTCCCCACTTCCGCTTCCTTCGTGGTCGACCTAGGGACGGCCGTTGGTGGAGTGGACGGACCTCGCACCATCCATCTGTGGGTACCGCGATTCAAATGCCGGTCGATCGCGTTGAATTTGCGAAAGAGAAGGAGATTTGGCGACAGGATTTCTCCGGGTTCTCCCGTTTCTCCTGTCCTTGGCCCCATTGCCCCGTCATCTTTCAAACTACATCAACATCACAATAATCCGCTCATCAAACCGTTCATCGTAGGTATAGCCGAGGTATAGTCATTTCGGAATAGCACAGGATGGCTGGTTTGGAAAAAATACTCCTCGAAGTTTTTCTCAGGGTCCCCAGTTTTCTCCGATTCTCGTACCATGACGCGGAGCATCCGGTGTACGAGCGGGAACATGTACGAGCGGGTCTTCACGCTCCGCCAAAACTCTCATCGTTGCCTCCGACCCCCCTCACTTGATTGTTCACCGCTTATCGCAAATATACGACTCTTTGTCCTAGTCGCTCAACTTCCACTGCTGGGTACCGAGATGCAAATCTCAGTCGAATCATGTGGAAATTATAATGCTCATAGAGGTTAAAGGTAGGATTTCTAGGGATTTTCCAGTTATTCTGTCTCACATTCCATTGCTCATCATTCAAATCATAAATGCCATCCATCAAACCAACCATCCTAGGTATGGCCAAAATTATTTGGCACTGATAATCTTAATAAGGAATAAAATCAGTCACGTTTCCTTCTCAATGAGCATGAGGATGCTCATCAGTTTTACGAATTAAACAAGATAGATCAAATAAGGTATCTTTGAGAATTCATTAAGAATCTTTGAGAATTATAATTTAGTCGTGCTTGCTCTGGCAATGATAATAAAACAATAATACACTGAAATATGAACGATAAGCCGTTTAATAAGAGGTCGATTTGCCGTTACCTTTTAACATACGTGAGACCTAAATAGAGTTTTTGAAACCTTTCATAGAATATTGGGAGTTTTCACTCACCGTTTCCTGCCTGATCTAACTCATTCACTTCTACAAAGCATGTGCTTGCCCTTTTCAGACGAAAATTGTTGGATTCTAATTATTGCGTTACAATTTCAAAACTATGATTCATCTTTGTAGAAGTACATGTTATACTCTATATCCCAGTTTCAAGAAAAACTCAGCACGTTCGCAAAAACACACAACACGTGAAAATTCTGGCATCATACTCGCGTAAGATAAACAGTTGCGTGTGTGTCGCGTTGGAGTCGTGCAAGCGTGTGTAGTGTAGTCACGAGATTACCTTTGAAAGTGTTAAAAGAGCCGAATAACTTGGGAATGCGACACATCACTCGCATGCATTGAGCCTACGCGACTGAATAAAATGTTCGTATACTGACGAATCATGTCTGTGTCATCACGACTGTGAAACTGTCATGTCGGTAATCTCGAGGTCTGGTTAGAAAGTATGTTTTGTATTTTAATGATAATGAGCAAGGGACATGAAATTTTAAAATGTGTAATTGAAAGATGAAGTTTAATTATAACATTAATGTATAAATTTTGATCAAAAATAGATTTGTGTCTCTTTCGTAAAAAAAAATAATATTATAAATGTTTCTTACTCTAATAAAAGGGTAAGTCATATACACAAACGCATATACATGAAATGTAGAGTTTTAAATGATGAATTGTCTGATTGATCAACTTACTACTTGGGAACGCTTTTGAACCAACTGATCTGTACTTTAAGGTACTTTGTTCCTTCTGCATTGCTGGCCGCATGTGATGGATTCTTTTATTGACTACTTCAAAGGAGGTTAAAAACTCATTAGTTTCATTTCTCGTTATAATTGGATTTTAAGTATTTAATATCAGCTCGTTTTTTTGCGATCGAGACAGAAATATATCAAAGGAGTTTTATTAGCATATTGCATTAAAGAATTTCATATTTAATAGAACGGAGATTCGTACACAGCACTTGCATATTACAGTCTGGTTGTACTTTTTCGTTTATATTTACATTAATGTATAATAATGGCATTTCAAATGGTTACCTGGATATGACGATTATTCTTTGCATGCAAATTTGGGCAGGTAATGTAATTAAGCAATAATTCAATAGATGTCTTCAAAAACGTTCTAGTTTTCCCTCATTATTGTTGAAAAAGTTATATTTGGGTCATATGTTTAAAAGGTCCTAAAATAATGGTTTTGGGACATCCATAAGAGAACACTGCTTATGGAGGCAAGGTTTCGTTTTTCACAATAAAGGCCGTAACACGAAATCCTTTATACGCTACTTTCATCTGTCTGGTCATCTACAAAGTACAATAATAAGCGATCAAATTCACTCTCGCTTTCATATAATGTTGAAGAGGTGATAGATGTCACTACAATTATTAAAAATAGAGATTCAGATGTTCAAGAATATAAGATGGGCAGTAAAATCAGAGAACCAAAATTCATTTATGTGTGTATGACTATTCAAGAGGGAGAAATATTTGAAATATCAGAGCATCGAGGTTAATAGCAATATGCAGGCTAGGACAAGGAAACGAAAGCTAGTAGATATTGGTTAAGAGTAAGGATAAGTTATTCTGGAAATGTGGAGTGGAAAAAATGTGTAAAATCTGTAGAGGAAGAAGATAGGGATCATGAATTAGAAAGTTGTATGAATACACATGTTCTGATTTTTTTGATCTCATTCCTTTTATCTATTTATTCCCCTTTCCTACGAAATGGGACAGTGAACATCAACTATTTTTTTCTTATATCAAATACTTCTATTACAAGTTTTATTTCTTGAATAAACAGGGACATTCTAAATGAAACATATAAGCAAGGTTTGGCATTCCTGAATGATAGAGATCGATAAAGCATTGCACGTTTCTGACCAGGATGTATTTATAATATGCTTCGGTTCGAATTTTCTTCTGAAATCATGTTTAGCTGCAATACGCCTGTGATCAATTAAAGAAAATTCTAAAAATAACGCAATTACACGTACGTAAATAAAGATCGAAGAGAAGATTTTGAAACTGATAGTAGTACTACCAACAAACCAACTAATTAAAACATTACGTATTTTAAAATCAAATTCCTTGAAATACAAATATCTTTAAAATCTTGAGCCAACATTTTGACACATTTTCTTCGTATTCAAAGAAATAAGGTGCAGAGCAAAAACGAAACCTATAAAGTTCGTGAAAAATCGAAAGGGAACGTTGCGAACAGCTGCTTCGTGCCAGGTCTCTTCCGGAGAAATCAGAGGGCGCGTTCTCACCTCGTGGGCGGTCGCGCGGGAGCGGAGGGGAGGGGAGGGCGGGGCGGGGCACGCGATTTACGCCGGCAACAGTTTCCGGGAGCAACTCGCGAGGCGCGCGTGGGAACAAAAAGGCTCGCGGAAAGAGTTCCATGCAACATATCGAAATTCTCCGCCTCCGCCGCCCGCGCCTTTCATTGGCGAGCGCGGAACGGCGCCAATTCGCGGAAGCTCGTCTGCTCGCCGCTGCGGCTTCTCCGGCGCCCTCTCCGCCCCCCAACGCCCTTCTCCGGCCCCTTCACCGCCCACGTCCCGGATCCGCGAGTTGAATTGTTCGGGGCACTCCTCTCTCTCGATCGCCTTCGACGCCGCGGCCAGCCCCACTGTCGGGCATTTGCCGTTCGCGCTTCCACCTGCCTCGCCGCTTCCCCAGCCATCCGTCCCTCCATCTTCGCTCTCGTCGCTCCTCTGCCTCACCGCTGCAGCTTCTCCAGAGTCCCTTCCCCCACCACCCTTCTCCAATCCCTTTCCCGTGGGGAAGATGGCTCAGGGCATCAACCGTTACTACTGTGCCTCTGGCCGGGAGGTTCTGGGTTCGAGTCCCCAGAGTGGCAGAATTTAGTATTGATAGTATCTTGTCAGTTAGTTCGAGATCAGTCTCTATCTGGAGGAGAATTCTAGCGGACAGCTGCTGTTATCGGTAGTTTTCCGTGGGATTTTTTTTTTTTCGATGAACACCAGTAGAATGTCAGAACAGTATCCTAACCAACGGGTCACGGACCACGCGCGATCTTTCCTTCGTCTTCCTTCTATCATCACCCCTTACTCACACTTACACTCTCATGCACTTCACTACCACACACACTGGGAGCCCGGTCGGAAGCTTAGAGCTTGTCCCGGCTGGGGCGGTGCCTCGCTGGTGGTACTTAGTCGGGGAAAACTCCTAAAGCCGACGGGTAGGTCTGAGTAGGGTCTCGCCATTCAACGAGGGAAGATCACCGCCACACCCTGGGAAAAATATGAACTACACTTATAGGACTAATGACCTTAGCAGTCGACGCGCCAGGAATCACTACTCAATCCAACCCGTTTACCACCCACGTTCCGGTTGAAATGTTTTGGGCATTCCTCTTTCTTGATCGCTTTCGATGCCTCTGCCAGCCCCTCTGCCGTTCCTTTCCCGTTCCCTTACCGCTTTCCCAGCCATCGCTCCCTCTATCTTCGGCTGCGTCGCCGTCCCCGCCTCCACGCTCCGTCTCTCCCTCGCGGCCGTAGCGCGCGGCCACCGCCGAGTTATAGGACGGGCGCGCACCGCAGCCAGCCTGAAAGAAATTCAATTTCGGCAGCGACGCCCACTTTGCATTCTGCATACATTTGGTAATGCGCTGAGCTAAGTGCTCGGCTCCCGAGGGCTGGCGGCGGCGGCGGCAACGGAGCGAAGCACTACCGCCCACCTAGCGGTGCATCGCCTCTCGTTCCGCCTCGCGCCTCGCCATGTGATCCTTCCCCGTTGCAGTCTTCTAGCCGCGCACGCCGCCGCGTGTTCCATCTAGTCAGGCTTCCCCTCTTGTTGAGAGCTGTGCAGTACGTAGCCATCCACGCTCACCCTCTCCGCGTTTAGTTCCGCTCGGAGCGCCGATCCGTACCTCAGCGGGCGCACCGCCCACACGTACACGCCACCCACACCGCCAGGTATTCTGCATATACTTCGAGTCGGTGCCTCACCACATACGTCGTCCCATTCTGCGCCACATACCAGGTCAGCCAACCCGCCGCCTGCCCCGCTACTCACATCCACACTACCAACCACTTCACACACACCGCAATGTCCCCCGCCACATACCCCGCCATACACCCCGACACACACCCCCACAAACACAGCCACACACATCACCCAATACCCCGCCGCCTACCACGCCTCATACCCTGCTACATATCCCGTCACATACCCCGCCATACACCCCGCCGCTACCACGCCACGCACCCTGATACACATCCCGCCACATGATCGGTCACGCACCCTCCACGAAATCTGGCAACGAACCGCGCTGAGAAATATGTACAGCATTTCTCATTTACAAGGTGTTAGTTTTCTAATCCAGATGGCCGAGATCGTTAAGGCAGTAGTGCTGTAGCGATCTCGGACCGAAGGATCGCAGGTTCGAATCTCGCCTCGGCCAGGGTTGTATTACGTTCGTCCTTTCACCCCTAACATCAGCATATAATGTCATCTTCACAGTTACCATACCGTTAAATGCAATAGCGGTCGCTAATGACCTAGAAGTTGATGCGACTTAAAATAACAAAAAAAATTAAGAACCTCCACCTTCAACAAACCAAAGATCTGAGACTGATAATCCAACGCAATAAATATCCTCCAGTAGTTAGACGTGTTAGAAACAGAAATCTATGCCAAATAGGTACATAATACATTATAAGATACCAATTCTTAAATTATTTAGATATTACGAGACAGGAAATTTAGTAAAGAGCATTGAGATATGAGACAAAACCACAAGAGAAAAACGATAAGCAGAAACTATATTTCTTAAAATGTCATTTAATTTAAGTAAAAATGTCCAAGGAAGTCACATACTCTTCGATAAAGGACTTGATTTACGGGCAGGGTGGGGCAGGGTGGGGCAGGGCGGGACGGGGTAGGACGAGGCGGGGCTACACAGGCCCATTTGGCGAGCAACGGCCAAAGAGGTATAAAAGTAGTCATTTAATTGAAGTAAAATTCCAAGAATGAAACAGACTCTTCCATAAAGGACGTGAATTTTTTATTAAAATTCATATGATAATATACGTAAAAGAAGAAATTTAATTATGTAAATATTTAATATAGTAGCATGTGCATGAATATGTTAACAAAAATATGTAAATATGTACTTCATATGTCAGAAATAACCGAGGAGACTATATAAAAATATATAGAACAATTATCCCTTGCTGTGCCTTACATTAAGCCTCTTGCAACGCACCTCACTACGTACATCGTTAGGTGCCCTAAAATGCATTTCGCCTCGAAGCCCGCCCACAGCCCCCGTGGCTCGCGCGCCGAGCCATTCGCCGCTCGTCATGATACACTAAGCGGGACGGCGGGGCGGAGCGTGGGGAAGGACGGGGCGTGGCGGGAGGGGGAGGGGCGGCGGAGGCCCATTTGGCGAGCGACGGGTCTCCGGCCGCTCTCGCTGAGCTGCCTGCGTCGCTTGGCCGGGTGGGGCTCCGCGCAAAGCTCTCCCTCGACTCCACCCCCCCCTTCCGCCACGCTCCCTCGCTCAGATTTCCTCGGCTCCCATTCATTGCGTCTTGCCGCCCAAAAGACAGCATCTGGCCAAACGCAATTTGCCAAACAGCTGGAGATTCTCTAGAATCTGAACTCAATTCTTCAACAAACAAAAAATATTCCTTGCTTAAAAAGTGAATTCTCTATTCAAAGCCACGTGCACGCGAGGATCGATTTCTAATCAGTAGTAATTGTATAAACTTGCTAACGGACAAGGAAAATGCGAATGGAGGAAAGAATTGCGAAAGAAGTTTCATTCAACATCATGTGTGTGTGATACGAGTAATAGTCATAGTCTTAACTTGAGAATGAACACTAGTAATTGCTTGACATTAATCAATACCTAGCGTTAATCGATACCCAATACTTCCATTTGAATGTATTCAGATTTGCATATAAATAGCAAAAACAATTACTACTGCCGAGTACTTCGTTCGCAGTTTGTAAGTTTCAAAAATGTCAAATAAAACAACAACATTAATCAGAAAACTATTCCAACAGCAGACATGCAATAAAGTATAAAAAGTTTTAAACGTACAACTACTCTACTTACATTCTGCACTTTTAGAAAAATAAGGCGAGTTCACAACAAGTATGACAGTAAAATTAAAATTTACCCCCACTAGTTGGCATTCAATCTATTTCGACTATCTGACGGATATTTTCATCTCTACATCGCTGTTCTGTAAAATAAAGAAACAGTACAGCAATGAAAAGGAACGTAGGAAATACTGTATGTATGTATGTAGTTGGCGCGACAACCCGTAAACGGGCTCAGGTCTATCGGCGACGTCACTGCCACGCGGCCATGGGTTAAGGGGCTACGTGTGGTTAGCTCGTAGACATCCTCACACGTATTCCGATCTTCTTAACCTGATAAGTGAATTTTCTCATTTTCACACAGCAGCATATACTGGTACACTGCAAGGAAAACGCACACTATAGTCTTGGCTCGACCGGAAATAAATCCCGGGGCCGCGTAGTGGAAAGCGAGCACGCTGACCTAGAGCTAGCCCGAGGACTCTAATGGTGGTTTTCTATGATTTCTCCGATCAATTCTAGGAGGACCTCGAAACGATACCCGAAAGCGCCGCGGATCATATGTGATCTTTCTTTCCTCATTCGTGTAATAGGTACGAGGAGGTAATATTGCCACATGTTTCTTTCTTTTAAAGTTTTGCTTTGTTGCGTCAATCTTTACAATGATTAGTTGAAAATAGAATGAAATAGAAAATTACAATATTTGTTTAAAATATTGAAATTACAGCTTCCCTAATTCTAAAGATTCTATTGTTTCTTTATAAGCAAGAAATGTGTCAATGTTACTCCGCAGGTGTCAAAGATTGCTACCTCCATTTATTACCATGAGTATGATAATGTTTAAATGTGTGAGTTAAGTAGGTAACAAACAAACAAATATAGTATTATTCAAATTTTATAACTATGTTTTTTTTTTGTTTTAGGCTGATTAATACACTAAAAAGGATAATCCCTAATTAATTAAGTTTCGGCAAAGAGATTTGGCTGCGTTACAATACATCACATATACTTAACGGTCATTTTAAGTTACATTTATAACCAAATACAAAAAAAGATTTATGTAATGCTTCTAAGAGACGTAACTAAGTATGGAAACGCAGCTAGAAAATACATTTACGACACAGACCGCGTTATTTGTTTTTAAGTTTGACAATGTTGCACACACGACCATGTTACATCACATTACGTACATCGAGATATACACAGAAAACTTCCCACCGACCCTGTCTTCATTCACAGTTGAAGCGCACGGAAACAACACCAGCTCACTCACGAAATTGTTCAGACGTTCAGTTCCTCCACCAACACCTCGCCTCCTTCTCATCACTGCTTTCCATTAAGGTGTGTTTGCACCTGTCCAAACATGCTTCAGCCGTTCGCAAGTTGGTAGTCGCACGGCGCGGTTGCCGGTGCGTCTGTTGTTTCAAGCTTCCACCGCCCGCACGCACCTGAGCGGTGGCGCTGCATTAATGAAAGAAAAGCAGCACACGGCGCGTGTGCTTCCCCTGCACTTCCGCCCGGATGCTTACGCGGGGAACCGAAATCTAAGTCGCTCGCCCCGCTCCGTTGGCAACGCGAGTTGAAGAGGTTGAAATTGCGTTGGTAAGATCTTATCGCAAAGGTTCAGTTCACGTACATAGGGAAAAGTACAGATTATTTCTCTTTTTAATTCAGTTAAACAAATTTGATCGATTGATTGCTTTGTGATTCCGGGCACGTCAACTACCAGGGTCATTAGTCCCATAAGTGTAATGCATGCTTTTTTGCTCGGGAGGTGGCGGAGATCTTTCCCCCGCTGTATGGCGAGATCTGGCCTACCGTCGGCTGGCGGGGTTTTCCCCAATCAAGTATCTCCCACCAACGGGGCGTCGCCCAAGCCGGGACAAGCTCTTAGCTTCTCACTGGCCTCCCGGCACGTGTGGTAGTGTAGATCATGTTAGTGTCTGAGTGTAAAGGTTGAGGATAGGGCATGGAAGAGGAAGGTGAGTGCGCGCGGTCCGTGGCCTGTTTGTTGGGGTACTGCTCCGGTTTTCGTCTGGTGTTCATCGGAAAAATCACGGAAAACTACCAATCAGAGCAGCTGGCTGCTAGATTTCTCCTCTACACAGCGACGGAATTCGACCTAGCTAACTAACAAGATAGTGTCGAAAATCCTACCACCGTCGGGACTCGAACGTAGGACCTCCCGGTCAGAGGGATTGTAGTGACATCAGTTGATGCCCTGAGCCATCTCTCCCAGTCAGTTAAACAAAGATATGTGTTTTTGTGTTCATGTAAACGTATTTATTTCCTCTGATGGAGATATTCAACTGGATATCCATACAGGTAATTTTCTGTGGTTTCCCCGATCAGCACCAAGCGAATGCTGGAGCATTACCTTAACAACCCGATCGCGCGCGCCATATCCTTCTTCATTTTGCCACATATGTTTGGGAATCAGTCATGGGTTACGAACTAGTCCCGACTGTGATAGTGTTTCGTTGAGGTTTGATTCCTGGAAGGGGTATCCCCACAAGCAGTCTTGTAGTTCCTCGCTGGATTTCACGTTCCAGTGGTAGAGACACATCACCACCTCCAGGAAAATAACACGAACTATACTTAAGGGAGTAGTAATCTAAGTACTTGACGCACTCGGAAACAATAAATACTCAAGTTGGTAGTCCGTTGGCGCGGTTGCCAGCAAGGCTTTTGTTTCAAACTTCTACCGCCTCCTACGACCGAAAGCGGCGGCGCTGCGTTAATGAAAGAAAAGCACATGGCGCGTGCCCTTCCCCGGCATTTCCATTCGGGTGTTTACGCGGGGGAGAAATCTAAGTCGCTCGCACGCTCCGTTGGATCCGCAAAATAAAGCGGTTGAAGCAGGGTGAGAACTCGAGAAGGAACAATGAGGACGACCATCTCTCCTTCTAGTACTCGATGGGAGAGCATTATCGTATCAGTCAAACGGCTCGATTATAATAATGGAAATGTATTGATAGCTGTCGCTGTGACAAGGGAACTTGGAGCTGTGACCAATACGCGTATTCGAATGCTAAGAACTCTAGTCCTCCGAAAGGCGTGGGTTTTTGCCTGGTCGGTTCTTCATATTATCCAGTTTCTTATCTATATATCATAATTGTAGTTTACGTAGCAAGAGCGTGAAACACTTCGCGACAGTGTTGCGAATATTATTTTTTAACATGAAGTGAGCGAAAGCAATGCGTCAAGTAAAGGAATATAAATTAAATATCAAATAACTGGAAATACTTCACTTTTACAAAAGTAAATAGATTCCAGTCAATGACGTAACACTTTTGTTTAAATAATAAACAAGACGTCGTCAAGACGAAAGACAATTGCGAATCGAAACAGATTCGCACACGCGTCATCATGTTTCGCACACTGACAAAATTACTTGTTTTAGACGTGGAAAACAAGCACAAGAAACCGCGTGTTAAAAATTCAAGTATTATTCATTTATTATCATAGTTGTTTCTGAGAGCGGGTCAGTGTGGGCGGCCTTGTGGCACCGCGGGCTTGTATTTCTGAGCGCGCCGAGAACAGGTCATTGATCCCGTAAGTATGGTGTATTTTTATCACGGATAGTGGCGGCGATCTCTCGCTGGATGGTGAGATCCGACACCGACCTACACGCAGTGCTCTGGTGTTTCCCCAACTAGGTATCTCCACCGACGGGCACCGCCCCACCTGGGTCAAGCTCTGAGCTCTTGACTGGTCTTCTGACATATGTGGCAGTGTAGGGTGTGTAAATAGGGGGTGAGATAGGATAAAGAAGAGGAAGAAAAGATCGCTCGTGGTCCATGGCCCGTTTGTGAGGTTAATGCTCCTGGAATCATCTGATATTGATCGGAGAAACCAGGAAAAACTACCTACCAGAGCAGCTGGCGTCTAGGGGCGTCCTCCTCACAGCGGCTGAACTCAGCCACCGTCGGGACTCGACACAAATGATCTCCCGGCCATAGGCACTGCAGTGACATCAGTGGATGCCTTGAGCCACCTAAGTCGTTCTACCCTTCATCGTCCTTTATTGAATAGAATACAAAAATAAGCAATCCATCTCACCACCTGCCAATGAAACGGCCTTGACCGGCCTTGACCTGCCTTGACCCTTGCTTAGAAATGTCTATGACGCTCTGGCGCTATGACGCAAGTAACATGAATCATACAACATGACACAGATGTGAATGTACATATTACTTTCTTTACAGACAAATTTTGTATTGTGAAGTACATCCCCATCAATATGGAGTTCCTCTGAAATCAAGAGGGGGAATGCAGAAACGGAGAAAGGACGATGTAGAACAACCTGGCTCTTCAGGACCTTAGACAAGCAAACAAATGAAGAAAATTGTTCATGCGTGGTACCTCTACTACTTAATACTATATGTCGGAAAAACATGTCTGTAAATTTTGTCATTATAATTTACTATAAAATTAAATTATTAACTAATTAACTATTAAATTCAATTAATTCGTCTATAACAAAATTAACAATATCAAGTAAAAATGTAAAGCATAAATGTGCATTTGCTTTTAGCACTTTTAACTAAAACATATTAATCTACCCAAGTACGAAACAAGAACGACAAAGAATTAGACATGTGTATGAAAAAGCTCTGGAATATAATATTACAGCTTTGTAATATATTATTACTTACTTATACATATATGTAATTAGAAAACTACATCTCAATAAACTTTTGTATTAATAGGTCAAGAAATAATATTCTGTGCAATATTGTCTTGTGTATCACAGAACGAAGTTGTTCTATGCGGATCAGATGTTTGTGCGAACTGTAAAACATTGCATCCAATATTTGCAAGTTTCCACTTACCTTGCGTAAGAAGGAAGGATATAATTTGTTTTTTGGCGCATAGAACACGTCTGAGAAATATAAATACAGAAGATAGATTTCTAATTTTTTGTAATTCCATATTATGTCTCCTGTGTATATTCTGTATTAAGATCATATACTTGTAACATAACGATCTTATACTTGATACTAAGGTAATATTAATTCTGAGATTTACTTTACTTACAACGTTGATTAATTCTGAGATTCATTTTACTTACAAAGTTTTTCCAAGATTTAACGATGTAGCCCTATATAAAATTGTAATACCTGTAAATACTATTTTATACAATAGTTGCAACGTATGAATTGTATTTTATAATTTTAGAAGGTATTTTTCAATCCTAAGATGAAGTCAGCAACTTTTGAATGGATATTCACTATCCTCATCAGAGTTAGAAACAGCAGTTGACCGCTTTTCTGAAGTCGTTGAACTTTTACCAAGCAGAGTTGGAGCTCGATCGACAAGAATATTTGAATAAATGGCGTTTATTAGGGCCATATTTTAGGCATCTTTTTTAGTTTTACTTTTACTAGCTCATATCCTTACTCTTATTTCCCCCTTCAATAGATTTCCTAATTTACTATCATTCTCAACATGTACATTTTCGAAATGTAAATTGCATACTTAACGAAATATCGAAATATACATTGAAAACACATTTTTTCACTGTACAAAATTATTTCTGTATCTGTCAACATGGCGAATGAAATAAACGAATGTTCCGTAAATGTGAGTTTAATTTGCTTCCTCTTTCAACTTGCGCGAGTGATATTCAACATTCGTGAACTCTGTGACATGTACTCTGACAACGTCCATTCGATATATCACACATGCAATTATTAATGGGTTGGGTCGTAATATACGCGCAAAAATTAATGTACTCGCTCGACTGCTGATTGAGGGACCACTGTCCAACCAATGAAGTAGATACGGATGCACAAAGAGGAAGGTCACAGCTTACAAATTCGCAAACCATTAATAACACAGCAAGAACTGGACATTGCATTACTGCAGAAATAATGCTACGTGTCGTACAGGTCTGATATGCAAACGTGTTGCGATTAGGCAAAACGCAATTACATTGCCACAATCATGTACACATTATTGTTTACGAAATATATTTTCTAACGTGAATAAAAATGCTTATTAATTATTTTTCACACTTAGCAATACAAAAGAAATAACAAGCATATTTTAAAACTGTGCTTTTTATTGAATACAGTTAGAGCAGCAAATTATACACTAATCGATGTTCAGTGTTAATGAAATGGTTAATACAACTTTCAGGACGTTACTTCCCATGAGTTCTAATATTTTAATGCTATTTCCTATTCAAAATCCTTACTACCCTACCTGACCCTTTCAAACTCTTTTTTCCATCTTTTCTTCTTTTTCTCTCCATCTCTCTCCGTCTCCTCCTTCTCCACTGGTATTTCTGTCTTTCTTTCCGCCTATCATCATCTCGCTCTCCGACACTCTCTCTCCCTCTCTCTCTCCCTCTCTCTCTCCCTCTCTCTCTCCCTCTCTCTCTCCGACTCTCCCTCTCTCCCTCTCTCTCTCCGACTCTCCCTCTCTCCCTCTCTCTCTCCGACTCTCCCTCTCTTTCTCCGACTCTCCCTCTCTCTCTCTCTCTCCGAATCTCCCTCCCTCTCTCTTCGACTCTCTCTTCAACTCTTTCTCTCACCGCCTCTCTCTCTCCCTGTAAACGATCACCTAAATTTTCTCCCAAAGGCTCGCTATCTTTTCCTTTCGGACACTTACTTTCTTTTTTTCCCAGTTCAATATTTCTTCTTCTTCGCCAGAGCCATTCCACCGCCTTCCCATCGCCACCAAACTGTTATTCCGGCTCGCCCTTTGCTGCTCGCGCCGCCGCGAGTCTGCGGCGCGCGCTCTCATATTCATAGGCTGCTCTAAGGAGCCTCTTCCGCGAGCCACGCAGGCGCTGCACGCCAGCACCCGTCGACAACGCCCACTTCATCACAGACACACGACAATAATTGTGATGCAGGGCAATACAATGCAGCTCACACGAGACAACGCATTTTTCTTCTACGTTAGATTTGCAACATCTCCAGAAAATTGAGGTAGGTTAATAGTTAAGCTACAGAAAATACAAATTAACCCTTCTGGAATTGTTTATTGTACCATAATACTTTTGTCTCGTAAGATAGGTCTTTTTTTATTCTTCTTTGGGACAAAAATTTAATGTTTCATATTTATATTTGAATGGCGATATTCTTTCGAAAACGTGCGTCGATGTAATTCCAGCGCCATGAACCATGTCCTCGTATTACCCACGAGATCATCTCTTTATTTTCTCGCTGTGCACATCAATTAAAACGAGTGTATCCATGAGATTGTGTCGAGAACAGGAATACTGAAATATAGGTACTGAAATCTGGAACTGAAAGATAGAACAAATCTTCAAAATAATTTGTTTTTGGAATATATCATTCTCTCTACTCCCTAGTAAGTAAAATTGGAAAAGTATCATGATTATATTTTTAAGAGAGCTGATTTTCGAAGTTAATTGATATTCTTTTGCTGAAGGACGGATGCATGTGTCTGTTATAACACAAAAACAAGTATAGAAAGATGCGGTGCACCTACAAAAACTTTATATACTTCCCACTAATGTTTGCTCTTTCCAGCTTTAATTGGAGAAAATCAAAGGATTCGTCCCAAATTCCCCCATACAACTTTCTTTATTTACATTCACGCAAAGCATTGATATTCCACTAGAGCCCACTGTAATGATCGGATCGCGCTAATGTTGCTTCCTAACACGCATCATTATCTAATGACTACAGGCTCAGTGTGTTCGGCTCCATTATCTTCTACAGAATGTATATCTGTTGTTGAATGCAATAATAACTACACCTGCAATAGTCAGAGCACATTACAGACCTATGACTATGGAATTACCATTGACCCTCAAATATTCAAATATTACAAATAAATTGAAACTACATTAGCATTCGAATCTTCCCTTCTATTTAACAGGCGTATTTTCATTTCCCAATCGCATTGTATAGATGACTTTAAAAACTACGCATGCCGTGCTCTCACTTTAACGGAATGTTCACCTCCTTAACACATACATTCACTGGATTGTACTACTACTTCAGAATATACGGGTTATCTGAGAAGTTTGTTTCCTGTATTCTCCCTCTGTTTCTTTCACTTAATATTACTTTGAATTTAGTCACCCAAATAATATGTCATTCAAATGTCACACCACTTTCTGATCTGTCTTGGAAGCCTTAGAATACATGTAGACGCTGTTTCCTAGTCAGTTCCAATGATTCTCAATCGATAGAATTAATATTAGTTTTCTCTCTTTCTCCCATTATCGGATTCAACCGCTCTCGTCTTCGCAACAGCTAATGCACTAATCGTTCCTTCTTCACATCTGAACACGAAATTACGTCTTCAATACGATATACACATTTACAGAAATGTAGTTGTGGATATAGTGGATACGTGCGTGTATTTGGGTAGCGAAAAGTTCAGCTTCGGCCTAGGCTAAAAAATGTAACCTCAAGACACGTAAGACACGTCCGCGTCTGTCGAAAAGTGATAATGTTACGAGACTCACCCGTCTGTCGCGCAGGCGGTGCCATATGCGTGGTAGTGGATGCAAATAGCGCGTAGAAATGTAAGACGTCAGATCGAATGTTACGTTGACGATACTGTAATATAAAGTATATGCTTTCATGCATTCATGAATTATAAATTCACAGCACAAGACGTCAGGAACAGCGAAGGAAGTAAAATCGGGGCCATAGAAGCGATATATAGCGAGCCAGGATGTCGGGGAAGGAATGACAGGGATACAGTGTGAGGCGAGGACGGAGGCGGATAGACGTGAGGTTGGGCGGGGTTTTCAGGACGGGACAGGGATGGAAAAGTCCGGAAGGGTTAACAGGCAATGTGGCGGGACAGGATTGGCGGGAAAGACTGGGAGAAGGGTTGGCGGGGTACGAGGGTCAGGTGGGTAAAAGTGAGAAAAGGTTTGGCTGAACAGAGTTGGTAAGGCCAGGTTGGCGCGGCAAAGTTGGCTCGGCACAGTTGGCTCGGCACGGTTGGCTCGGCAGAGTTGGCCGGCTAGAGTTGTCACAACAGGGTTGACTGGACAGGTGTATTAGAACAAGTTTGGCGGGACAGGGTTAGCGGGGCAGGGTTGACGGGACAGGATTGGCGGGACAGGGTTGGCGGGACAGGGTTGGCGGCACAGGGATGGCGGGACAGGGTTGGCGGGACAGGGATGGCGGGACAGGGTTGGCGGGACAGGGATGGCGGGACAGGATTGGCGGGAAGGGGTTAGCGGGTTAGGGTTCGTGGGACAGGGTCCCGATTCCGAAAGCAGGGGCGGGGGACGGGGGGAATGGTGGGGGCGTAGATGTGGGGCAGTGGGGTCAGCAAGCCAGTGCGACAAGCGCGGGGCGGTGCACCTGGGCGCCGAAGCGGATTCACGGCGCCGGGGCGCGGGCGCGTCGTCCAAATGGATTCCGCCCGCGCAATTACGGCAAGACGGAAACGGGTTGCCCCCCGGAGCGGCTTCATTCGTTGTAATTACGCTCCCTTTGCCGCCTTTATTATTATTCCCCCTATCCTTTCATAAACCAGCCGTGCTTAAGTGCCACGCCGCCGTGCTTTGGGCGAAAGTTTAAAATGAGCTTTAAAAATATACGTCCGAGAGAAAGGGCTTATCTCCGGATACAATTTGAATCGCATTTTTGCCAGGTGAGAGGGGGTTAGGCTAAATTCATGTTAATTTTAATTTCACATTCCTCCATTAGATTTCCTGGATAATAATCCACGCTGACAAATTTATTAAAGGGACAGTATGAATGTAGTTCTCTTGGGAATGCTGCAGCGGTTCGAGTGATATGGCGAAAATGTTGGAAATTGCATGCCGATTTAATTTCATTCCGCACAGTTCGGAATACTCATTCATCCCGTTTGGTTCTGAAGCGTAAGATAGGAAGGCGGTAGGAGAGGATTACGGATAAGGAATGCTATATTAAAATATAATTTAATTTAAGAATTGATTAAATTAATTATGCTAAAATTCTCTAAACTTGAATAATTCGTTTTTACTTTGGCAAGCTAACTAACGGAAATAACTTCACCAGCATATTTTATCGATCCAGAAGTTGAGCTGAAGGAAATCAATTTGACCAGCCGAAAGTCGATAAGCGAGTCATCTGCTGAACGACGGTCAAGTTGTTGATTTAAAACTTGCTGAAATTTTCACCTGAAAGTCGATCATGTAATTCTGCTAAAAATCTAAAAGTGCTGGATTTCCAGAAAGTATAAAGTGATGTATCTACAGAAATCTTGCTAAGTACCTACAAAGTTCATCAAATGGTGCAACGTGAATAAACGTCGATCTAGTTGTGCATCTTAAAGCATTCGTTCGAGTGGTGGGACCAAAAGTAAATCATGCAAGTGGTGGATATGAAAGCATATTGCTCCAGTTGTCGATCTGAAGGATGTCGATTAAGTTCGAGACCTGAAGAAAGACGATAAAGTAGAGAAAAGTTAGAGCAAGACAATCAGTTTGTTGATCAGCAGAAAGTCGATCTAGTATTTGTGCTAAAAATCGAGTAGTGTTTGTTCTGAAGTCGATTTAGTTGATGATTTGAAACAATTCGTTTAAATGATTTATTGAAAGAAATTCTTACAAATCGTTGACCTGAATCTAGTCGATAGGTGTTGTGGTGCGTTATCGTTGGCATCTTTCATGAAATAATTGTAAAGGTTGTCATTGCCAACAAAAGTATTTAATGTAATAGCAGCTTTCGATGGCTTAGCCATCATCATCAGTTGTCTGATACAAGTAGAAAAACAAAACATTAGTACGTGAATACAACAAGATTATGATAAAGGTTACAAATAATTTACAAATTTTTTGGAAATAAATTTAACATTCAAGAAACAGGAAGAAAGAAAAAAGTGGGGGGGGTTAAGTCATTAATGCTAAAGAAAAGCGAATGAAATAGAAATAGGAAACGTAAATTTTTTTTAAACAGAGAAACAGAAATGTAAGTTGAGCCACTTCTTACCTGCTGGATGGAAGCCACAAAACGACTACGCGGGGTCGGGCGAGGCAAGGGGCTTAAGTACCCGGGGGGTGGAGGAGGGCAATGGCCTGGGTGCGGTGCGCATCGCTGTGCCGCCCCCGGCGGGGTGCGGTGGTGGGAGTGCGGTGGGAGTGGTGTCTAATAGTAATTTTAGTAAAGGAGAAGGACTATGGTTGATGTTTTCATTCAATAAGTTATTATTTAAATGAATATGTAGGTTTTCTAAAGTTAATCTTGTGTGGTAGTGGTTTTCTATTTCTAGTATACGAATGTCTGTGTGTGGATTGAATGTATGGCCTGTCTGGAGTAAATGATTGGCAAAGTGAGATCTACCGGTGTTGTGTTTCCAAGCATGTTGTGTTACAGCACAGAACTCATTAACAACATACTACGCCGCAAAATAGTCAAACAAAAACAAAAAATGTACACTACACTTTCTCCTATAACAAAAACACCGGACAAGTACACTTGCTTACCTTATTTTGGACCCCTTTCAGAAAAAGTCGCACACAACATTCACAAAGCAGGTATCAAAGTTTCATTTAAATCACAGAATTCCCTCAAAAAAATGCTGTCCCCCAAAAAACACACAGATCTTTTAGAAAAAAGCGGCGTCTATTCTCTAAATTGCCACGACTGCGTAGCCAAATATATTGGTCAAACAGGCAGAACTTTCAACACCAGAATCAAGGAACACATACATGCTTGGAAACACAACACCGGTAAATCTCACTTTGCCAATCATTTACTCCAGACAGGCCATACATTCAATCCACACACAGACATTCGTATACTAGAAATAGAAAACCACTACCACACAAGATTAACTTTAGAAAACCTACATATTCATTTAAATAATAACTTATTGAATGAAAACATCAACCATAGTCCTTCTCCTTTACTAAAATTACTATTAGACACCACTCCCACCGCACTCCCACCACCGCACCCCGCCGGGGGCGGCACAGCGATGCGCACCGCACCCAGGCCATTGCCCTCCTCCACCCCCCGGGTACTTAAGCCCCTTGCCTCGCCCGACCCCGCGTAGTCGTTTTGTGGCTTCCATCCAGCAGGTAAGAAGTGGCTCAACTTACATTTCTGTTTCTCTGTTTAAAAAAATTTTACGTTTCCTATTTCTATTTCATTCGCTTTTCTTTAGCATTAATGACTTAACCCCCCCCACATTTTCTTTCTTCCTGTTTCTTGAATGTTAAATTTATTTCCAAAAAATTTGTAAATTATTTGTAACCTTTATCATAATCTTGTTGTATTCACGTACTAATGTTTTGTTTTTCTACTTGTATCAGACAACTGATGATGATGGCTAAGCCATCGAAAGCTGCTATTACATTAAATACTTTTGTTGGCAATGACAACCTTTACAATTATTTCCTGAATCTAGTCGGCCAAGTTCATCTGCAGAATGTCGTTAATGTGCTTGAGCTTATGAAACTCGGCAAATTTGATTTGCTGAAAGTCGTTAAAGTGGTTGATCTGAAAGTTGTAAAGTGTTTGTTTTGAATCAAGTCGATAAAATGGTCTGAAACAATTTGATCAAGTGGCTGATCAAAAGAAATTCGATTAATTGGTTAATCTGAACCAAGTCGGCAAAGTTCATTTGCCAAATGTAGTTGATCTGTACCAAATCGGTCAAGTTGGTCAACTACAGAAAGTCGATCAAGTAGTCGATCGACTTTGGATCTATGAAAGTCGGCAAAGTGGTTGTTCTGAAATTCGATCAAGGGTTGATCTAAAACTTGATGGTGGTTGCCCTACTGAAGTATGATAAAATTGTAGATCCCGAATAAAATCCACTCAAGTGTTCGATCTTCTGAATGTCAATCACTTAGTTGAGCTACTTAAAACCTATCAAGTGCTGGCTAAACAGAAAATCGATCAAGTTATGTCTCTACAGAATGCGTTTCAAGAGGTAGATCTGCTGAAAGTGGTTGAAGTGGTTGCCCTACTGAAAGATAAAAAAAATGTAGATCGGGAATAAAAGCCAGCCGCTCAAGTGTAGGATTCGAAACGAAGTCGATCAAGGAATGGAACTGAAAGCAGATTTAGATTTGACAAGTTTGATTGTTTTAATGAGAATTATATTTAATACGCTACCTCATAATATTTTTATTCGCGATTGTATTTTAGAAATTAGAATTTTTGTATTTTAGATTTGTAAACTTTATAGTTGTTTATAGCGATCATTCGTGATTTAATAATAAATGCCATGTGTGGTAGGTTGGCTCAGTACTTCCGTGAGAGTGTGGAGTAATCAAGCACTGACAAAATGAATTATTTTTCAAATATTTATTTCCATAAATAAATTCAAAAACGTTAATCATCGGTTGGTCTTGCAAAACAGTGTCACATGAACTAAAACCGTCAAAGTTTAGAAGTTTCGGTCTTTAGTTTTATTTAATCAGTATTTCACCTGTTTTCAATAAAAAAGGTTTCTTGCCTTTTTAGAACATTGAGTATGTAACCTTATTTAACTGTTTCAAGTTTCACGGTAAAGAACTTGAACCTGTAATAGAAAAGCAAAACAAAGATGCAAACCATTGAGCCAGCAGAGGCCGCTTCAAGCATAATATTTGAAAAATAAGAATTGAATGCTTCGTACTTGCAACAATCTTGCAGAACTAGGGCCTTATACCTTCTAAAACTCAGGATTAGAACAAAGAATATTTATTTGCTTTGTTTTATATTTAAAAAATAAGCAGAAAACACTTTTAATACTGCCATTGTAATAATGTAAGATAATTAGTTTTGGGAAGTACTTTGCACTACATATGTTGAGGAGAAGAATATAGAGCGGCCATTACTGATTCAAGTATTTGACTACTACCAAAATTTTGCAAATATAAAGTGGTCACTATTGGAACTAAATTGGGGCTTGGAAATATTTTTTAAAAATATAATTAATTAAAAACTGGACATTTTAGACAAGTGATATTTTAAAACATAGGTATGCTAATTGGCCATTGAATTGGACATAAATAAGTTAGTACAGTAGCCCAATAATTTTGAAACTACGAAAATGTTCTAAAGTGCGGCCTCTTTTGGTGGTTTTACCGAAACATTAAAAAAATGTTTTATTTTTAGATGGTTGGCTGATTGAAGATGAGGCTGGTTCTCGTGTGTCAACAACCCAAATGAAATGTGCTATCCCTACCTACCGAATTTTTGATCGTAAAGGTGGCAAGGGCACTCTAAACTAAATACCTGAAGTCCGAAAATCAAGAAATTGTTAGAAGTTTCCAGTTGGAAAAAGGAACAAAAAAAATCGTTCTCCCAAAGTTGTCTTCCAAAGTCTTACAGTTGGTAACCATACGAAAAAATTACTTCCCAAGCTCTAAAACACATTTCATTTCACGATTCCACTAACATTGTGCTGATCATACTGAAACTTCTGTGAGATTGTTTAGATATGACACTAAGCTTAGTATAATGGAATTTACATGGCCGATGTAGGAAACTGAGTGCCAACCAACTCCTACTCTTCTCTTCCCACATTCAAAACGTTCTATTGCAGAATGTTCATTTTAGATGTAAACTTGCATATTCCTTTTCAATTGACATATTTCCTTTTACGCAAATGTCATTTCTGAAGAGTTCGAAGTTTGATTTCCGGTGACATTGATGCCGGAAAGTTATTTCCTTGGAAATATTGTTGAATGTTGCATTCTGGTGTGAATGTTACATTCTTCACCGATGTAACGTTATTTCCGCTTAATAAAAATCTGAGAAACGAACTATGTTAATGCAAAAGGACTAAGAAGTAACAATAGATATAAAGATTCCAACTCCAGAAGTGAGTATTTGACAGCTGATGAGTCTTACTAAGAAAATATATTTTAGGATGACTTAAAAAGTGGGTAGGCAGTATTGCTGTAATTAGAATATGGGGAAAATGGCATTAGGTATAATCTATTTCGTTTCGACAAAAGGAGCTATTTCAAGTTACGGTATTTTGTTTACGCAAGGAATTATTTCGTCTTCAATAAGTATCGTCGGAAAAGTTTTTTGTATTATGAATACGTTTAATTGAGTAATTACGACGAGAAATATTATTCACTAGCCACTACACATTTTTTAATTACGCGAAAAATGTTCATGCTAGATGTGCTCTAAGAATAATACTCTTGGGGTTCATTTCTGAGGAGAAAAATTGCACGTCGGCGTAGGTTTTTTCGCGCGCGAGCGGTTCCGAGAAAGGTTCTCTCGCTGTTGATTTCTCGCACTGCCTCCGTGGCTGCCTCCGCTGCTTCCTCAGCCCCTCGCCTTCTGTAGCGTCGTCTCTATCCCAGACTGAGCACCGTCGACTGCCTTCTCCAACGCCCCTAACACCACAACCGTTCTCACCGCTCCCAACAACTCCAACTCTCGTCTCGTGCACTGTCCCCGTCTCTGAAGACCCTGCCTCCGCCATGCCTCTTTTTTCCTCCGGCGCCGCATCTGATTCTGCCAAGCTGGTCTGTTTCACAGCCTACATCATCCCTGTTTCCTCCATTCCCCATTGCCTACTGCGCCATTTCCCCCCTTATCACACTCATTACTACCCTTCCCTTCCCATCCTCGCCGCCCTCCCTATTGTCGCCGACCTCCCTACGGCCGCCGCCCTTCCTACCGACACCGTCCTCCTTAACGACACCGCCCTCCGTACCGTCGTCACCCGCCCTGCCGTCGCCACTCGCCCTACCATCGCCACCGCTCTCCCAACCGTCGCCGCCCACATCCACAACGCCGTCCTCCACCCCCGCCGGCAATCCAACTTCGCCGCCCACGCCACCCTCATCACGGACGCCGCACTCGCCACCCACACCGACAACGATTCCACCACCCATATATCTAACATTGTATCCTCATCCTGCCGCTTCCGGCCACTTCCACCCATTCTCCAACATTGTACTCGCCACCTTCCGCCTCTCCGATATTACAAACCTCGTCGGTCTTGCCAAGTGAGACCCTGGAATCTCCTCCCAACTACTCCACCGCCCCCGCCTCCTCATCTCCACCGTTCCACCTCACATCGCAAACAACCTCGCAACCTGCGCCGAAGCCGCCACTAGCCATCGCTTTCGTCGCCTCTGCTGCTCAGGCTCATCTTGCCTCTCCCGGCGCCACCCCCCCTTCTTCTGCGCGCGCGATGAGAAGGAAACGAAAGAGCCTTTCGGAGGCGAAGCCATCTCCTTGCGACGCAACTTGGCTCCGCCGCTAACAAGGCGCGAGAATTTCTTAAATTGGGACGGAAACTGCCGGCGCGAACTCGCCGCCTGCGCCCGTCTGCGTCGCTAGCGTCGGCCCGCCCGCCCGCCTGCTATTACCGCAACTTGGCATCTTCCCCGAATTTTACAAAGAGTTAGCATATGTAGCGTCTCACTTCATCGCGTGGCGCCCTGACAGGATGAGCGATCGCCCCCGGCGAATTTCTCGGGGCGCACAGTGGGCTGTGATGATTCCGAAAGAGAAACAAAGGGGACGATTGAAGTGATTGATTGGTGCTTTGGAGCACGACAACTGCTATGGTTATTAGTACAGTTAGAGTAATCAATGTTTTATCCTGGGAGGTAATCGTAGTTTTTTCCCCCACTGGAGAGTGAGATCTGGCGCCGACATACACGTCAGCTTGCGGGGAATTCTTCTTCAATGTTTCATCCTCCATCGGGACTTCCCTCGGGACAAGCTCTTAGTTTCAGACTGATCACTTGTGTGGGAGGGATTGTAGTGCATGTAAGTGTGTGTCTACGGAAAGGGGATAGGACAAGAAAGAGAAAAGAAATATCGCGCGCGGTGGAAAACGGGTGAATTCGACCGAGCTATGAAGGTAGTATCTAAAATCCACCACTGTCAGAACTCGAATCCTCAGACCTTTTGTTCAGACGTTCCGTTCAACGGTAGTGCTGGCTCCGAGTGAACTCAGTCGATTGAAGGGCAGTTGTCTTGCCCGCAGGTGTCTTTCCTGGGAGAGTACCCAGAAAGAAACCAACGGCTTTAATTATTTCCTGATTTTCTAAATATTGATATCATCATGTTCATTGAATTTTAATGTTTAACATTAAATTTATTTCAAACCATATCTGACATTTAGAGTTGTCCAATTTTAATACGTCAGCGCTGCAACCTCTTACTCAACTAGGGAGCCCTGAAAGGCCAAAGTTTTCCCATCTTGCAACACTTAGAAATAAAGATGATTTCGGAAATTGCAGCAAAAATTCTCTCTTTTCTGTCAATAACGTGACATCAAAGACATACTAAGACATGTTCCCAACTGCGAAAGGCTTCAATTTATTTCTTTTCTATTCACCCGAGGAAACATTTGCGTTGGTGAAAAAATGAGTTGCAAATGTAGGACTAAAACATAAAATGAATACGCCCGGTTTTAATGATTTTTTTCGGAAGTTCTCTGTAATTTCAGTGTTCTCAATGTTGTTGCAAAGAGATGCTCGTTGCTCACTTGTTGCAAGGTCTCTGTTTTACAAACGGAATAAAGCTCACAACAAAAGGTTTCATTACTCTGTGTAGTGTCCTCTTTTGTGCAGCTTCATGAAGAATTGCAATTTTTCTTTTACGAATTTATCGTGGGCTTTATATCATTGTGCCAAGAGCTACAAATGACTGTGGGTAAAAATTTCAGCATTATATCATTTGTAATTAACAGCGCCATCTTTCAAAGTGTTAGGTGTCTCACTCTTTTATCTCCATAGATTTACGCATGTTGGGATAATGGTTTCTATCCATTGGTTGCCTCTCGTTTCGCACCTTCTGGGCCGCCGACGTATTTCAGCCCAGTGTGTGACGCCCTTCGCACAACGCGAGGCGGGGAGTGAGGAAAGGGGCGGGGAGAGGTTCATGAATACGTTATTATATCAATAACGGCAGCTCTTCGCTTGAGAGAAAACGTCAAGCTGCGCAAACAAATGGAAAGAAAAACACACCCGATTGGAAATTGCAACTCTGCTGAAGGTAAACTTACCCCAAAATTAATTGACGCGATTCGTAGTTCAATACAGTTATTCCTGCATTCGCATTTCCGCGCTTCAATTTAGTCGTTAAAATGCATTTTCCTTCAAGTATAAGTTTCTAAATGCTCACTAAATAAAACCATGGCGTTGTTCAAAAAAAATCTTAAAAGACAATAGTCCCTTCAGAAATGTCTTACGAATTACGACAACGATTTTTTTTTCATTTCTTCAAGGTTAAGTAAAACATTTCTTGATTGTCCAATGGATGATCGGTGATACCAGCACTTAATTTCGTCACTCAGTAACTCAGTAATATTTTTATTAACTATTTGTACCTGCAAATTAAAATAAATTGAACTTTCAGATTTTTTCAGCGGAGAAGTCTTATATTTAATGTCATAAATCTTATCAAGATATGAATGTCAATTCCTCTTCCATAAAAGTTAAAAATTGGTATGTCAAGTGCTATCGCAGACTGAATCGAAAGTTCAGAGTATAGCCAGTTAAGTTTCGATAAAGAATATTGTAGCCAAATCAATGAAATTTCTTGAACATCATTCAAAACCTCCAATGAAACGTTGAGGAGCATAAATTATGCAAAATATTTTCTGAAAAGCATCAATTTTTTTCATCCTATAAATTTTTAAACAAGTTAGAAAATATTAATGTATTTACTATTTAATGAGATGGGGATGACTGATATATTCGTATTTCTAGAGATTTACATTACTACTACTCAATGATATCGATATTTTTCGGGTATTTTTTACCACTCTACTGCCTCAACACCTCCGTCTGCTCTTCCTACAAGTCCGACCAACTCCCGACCAACAAGCTCTGCCCACTTCGCTCATTTTACTCTCCCCTTTCATATCTGCACAATCTCGCCTAGGTTAATTGAGAATTTCGTTTAACATTTTGTAGAAAAACATATTTGGTATTAACATTTTGAATTGAATTCCAGTCTCCTGTTACCTCAGACGCTTCAAAGCATTCCTGGAAAGTTTGAGAGCTGTCGTTCAAATTCCTTAAAAATGTCTCAGTAACGTGTCTTCATAAATACCATACACACACATTTATTCACTTTTGTCTAAAATGTTAGGAATGAGAGTATACATACTATGAGAATGGTTCTGACTTTCTGTTATATATTTCCACCACGATTGCAATTAGAGATTCCTCCTGCGTGCCCTTTCTAAAACTCGAAAACGTATCCACACTTCTACTTACTAGAAAATCACACTTCTGGGAAATTGTTTCCATAATATTGTTATCAAAATACAACCATCGTATGCATATAATAATAATGACGTACTCCTTAAAAAACCATGCATGTATTATTTTAAATGCAAACAAAAACAAATGTTATTTAAAGAGATATCATCATGTGTAGTACAATATTAAACTGCGTCTCTAAATTTCATATTTAACATCATGAAAAAGAAGCACAAACTCATTTCCTTTTTCTTATTTTCATTTAACCCAGTCCCATCTACATGTTCATATTTCCTGAAGCTAATTATATTTGTGTTTCGCACGCACGAAGTAACATTATCCAACGAATTTTCTACCTGCACACAAATTCTTACTACATATTTTTCTTGCTATGAAATTTTATTTTAAATGTTTGTTCTGCCTCAGACTTTACGCTCCTCTCTGACAGCATAACATTAGTTAAGAAGAAAATGCCCCGAGTTCATCAGAGAAGAAACAGTAATGCACTTCCATCCGTATATTTCGAGGTAAAAATAATTCTTTTTCATCCAATGCGAACTCTCGAAAGAGAAACCACTTCCGTTTTAACCCTGAAATTATTTATCTATTTACCTCCATCATCGAAATGTCCTCCATTGCCCGATAGGACTTATCTGTGACTTGTCGGACAAAGAATTGACACGACACAAAATCGACAACCCGCTGTGAGTATTGCTTGGAATTATTCTGTCCGACATAAATTGAAGGTATTTGTAAAAATGAATACAAACAGAATATGTCCACCTTCATGTCCTAAATAGATGAAAAATGACTAATATTTTGTGCATTTTTAAATATTACATTAATTCATTTATGTCAACAAAATGGTTTACAGTGAGATTTTTTAAAACACATTTTTAGAGATGTGTAAATAACAATTGAAAATATTAAATATTTTTTTAAATATATTACAATTCATTACAACTATTATTAAGAGTGCTATATGTTATTAAATTTTATTGTTTTCGTACCCAAATATGTTGAACACAAATAAAATATCAAGAATTAAAATGTAATAAACGTGTCTAATTTTTATTTTCAATATTCACCATTCTTAAAAACGAGTATTAATTTATTCCAGCACTAATTGAGCTGTGTTTTGAGCATTTCTTTTAATATTATTATTAACTGAATTATGTCTTTAAATACTTTACAGTAATATTTATTATTTTTTAATATTTTTAGAGAAGTGTGAAAAATTACTCAAACATTAAATATTTTGTTCAAAATATATCTATAATCCATTATTATTTTTATTAATAATAGTAATAATAATAATAATAATAATAATAATAATAATAATATTGATTTTGATTGTTTTCGTGTCTGAATACATCAAAACATTATCATGGAGCAAAATGTACAAAAAGTGCTTAATTTTTATTTTCAACATTCAACATAAATTTATTTTAGTTTTTATTGGATCTTTTGAGGTAAATCTGTATGCATCCTACATTTGTATTACCATTTTTACCTCATTGACAGTTTCGTAAACGTTTTTAATAAAATGTATTATGCATTTGAAATATTTTATAATAATTCAAATTACATAACTGTTTTTCAATCAATTTCAATTTACTTCATATCTTCTCTAGATATGTAACACCTGGTAATTATGAGGATTTCAAATTAAACACGTAATTTTCATAATCATAAAATAATGAAGTATTCCTCTTTAATTTGATTTTATTGATATAGTCTGCAGCTGCATGAACTCAAACCACAACCTGTGTTATTGAGTACAGCAAACCATCTTTGTTCAAAAAAAGCTTTTTACTGAAATCATATTTTTTATTGATATCGGATATTTATATTAATGTTTTTATAAATAAAATATTTTAGACAATGTATTAAATTGATCGAATATATTCATAGTGTTTATAGCAGATAAGTTATAAACTATTTGTTCTACAGCGAAACACTTTTTAAAATGTTGGTAAATTTACTTCATAAAATTGTAGTACTAGGGTGGAAATGGTACAAAACTGTTGCATATTTGAACATGTCTGCATATGGTAGCGTGACAAGCGACCAGTTACTTCTCTTTGAATTGTCTCAATGAGCCAACGTATGCAACTTCTAGTGTTTATAATCCGCAAATATATTTGGGCGACCTACAATTCCAACTTGAACATACAGGTTTCCGCTTTCAACGCTCTCATCTATAGCTTGTAGTTAGACGTTTCAACGAACCCAGTGCATCAAAACGTTTGTGAATTCCGAAAACCCATAAGATGGAATGATAGTAGGACCAGCTTCTATTCCAGCAAACCTTTTAGTTCAAGTTTGGAGTTAATTTGCAAAACATTGTGAAAATATTTTAGAAGCTTTTTAAAATGTAATTCTAAAATTAAAAATGCGTTTCCGATTCTCAGGATGAGTTCGGCCTGATCAATCAGAAAGTTACAATCTGAGGAAAAAGGCT
This sequence comes from Gryllus longicercus, assembly GCA_038098605.1. Taxonomy (NCBI): domain Eukaryota; kingdom Metazoa; phylum Arthropoda; class Insecta; order Orthoptera; family Gryllidae; genus Gryllus; species Gryllus longicercus. The sequence continues at coordinate 2,091,293 of JAZDUA010000150.1, forward strand.
GTGTTTCCACGTTTCCAGTTTCCACGTTAATGTTCAAACACAGTCAAACGGAAGGAGTTCTGAAAAATTATTTTTTCTATGCCGGGAACCCCACAAACGTGTATTTCCGTCAAAATCTCTATATCGATGTTTTGCAGCAGATTTTTTCGAATACTGCAAATATACTTCCGGTAGTATAGTATTAGTATTATAAAAGAAAGTAAAAATAGAAGAATTATGGTTTATTTTCTACAAAAAAATTACAGAGACATGAAAATAAGATGTTAAAGTGCTATTTGTATGAATTCCCAAGCTCATTCACTCTTTAATCAATTTTTAATGTATTCATTAACTTTGTTTCAAGCACACGTTTTTTTTTCCTTTTACTGGCCAGAATGAGGTTTTCACACACGCACACACAGCAAATGGTTAGGGTCCCGTTGAGAAGAGCGACTGGAAACACTTACGAAGGTATTATAAGAGATTTGTTAAACGATGATCAGATTTATGGTCGTCAGGGCGGATTTTGAAATCAATATCTAGCGTTGCAAAAACCGCCCCACCGTGTATAAATCTGAAAACTGCTTAAGAAAATTTAAAGTCATCCAAGATCTATTTGACGCTACATACATTGCCTCCCACGTCCATAAATAAAAATTTTACTTAAAAATCACAAAATAAAGTAGGACACAATATTTCGAGTATATATCAATTAACACGATGGATTATTACTGATATTTTGTACTTGTATTTAATCAAAAACACCTGTTTTTGCCATTTTTTTCTTCTCAGAAACCTTTTCTTGTGCGGTCTTCAAGTAGTTCTCCACAGTAATACTAATGAATCACCGGTGTTGCTGCACGAGAAAAGTTTGTCGTTTCGAGTATGGCTTGTGAAGGAAACAAAATCTGAATTAAGTATATTCCTACTTTACGCGGGGAACTCTTAGAACTGAGAGAAAATGGCCGTAATTTTCACACTCGTACAGGGGATATTCCATACTGTATTTTTTTACGTGGTTCTATTTTGTTTTATTAAAGAAGCACATTATTAAAATGATAAATCTCATTTTTTATGTTCTGCTTTTCTCCAAAATAATGATTATTAGTGATTCCAAGCGCGTCAACGGCTTAAGTCATTAGTCTCCTGAGTGTAGTGGTATGTTTTCATCGCGAGAGGTGGCGGTGAGAGTTCCCTGGCAGCCGAGATCCTGCCCCTACCTACATCGGCTTGCGGGGTTTTCCCCAACCAGGAATCTCCCTTCAGTCGGGACAAGCTCTAAGCTCTCGACTTGTCTCCCGAAATATGCGGTCGTGTAGTGCACGTAAGTCTACGTGTGTGTAAATAAGAAGTGGGGGAGAAGGAAGATGGAGGAAAGATCGCACGCGGTTCATGGCCCGCTTATTGGGGAATTACTCCCGCATTCGCCTAGTATTGATCGGGAAAAACATGGGAAACAACCGATTAGAGCAGTCTGTCGCTGGAATTCTTCTCCAGACAAAGGCTGAATTTGACCTAAATGAGAAGCGAGTGCCGAAAGTCCAGTCATCGAGGGGACTCGAACATTAGAACCTCGTCGTCAGAGCACCGCAGTTACAGCAGTTGATGCCCAGAGACACCTCTCCCGATTTTTTATTCAGAGATCAAGCAACACTAATTCCTTCCGACGTGAATTCGAGACGTACAATGAGCCAGCCCCTTAAGGAGAAGGGCCAGGCCTCTAGGGGTTCAGGGCGAATCGCCTCGCTGTGGCGACGGCGGGCGACGGGGAGCGCACGTGCGGCGAGGGGGCGTCATTACTGGCGGCGCGGGCGGGCGAGTGGGCGGCGCGGGCGGCGCGGGCGGCGGGGCGCGTGAATGTTTCATCCGGCCTCGCGCCATCGATCGGCGACCCTCCGCCCCCGCCCCCGCCCGCGCCCGCGCCCGCGGCCGCGCCGCTTTACGGGGGCGTAAAGAATCCGGGCCTACCGCCGCCGCCGCCGCCCACCCGGCCGCCAACGCGACCACCGCTCCGCCACCCCCACCGCCGCCGCCGCCGCCGCCGCCGCCACCGCCGGGCCGCTGTTTTGTGGCGCTTTCCCAGAAGGACCTGCTCTCGCCTCCAGGAGGCGACACGGCGACGGCGTCCGCCTCGTATAGCGGCGTTCAATGCGCGATGTTAACGATAGCAGATACACGGTACAGCGAGGGCGAAACAATGCAGCTTCTCGTTAGTGCTTATCCTCACCGTGAACAATAAAGGATCTTGTATTGGAAATTCGTGTTCATCAAAGTACGGGGGAGGAGCCAATTTTCTTGCAAATGGTGATATAGATTAGTTAAAGAACTTTGGAGATATTCAAGATTTTAAAACAAAGACATAACATTCCGTTATAATTGTCGTAAAAAAATAACTTACGTAATATATTTTCAAATGTCGATCTTATAAAATATTGTAATTTTCTATTTATTTGATTATTGTGGCTCTTTCATACTTGCGGAATACTATTTGATGTATTATTTACAAATGTATTTTAATTGGAATAACGTATAAAACCAGCGTTGATCCAATTATACGTTGGAACCTCCAAATCTCAACACTGACTGTACAATGTTCAATATTTATCTGAGACGAATAAATAATAGTTTTATTTAACTGCATATCATGATTAGAAACATAATTTTCCCTAGGGCATTTGAGAACACTATTTACTCAAAAAAAACAAAGATAATTGGCTCTCTGAATTCTCAACGTCATGTGATTCAAAATATATTTTTCAATGAAATAATATTATTTTTTCTGATCTATATTATGAAAAAGGGAGAGATAGTAAAAAGAGAGAGGAAAGAAAGAGTTGAATAGGAAAAGAAGAGAAAGGAAAAAAGAGAGAGGGAGAAAAGAGAGGTGTGTGTGTGTGAGAGGAGAGAGAGAGAGGAGAGAGAGCAGGACATCGTCCGCACCATTCAGCTAGTTAAATATTAAAATAGAATGAAATTCATTGATAAGATGAAATGTGTCTCTCACCTTGAAGAGATAAATATTGTACATTATTATAGACAGAACAGAAATGCTAATTATTACTAATTATCCCTGGAAATAAACCTTTTTTCACGAATATACCCAGAAAAACATAAATACGTAATTTATATAAATCCATAGTAGATTATACATCAAAAGGAAAAATGACTAGATGTTCCTGAGGTATGTACAAAGACCGAGGCTGAACCGAGGGAAAATTACATTCTTTTCTGATGTATATATGATACTTTTCGAGTACTACAATGGTTTTGTGAGAATTATACATATATTAAAAACTAATCTACTCCGGTATGCATGCATTATGATCAGAATTCATGATATTATTCGTACAATACTATTAATAATTCGTTATGTTATACAAATATTATAGTACTTGTCAATTAACATCTACGCTTTTTAGTAGTTTAAATAGCAAGTTTAAATAGCATGTTTTATAGATGATAGTTTTTAATATATTGACCCTCAAACGCACGTCAAGTGTCAAAAAATTATTTAAAATATGTTGTCAGAGGAAACAAGTAAAAGTTGTTTGGTGAATGAAGAAAAGGTTTTAAAAAAGGCAAAGAGCAAAATTGTATTAATTATTTTTAAATAATTTTATTAAAATCAAATTTCTTTAAAGTAAAACAAGTATCTTAAACAATTGATATTTGTGATGGTGAAATGTGTTAATAATTAACGACCGTGCCAAAACGTTATTGTGATTGTTAATATAATTGTAGTCAATCTTTTTGAAGGTCTTCTAGCGGAAAAATAAATAAATAAATAAATAAATAAATAAATAAATAAATAAATAAATAAATAAATAAATAAATAAATAAATAAATAAATAAATAAATAAATAAATAAATAAATAAATAAATAAATAAATAAATAAATAAATAAATAAATAAATAAATAAATAAATAAATAAATAAATAAATAAATAAATAAATAAATAAATAAATAAATAAATAAATAAATAATAAATAAATCACACATTCCCAAATATTTTTCCTCAAGTTCATCCCAGGTACCCAACTATTATTCAAATGTTTCCAGCTGCTCCATCAAATTCTTCCCTCCAATGTTCCCTCCAACGTTCCCTCAGAAGTTCCCTCAAAAATCTCCTGAAATGTCTCCCGATTCTTCCTCACATGTTCATCGAATCTTCCCGCACTTGGATCATCTAGATTCTAGAAAGTAAATGGGAAATTCAAATGTTCGTATTTAAATTTATATTTATTACAAAATGAATTTATAAACGTTACGACGATGTATAATGCAATACCTCTTCTGAAAAGCTGTAGTTTTCAAAGCCCCAATAATGTAATAGAAGGGCCCAATCATTTTTCCCAAGAATATAATATCTCCAAATATAGAACTTTTTAACGCGTTTTAAATTAGCAAATAGCATCAAGTTGGAATCTTTAGCGCTTCCGTGAACCCATTCTCCAAAGTAACGAAACCATAAAAAAAATAATAGAACGTCCAGAAATGTCTCGTTTCTTAGTTTATGGAATAGAAAACACATTTTTTGTCGGGCACAATAAATATGTATTTAAAGTCCTAGAACCCATCGTTTTATAGTAATGCTAGATGGTAAAGTTCGTTGTGGCTTAATGTATTTTGCGTATTGCATGCGCGCCAGATAATACAAATTAAAACATCTGTGAACTTCTATGATTTTGGTCTCCAATCTGTTTGACACACCCCTGGAGAGATAATTCTCTACTCAGCAATAATACATCAATGTGATTTTGTGTCCATGGTTTCTTTTAAAAGAGAAGATGACGTCAGTTTTTCTTAATTTCTATAATCGGGTACTGATAATTTAATATTCATCGGTACCAAAAAGAAGCACCAATCGAGCAGCATCGACCACAAACTAACCACAATATATGTTTTAAAGATTTCATTGCAACTACAAGTTCATTGGAGAAACGTTGTGAATTACTACACTATCTTTCCGACATTTACCTCAACCATTATGACTTAATTCACCCGATTGCCGATAATTAAACCTAATTTTGTAACGGAAAAAAATTAAAAATGTATTTTAAAATATTCTTTTTCATGTCACTTTATACACCCGAAAATCGACAAATGTGGCAACTGCGTTATGTTTAAAATATATTTGTATTATCAATTTGCAAAGAACAAGTAAAACATTTAAACATGAAATTTTCCTCTTAATGCGCCACGCCAAACTATGTAGCTAAATAGCAATAAACGTACGTAACTAAGTTATCACATCACAATACAATATTTTCTTTTAGGCGGAATACCATATTATAGATCATTGCTTCCACCTATATTCGTCATTTGTAGAAAATCTTTCTTTTCACTTGGAGAATCAACAGCCGAAGTTTTAAGCAGGAAGAATGATGTTTCCGAGATGCCACACGCGCTGGGGTTGGCTCCGAGTGTCGAGGTAATTTAGTACCCCGCTGCCCGTAATGCGAAGGCCGCGAGGCGAGGAAATTCAGGATGGGAGGCGAGGTATCCGCCTCGTTCCTGGAACGCCTCGCGCATTGCGGACGGCGCCCCCTTGGCCAACATCCTCCCCCGCCTCCCCTTCCGCCTCACCGCCGACTCCTTCACGTCCTCCTCCGTCTCGAACAACGGCCTTCCTCTGCCGTCCTCATTCCCCTTCCAACGTCTTCACCTCCTTCTCCTCCTTGTTTTCCTCTTAATCTTTCTTCTCCCCATTCTCCTCTTCGTCTCCTCCTTCTGCCCTTTCTTCTCCCCCTCCTCCTCTTCCTCATCCTTCTCCTTCACCTCCCTCTCATTTTTCTCCTCCTGCTTTCATTTTCTCTTCCTTATCTTCCTCGTTTTCTCCTTCTTATCTTATACCAAGAGACTCCATCTACACTTCTAATTTCGTTTCGTGTGTATCCTCTCACAATCCTTATTTCACAGGCTCGGCCTCGAAAAATTCATCATTTTGCTTACCTCGCATTCTTTCTCTTCTCGCTTTCCCTGTCACCTGCTCAAATTAATTTCTCACCCAGGCCCCGACATCCCCCAGATTTTTCTACATATTTTCTCCCGACTCCAAGTTTTCTGTTGTCCTTTTTCTTCGTGCGCTCCATACTGATTCGCTTCCTACGCACCGTTCCCTTTTCGTCTTCTCCAACACTACCAATTACCACCATTCCTCTGTCTACTCCCTCCTATTCTACTTTGCCTTCTACCTACAACTCTTCTTACACTCTCATGTGTCCTCTTCCTTTTCGTACGTCTCTTCATCCAACCTCTCCAGCCCAACCATTCCCCCGTCCATCCACCCCCGCCATCCTTTACCCAGCGAGGGGGAATGTAAACCTAATCCAGGTCAAGACCCAGCAGTTGGTTAATGTACAGCGAAGTTTCCTCCTCGTTGCCTGGGGGCACTAACTCCATCACTGAAGCGTATGAGGAATCATTTAGTGGAAGTGAACTTATGCTTCCTTAACACATACCTAATTCATTGCCATGCCACATTTCCTTGGTAAGACACCAAGACACTTCGAAAAGTCATACTAACTAATTAGGCGCACATCGCCGGTATCAGGAAATCAATTCGATACGAAGTTGTAATCAAAATAACGCGCGGAATCTGATCTCTGGAATTCATTTTGCAGTTGTTGAGCAGAATGCAAGAAACTGTACAAAAGTTGATTAGGGGAATAAATCAACGTTTTACTACAATGTTCTTAAATTTAAAGAAAACGATTAATTAGTTCATCAGAAAAAAATGGTAGTAAAATGGACATTTGTTTCGAACACTTTTTTGTTATTTTGTATTTGCTACATAAACAAAAACCTAAAAGTAGCTTAAAAAGTTAGAAAAAGATCAGTTAATTATTTTTTACATTAGCATTAAAAATAGATGTTCAGAGAGTTATGGAGACACATAATATTAATATTAATTTTCGCAGTAAATATTTTTTCCGAAATGTCAATCGATTTTTAGTCGGTCATGATTCTCATGCTCTAGATTATCCTACGTATATATTTTTAAACTACATATTCATCTCAGTACTTGCAATAAAGATGAATTGATATAACCCAGAAACATAATTAGAAAACGAAAGGTTCAATTTGGTCCATATGCTGAAATCAATAGAAGACACCTCCTTAGCCGTGTATTAAAAGAAAAATAGATTTGGAGTGATTTAAAAAAGCTACGCCAAAACATCAAATGCGGCGAAATCCAGGCTTTGAGAGATGATGCATCGCCGCTGCACATCTTCAGCGTGCTCAGACAGAGAAAGGTTAAGAAAATAACGAGGAGAAACGAGAGGACGTGATCTGGATGTACAACAAAGCAACAACGCAATCTCCAAGAAGCCACTGCCACAGACTGAAATAGCACAAGTGTTGAGGGAGAAAAACTGAGACCATCTGCAGGGAGATACATAAAAATGAACTCTTTCAGTCAGAACTATCAGGAGGCGGAATATAAAACGAGAGGTATTCGAAGTGTAGGCAGGGAAAGGAGAAACGAAATATGTTGAGATTTAAAGATTTATATCGTCTGAAACAGTTTCCTGTATGCAAATTGAGTGGGGCGAATATAAAACGATTTTATTTCCCAAATAAAAGCACAGGCTTGTTTCAGCACTTTACTACTCGTATACTCAGAAGGTTCAGATGTATACTCCAGCACGCTCGACAGCGTCTCTAGGGGAATATTCGATTTCTCGCAATTGATTGACGAGGTAATTTCATGCGCACAATATTATAAATTACAATTTATAAGCTTATTATTATAAACTTTAAGAAATTGCTGAATTGCGGAGTGTATTTTCGAGAACTGCATGACTTTTGAATGTCTTTGCCAGAAATTGAAGCTTAATTACCCGATCCATATGCCATTTTCTCTATATGAATCGCTTGATGCGCTAGATCGATTAACAACGTAAAACGTCCGGTTTGCGTGAAATGTTAAGATTTTTTTACTTTAAAAAGTGCCTTAAACTAGTAAGTCAAAATGTTAAACATTATATAAACATTTTTTTTTTCTTTCCTGTCTTACGTCGTAAGAAGTGAAAGTATTGAAATCGGCGTTGTTGATTTTTTTAACAGAAAAACTTATTGTCAACCCCTAGTAACCAAAAAGTTGTTAAATCTTGTTCCTATATGCAGTAAATTACTTCCTCTAACACGATGTATAGTCAAAATTCATGTGTTGTGTGTCGTTCATACCGAAAAATCGATTTGGCAAATCGTCCGTCTGTCCGTCCATCCCTCCGTCCGTGGTCAACGCCAGCGCCTAAACCGTTAACCGTTCAAACGATTTTCATTAAAATTAATATTCCTTGATCGATCTGCACGATCTCAAGACCCTACGAATGTAAAACGGATATTTTGACTTGGGGAGGGGGTAATTTACCAGAAGCCTCAACAATTTCAAAATTTTCTCAAAATTGCTCCAAATTAAATTTGGTGTTCGTTTAGCGTAAAGAATGGTTAAAACAATGGCGCAGGTCTCATTTTCGTACAAATCTCTTATTTTTCAAAAACTGCAGAATTTCAATTATTTCGTCGCCTTTCTACAACTATAATACTGAAGATAGAAGGTTTTTCCTGAATGATATCTGTTGATCAAAGTCTAATTTCAAAATACGCTCATGTAAATTTTTTCGAAAACATGAGTAGCTTTCGCATAATTTTGGGTCAAATATAGGCACTTTGTCACAATATTATTTCCTTCAAAAGGACTCATTTTTTCTTAAAATCCTCGTATGTAGTAAATGATGATAAAGAATTGGAACTGTTTCCATTTCCGGCGAATTCTGTATTTTTGAAAATTGCAAAAGTACAACGCTGGAGATAGAAATTTTTGAATTAAATGAAATTGTTCAAAAAATCAAATCTTTAAAAAAGTTTGTAAAAAATATTTTGAAAATAACGAGGAATTTTCGTGTAATTTTGTGTAAATAAATGTCATTTATATAAAACGTTTTCTCAAGAACGACTGCGATTTTTTCTTTGTCGTACTCTCAGAATTTTTGGAAATTGCAAAAGAAAGAAATAATGCAAGATAGTATGTGATGTTTGAGCACTAGTTTTCTAAATGTTTCGCGCAAAATAATTTTGTTTGAATAAGAGTTATCATCTGGGTTAGACCATCAAGCATTAAACTTTTCAGAGTAATTACTTGTTATTATTAGTTATTATTATTATTATTATTATTATTATTATTATTATTATTATTATTATTATTATTAGTAAGTAGGACTGCGAAATAATAGAGTTGTGCGCAGATTTATGAAACAGGTATCTTAAACTACTATTTAATTTTATTTGTTGTAAATCATACACTGCTGCATTATTGCGTACTGTTATGCAATAACGTACCATTGGCATTGCCAGCATACTTGAATATTACCACTGTATTTGTACACTTAAATTAAACAGAACGTTAAGACAGTAAAAAGAGATAATTTAAAAACGCAAGATCATGAGCAATAGGGGATTCTTAGGGAGAAACATTTAGAACAACATTGAAGATAATTGATACCAAAAAATACTTTCCAATTTATCGTTTCTTTCATGATAGTAAAAGATACAAGCGCACTGAAACAGTTTAATGCCTCTACCTTACGCAAACTATGTATTAAAAAGTAAGATTGGCAAGTAAATAAAGAAGGTAAATTATGAAAATAATTGCAATACGTCATTGTTAATACGGCCTGAGAATTATTTCTATTAAAAATAATGTAATATGAAATTTTTAACATATTTCTTCGTAAGTTTCTAGAACCATACGAAAATAATATACTGCAGTTTTTTTTCACATTGAAAACGAAATGTTATTAACTTAATGGTAATTAGTAGGCATATACCAGATAACGACACGGAAAAACGATCGAACATAAAAGAAAAACAAGCAAAGGCACAGTAAAGATAAGTTTCGTGGCATTAAATAAAGAGAGGATATTAAGCAAAATCCTGAGAACGTTCGTATAAGAGGAACAAAGTATGTTAGAATGAACATACAAAGCATGCACACCTTTAATCTTGGTGCAGAGCACACAATAAACTGCCACGACCCACGAACCACTTTGGAACAACCTCCCATAAAGAGCAAAGGCTCTTTTGTGGCCAGGTACCCTTTGTGTATTCCCTTGTGCACGGTTCTTCTTGAGATCTACTGAAGTACCCTTCGCCTTTCGGAGAAAAATGAATTTTACAGAAGCATCGTTTTATCTCATTTTCAAATGTGAATTTTTTATTAAATTTAGCTTGTTTCAAAAAACAAAATATGTGAGTGAAGAAAACTATTTTTACATAAATGTTATTAATCCTGATTATCAATTAAAAAGTAATAAATATTAAGTTCATTGATCCAAAATTAAATTTCTGTTTATTAACTCATCGTTATTACCATTAATAACGAGGAAACTTCATTTTTTTAAATAAAAGAATTAACAATATACATTAATAAAATTAAAATCGAGCTGAAACTTCTCACTTGAAAATAGACACACACTCACACTCCGTATGTGACTGCTTCTGAACACACATTTAATGTAAAAATGACATAATATTTGATCATGTAAGTACATTTTCTGCTGTAAAAACAGTCTGTCATACTATTGCCAACCGACAATAATAAATTTAAAAAGGTATATTTTAAAATGTCTACATGATTAAAATGGCTACGAGTCCGTAATCACCGTATATCTAGATTCTTGGAAAGAGAAAATCGTCCTCTAGAAATCCTTTCGCAAGAAGATTTATTCCAGTGAACTCATAGCCTCGTGTCAGGAAGTGAACCAAGAACCCGCCTTGCGGAACTCCTTGTGTCATCCCCTCCCCTTCCGATCGATAGGGTCCCAAAGGCACGAATGCTTCTTACCGGCTCCGATGGAGTGCGCAAAGGATATGAATACAACAGGAAAAAGCAACCGTGTGAATGGAAAGAGGAAGAGAGGATGCCAAATGCGAAAAGGACAACTGGCTACAAATGCGCGAGGAGGGAATAGCACAACGGAGTGCGTCGGGAGCAAGAGTCGGTGGAGAGCATCCGCGAGTCGAGTCCCGCAGGGGTTGAGTGACGCGGCGGAGGGGGCGGGGCCGGCAGGCACCCGGAGAGATCACGCAGAAGCTGCGGCTTACACGTGAGCTAAAACACAAAAAGCGCACAAAAGCGTGAAGAGAATCCCGAAAGCGGCCTACTCGTAGGTGGGCGGACATCGCCCACCTACGAGGCAGCTCGCGGAATACTAAAGTGAAGGAAAAAAATAAAACAGGGAAGGAGGCCTATTCCGCGAGACAAACAAGGCAGAAGGACGGAGCTGTGAACATTACGCTGAAGTAGTACCGCATCCGCGAGGCACCCTGTGCTCCGAAAATGACATGCGTAGTAAAAAGCTCCGAAAGGAAGGGCCAGGGCCTTGCAAGAGGAAAAGAGACGGAGGGAAATACTTTACGACACAAAGAATGTAGTTAGAAACAAGACGAGTTAAAACGGAAGTAGTAGTGAAAGAGGTGTATCGAAATAGCGAACTCTCTGCATGAGCATAGGTCCCAATTAAACAAAGAGGCGCATCTTGGATGTGCGCAAAAGGCAATGTGAGAAAAGAATACCAGACAAGCGGAAAGGAAGTAATGAAGGTGATGGGAACTGGAAGAATTAATGTGGTGTTCAATGTAGAGAATAAAGGCGGCACTAATCAGTTCTTTGGTCAGATCAGGTGAGGTAGGAGAGATAACGGAGGTGAAAGATGCAGATAGTGATGTGACGATCAGGGTGTCGATAAACAGAAAGAAGAGTCAAAACAGAGGGAATATAACAGAAGTATTTTAGGGTTGAGAAAAGAATGCGTTTAGAATCGAAGATGGAATGACAGGAACGCGGGCGGGGATCGTACAATAGATGCTGTGATGAGATTGAAAGGACGCGAGGGAAAGATGTTAACTCGAGGAAAGAAAAGAACACGAAGATGGGGGGGGGCGAATAGTGGAGAAAGCGTGGCGACGAATAGAGTGCGTCGCGCGCGGGGTGGAGCGGGGCGTGGCGAGGCGGGGCGGGGCGGAGAACGTCTCATTTGCGTACATATTGGGCGCGCCATCGCCTTCTCGGCGCCCGCGCCCGCAACCTGGCCCCACCCACCCCAACCCCGCCCCCGCCCCCTCCGCGCCCGCCCGGCAATGGCCCCCAGCGCCCGCCTTGCGGAACGCCTCCTCCTCCTCTTCTTCCTGCTCGATGCGGCGGCGCCCGGGCAATGCTTCCCGCGCCAATGAAGCGTCGCGCTTTACGCCCAGCTGCTCCGCCGCGCCGGGCGTGTGCCGCGCGCTCGCGATGGCTGTCCCCGGCCGTTCGGTCCCGAAGGACCGCCGCCCCGCCCCGCCGCGCCGCCCGCGCCCACCTCGCGGCGGCATCCAAGATTGCGGCTTGCATCCGCCAACTCCCAGCGCGTTCTTTAAGGCAGCCAGGGATGCGGCGCTCTCGGGTTCTACTCGTAAATTCGCGGTAAAGAAAGAGACCCGCCTGCTGATGACGAATCGACAATCAAATCATATGACTGGCACCGTTAAAGCAAAGCGTTTGAGTAAATTTAATTTTTTTTTTTTTGCTAGAAATTTCTAATTCTGACTATGTTTGTCCATTCTGGATATATAGGCACCGTTTGTTGAAACTGTGTAACATACAGTACCCTCACTTTGTGATGCAAAGAAAAAAATATGTAACTTTTCAACCGGATCTTCCTCTACTTCAACCCTCTTTTCACATCTGTTTATTAACTTTTCTATGCTTTTGAAAAATATTTCGAAGTGTTTTTCGTAAAATGGTAAAAAATAGTGCTGAGAACGAACCAGGCATTATATCTCCTTTTTCATCCGTCATGTGTCCAATTTCTTCGTCACCGTTTTAACAATGGTTTACAAGAAATAGAAGCAAGAAAAAAAACAGCGTACGACGAGCGACCTTACACATGCTCAGCACTCGTGGTATATTACTTTTTTACGTATTCTACAAAGGGGAGGACAAATTAATTGAAGGGCAGATATTAACACAGACAAGGGCTTCCTCTGCGTAATAACGCAATAACGAGGGAACATGTGGGAAGGTCTGTATCACGTAAGAGGAAATACGCAAATGTTTACCCACGGACCGCGGGGCTAAAAAGGTCAAAAATAGAATTAATTAATTTGAGTGCACGCCACCAGAGTGCACGCTCTCCCAGTACAGCTGCAAGACAGCGCTTGGTGCTTTGGTGAGTTTCACAGAACATCATCGCAACCACGAGGTGCACGTAACACGATGACTGAATGACATTCCGAGAATAGTAACAGTTTATCTTACATGATGTGGCGCGCATGCGTGCTAAGAATTTATATTAAAATTTTGGTCACAGATTGCTTGTACTTCGGTCAATAATTGCAAAATTATAACTTATTTATTAACAAATATGTAATCAAAAAGTATATATTTGTTTATAAAAAAGTTATAATTTTGCAAGTTTTGACCAAAGTACAAGCAATCTGTGACCAAAATTTTAATATAAATTTGTAGCACGCATGCGCGCTGCATCATGTAAGATTAACTGCTATTTTTCACTGCATGTCATTCAGTCATCGTGTCGAAAATTAGGCAGGATGGAGCTCTTTATAACGGAATTTCTAGTGTAGGCATTCCAGGTGAGAATCATGTAACATTTTATTCTGAATATCATGATTCCTTTTAACAATCGAATTACGTTTTGTTGTCATTTTGAATAATTTGTTCATTTTCTCACGAAACAATTATAAGTGCAAATATATTTCCGAGCTCATATAAAATGCAAATGTTTTACTAACCAGTAAAAGCACGGTTGCTGTTCTACTGATTTTCTTCAAAATTAAAGATAATTTGGATACGAACTGACTGAGTGTTTTGATGAAAATCATTAATTATCATTAAGACACAACCCACAGAAAACAACACTTATATTGTTGCATTTTTGGAGAATTTAATATGAAATGAAGGTTTGCTTGGATCTTTTCAATGGATTCATTTTGTGATATTTCGTATCGTGACGTTTTATATTTGATAGTGCAATTCACATAGTTATTACTCTTTGGACATGTATAATATCGTATTACATTCGTAAGTCATAAAATTGTTATAGTAGATCATTTTGCCTCATTGAGCGATGAAAAGAGGGTAACGTTTTCATCAAGAACTTTATGGAATTATTTCTGCCATCATAACTGGCAAACAAATAAACGTGTTTTAGTGATCGAAGAAATAAATGATGCATTGAAGTCAGAAAGGACATTACCGCATAAATTAACTTACAAGTCAATGTAGCAGACTAACAACCAATATTAAGGAGATTGACGCCATTTCATTTAATACTTTGTTTCTCTTTGAAAACTTTCCATAAAGCAGTCTGTTGTTTTTTACACAAACAACATTTTCTCAGAAACTATTCATTTAACAGACTTGAATTTTTGTTTGCTTATAGATTCATTATTTATAAGTATTTTTACGAAGTAGATTATTTAAATATTACTATTTTTAATATAAATTTTGACCATTCTAATCGGTTTTGTTCTTAAAAATACTAACGTTTATAACGATACTCTCTAAAATATTTAACATTTTGCGAATCCGTTCCGTTAAAGTATATAAACTTGTCTGTTACATGATCTATTAAAATTTGAGCATCCTTCTATTAGTAGTCTTTGAGGAAATGTTCCCTAAAGATGAATATTTTAAATTAGCTGAAAATGGATCCTAAAATTTGCCTTGCATTCTTAGGCCATCACAAACACGGATATTTTGACGCTATTGAACCCTCAATTGTTACCACAAATAATACGTCCAACACTAGGTAGCAAACTATTAACCATTTCTCACAACGAAAGCAGAAAAAACCGGTCAAGGTCACCCACGATGTGTCAAAACGATCACGCCCCCTTCCATGCAACATAACTTTAAAATTTAAAAAGAAACTTAGAGATGACATATTAAGATGAAACGTGGCTTATTTAACACAGAAAACTTTAAATAAATTAATGTTTCAGAAAAGTACAAAATTATATTTTCATCATTTTTGCACCTCTTAAATCTTATGATTAATCTCGTTTACAGTTTCCATCTTTTGCTCTCCGTCTGCACCTCCGCCTTCCCCCTCGAGGTTCACTTCTCGTCGAGGAGAGTCGTCAGGGCGCGGTAATATCATGCGACCAACATGCCAAAGTGCTCCGCCTCGACGTTCAAACGGCGCCAGCACGCAATTAATTTCAGGTTTGGAAAGTTAGCGACGCAAGATAGACGCAGAAGCAAGGTGCCGACGCTTAAGACCAAATTTCTCAGCATGCTCCTCCAGAATGTCGACATTCGTGTTATAAGCACGGTCTGCGACCGTGCGTCATATACACTTCACGTGCCATATGACGTGAGCAAGTATAAAGGCGTGCACCGTTTTTCGCATGTTTATTTTCACATTTGATTTATTATTATTGCATGTGTAAGTTTTCATAATTGAATATATTAAATAATTACCTTATTTGAAATTACGTACTTTCATTTAATTACATTTTATCTCGTGAATAAGACGCGGTAAAGAAATTTCCAATACCATTAGTAGAGGTTTCATTATAGAAATAGCAATGAAAGCCTGACAACTTTATGATTTGCCTTACGCTTCTGCAAACTAAAAATCTCAATGAATTCATAAAAACCTGCATAAGATAGTAGTTAACCACAAAGTAGGCAAGTCACAAGAATACTGTTTCGAATTTTAAGCTTCATCCTCCGGAAAAAGATGGCACCATCCCGAAACACTAGTGTTGAACTAAGCCTCCAACTATTTTACTCCAAAAGTTACAAAAAAGAATATATTATCCTATAATTGTGTTACAATTAGAAAAGCAGTATTAGAATGTTTTTTGTGCAATCCAATCCTTCACAAACAAACTTATAAACTGAACCATTTAAGGAGATATCTGAGCAATTTATTACAATCTGTAAAAAATGGTAGTATATCCATCATCTCTTACATATCACCCTAGGCAGCAAAACTGCAGAAACGTTGGTCAGATGCAAATCCTGAAAATTAAAATTCGTTGGTTGGACGGAAAAGGCAGCGATTTAATTAGAGCACAGTTTCGTCCAGGAATGAAACATAAATTCTTAAAATCGGGGATCCAAAAATGAACGTTCGTCTTGCGCACGCAATCAGCTCACCACATGCAGCAGCGCCACAAATATATTTTATAGCTCAGAGCTTGGAAAGCCGCGCGATATTTTGTCACGACCTTGCACACATACACAAATATACATTTACACATCTACCTCGCTTTACCGCAAAACACTCGCACCCAGCTGAAGAAAACCCTTACGCGTCAAACTCCTGATCGCATCAATTCGACATCTAATTTAAATATATCGCTACTTTAATTGGACGAAATCCAAAATAATATGCCCCGTAACTTTTAAAACTGCTTCATGTAACGTAAAAGCTTTACAATGGTATCTGATTTTGGATTTGACGTCTAAAAAAATTGTGAAATAAAAATAAAATTTTTGGTGTGATTGTAAAATAGTAGTATTAATAATAATTATATTAGTAATAATTATATTGTATTCTAAAATATAGTAATAATTTGTAGTATTAACATGTACTACATTGTGTCAACTCTATAAGTGATTAGAATCATCACACGTGGCCCAAATTCTATCACATAGTTCCTCAATAATATCTGAAAGTTCCCAGCAATAGTTTGGCAAGTATGTCCCTTTACAAATAATATATTAGGCATTACGTTTTTCGATTAGGGTGGATAGCAGATTCCCTGCTATAGTCCACGTACGTACAGCGTTCGTGGTAAATGTAAAACAATTCAATTACATTTTCAGAAACGTCTATAACTCTATGTTTACAGTTAATAGTTATTATATTATTCTACTTTACGATATTTACATCTCTCATATCATTAGTTTTGGAGACTAACTACTCAAAGGCATGGAACAATATTTTGAGCTACTTCTTACATTGTGCTCTTCTATTGCAAATTTTTTACAGTACCTCTGTACGACGTAACGGCTGGGGTTCAGCTAATAATGCGATCAAAACCTGTCGTATTATAAGTACATGATTTTTTGTGAATTTTACTGGGTTATATGCAAACATGAACTAACTCAGAACGTGACGATGATTGTAGCTTCCCTCTTTCAGAATTCTTTCCATTCTCGCTTAATGAACCTCAACCACCATTTAATTTATTCCAAATGTGAGATTCTTTAGAAAATGAATATCATATAAGCATTCATGAACTTCTATCAATTTAAGAAATGTTGATGTTTGAAAAATTTCTCTTTTTTCTTTTGCAAATTGATGTATAGAAAATGCATAATATCACAATAAACATTATTAGTAAATATTGTAAAAAGGGTCAATCAAATACTTGTATTTGATTGACACTTGTAAAAAATCATTCATTAATTTACGTTGTATCAATTACAAAAAAGTATAATGTGTTATATTCGCACACGTTTGGCGCGCACACATTAATATTATCGCATAAATGTTACTAGGAAGAACATTTAGTGACATTTAAACAACTCACATGCAATGAATAGACCCGTTCAAAAGAAACTTGCAAAGAGATGATGCACTTTTCATATAACTGTGTGCTTGTGTGACACCAGTCGGCTGCAACTCTCGCCCTGCAGCCATATTCATACGAGTACCGCGCTGCCCCCACACCGAAGCCGTTTCCTCCCCCGGGGCCTCTTCCTGCTCCCATCCGGCACCCTCCCCTCGTCTCCCCACTCCTCCCGCGCTTTTGAAAGACTGCGCCGCACGCGGCCCGCGGTGGCGGCGGCGAGGGGCGGCGGAGGCCGGCGGGGGCGGAAGGGAACGGGGCGATTAGCGACGCGGCCACCAATTAACGTCGCCGCGGGCGAACAAACGACTGCGGCCGCGCGCGCGGGCCGTTTTTCACGCCGCCGGTAGGAGGTGGAGCTGCGGGGGAAGGGGGCGCGGCCGAGGGCGGGGGCCGGAGGCCGAGCCGGACGCGGGGGCCCGGGGTTGGCTCGTTTCCACGGCCGCCGCCGCCTCCGCCGCTGCTGCAGCGACAGTCTCCCCTGTTCGAGGACCACTTGACTCGCGTTTGAACTCCCCAAAAGTCCCGTGTCTGTGTCAGCGATTCAGCGGCCAACTCCTGGGCCCCCGCACGGGGCTCCGGGATTCGTCCGTAATGAAACGAAACGGGCGGAACGATTTTAGATAGCGACTGAAATTGAGCGAACGGCTGCGCGCATTAGCGCAGCTACCTCTCTTTGTGGCCCGGCGCGCGAGCGAGCGAGCGAGCGAGCGAGCGAGACGGCGCCCCTGAAAGGCCAAGTGCGACGCAGCACGCAATACACACGTGTACTGCGGGCCAGCCGCTTCGCTCGCGCTCTGCAGCGGCGGCTGAGGAGACAGCTCGCCCGAGGGGAAAAAGCGGTTTTGCGAGCGCACTCACACACAAAGACGGCGTTTGTTCTCTCATTAAAACTCCATATCTAATTAACATTCACAGGCACGTCGACAACAGACGACAAAAGCATTCACCCACAATCCTCTGAATACGCGGAGAGGAAAAATATCTCGATTGCCTCGTTCTCAGCCGCAGAAACAGGTACCGCGACATGAATGCACAATATCCGGGAGGGAACAATTTAAACAGTAGGAAACCTGAAGATTTTAAAGCATAGCAAAGATTTTCCTGTATTCCATATGACGTGCAGCTCAGAGAAAATACGTTTCACTGCTTTGTGATTTCTATCTTTGTAAATTCAATTAATTGGCATTAAAATAGTTAAGAGCATTAACAATTAGCTACATTAATTAAAAATGACACTTGCTTTTTTTAATTCTAATAATTAGAATACAATACATTTATTTCACTTTGGAACGGAGAAAAAATGTAGTATATTCGTTAGTAAGATCTGCTAGTTTTCTTATGAGTGAATGTGTGTGTGTCAGTTGTTTTTTGTTTCATCCAATAACCCTCCGTTTTCGTTGTGAAAAGTTTGAATAACTGTGTGTTTACATAAATGGAAATTACTTAATTATGTAAAATGAAGTAATTTATGCATAAATATTAACTCTAGAATGATTCCGTTTATGTAGCTTCAAATATTTTATTATTTAATTTTACATGAAAATTTACTTGCCTAACGTATACTACTAAAATCCTTTCCATATATTAGATGCGTAAAAAGTAGTAATACGTTGATTACTTGACTGAATTGTTAAGTGTAACTTTTGCATAGATTCCTAACGAATGAAGCTGCAATAATATGATTCTCGATCATTTTAAAGGAATTTTAACTTTTGAGTGTATTAATTCTTTTACTAGTAGTTTGCCGCTTCCGAAACAATATTGAAACTACACTTTATGAACCCTGTATTTGTACATGAGTAATAAATGTGTTGTTCATAGAAATGAACATGACTTTGCTTGAATTAACAGTAAACGACAGACATTCAATTCTAATTACCAGAGAGTAGCAACAACTGGTGCTTGAAAATTTATGATTAGAAACTTCTAGACATCCATTAAACTATATCTTCAGTGAACTGAGAAAAACTTCTAATCTAAACAAAAATGCATGATTAAAATTTATTTAATTGAATATTTTGTATTGAATATTTCTATTGATGCGATAATATTGGACAACGAGTTGCGATATTCACCTTCTCAATAACCAATAAGCTTAAAGAATCTTTAAAATACTATTTTTTATTTACACTGTTGATACAATATTTTACTTTAAAGTCAAGTCAGAACAGCAGTAATGAACACTTTTAAAAGTACATGAAACAAAAATAATGAAAAGCATTTTCGCTGCAGTCATTATGCAAAAACAACTCAAATTAATAGGTTTTTGCTGCCGAACATGTCACGGTGCGCATTTGCTCCAGGTTGAATGATTTTAATTGTGAGGTCGGTCTTTGTGTTTTTGTTCCAGGCTTAAGAAGTCATATTTGACTCCAACAGACCTTTCCTATCTTCTCAAGAATGGAACTATTTTGATGCTATTCACAATAAACAACACAGTTTCGTTCGTTAAGTTCACCTTATTTTAACTTCCATATAAAAGTGCAGAATTCAATGGATATAATTTGCGGTAGAAATCAAAATCGTCAACGACTCAATTTAAATATTACAAACCAAACACAGACATTTCTAGTACATTTCCTCATCTTCAGTGTGTTCGTCAACATCCTATAATGAAACGGAATTGTGTTCTACTGAATGTCGGTTGAAGTATACAAAACAAAGAAACAAAAATTACCAAAGTATACAATATTTCTTCCCATTTAGTTGATCGCCTCGTTAATCGTGGTGCATTAAACTATTTAACATCTCTTCATCATAAATTGTTGTAAATTACACCAAATGCGAAAAAAATTCTGAAGAATGTCTGAATTAATCTTGTAATTTTAATTTCACGGAAAAATCTATTCTCGTAAACTGCCACTTTGCAAAGGGAAATACCACAAACTATCAAACGAATTCCTAAAAACAATATTTTGATTGCGCATATAATTGAAAAAAAATCAGTATACGGTAAATATTATCGTGCAAGGGTTGACGACTCATTGCTTACCGTGCACAGAAGCGGTAACAAACGACGGGCGCGCGGGGGGCGCTTCGGGCGGAGCGCTCCGAGGACTGTCATGCAGGCGGATAGAAAGCGCGCAACTTCCCCTGGGAGGCGCATGTTATAAATGGTAATACACTCGGGCAAATAACAGTAAAGTTAATTGAAATTAAGCAAAACTTGCATCCCGGGCCCTAATTTTCCGCCGCTCCGCCCGGCCGCTCGCTCGCTCGCTCTTAAGCGGCCGCGCTGTTTAGCTGCACGGCGCGCGCGCCGCGTACAAGCTGACACGTAATGAGTCTTTCGCCGGGAGCGCCTATAAATCCCCGCGAGTAATAAAGAGCACAAGGCGGCACTCACTGGCTCACGCGCCGGCACCAGTAGGCCCAAGGCGTGATTGGTGACGCCGTCTTTCTCTAGGCGTTCACTGGAACGATCTTACAACTGAACGTCTTGATGCAAACCGTGGTGTGGTGCTTAGGGCATTCGCCTTTTACCACGGGACATAGGAGTTCAAATGCTGGTCGGTTCATGTGTGGGAAACAAAACGTATTCGCGGCTGGTTTTTAGGTTTTCTCTCGTTTCCCTTATCCTTTCTTCTCCCTCCATTCCACCATCATTATTCTTATCATAACTGTCATCAATAAAAATACGTTGCATAGGAGGGCCTGTATATACCTCCGCGAGTAATAAAGAGAACAGAGGAGAACAGAGTAGCACACACTGGCACCGGCACCAGCCAATTGGTGAAGTCGTCTTTCTCCAGACGTTTACTAGATCTGTCTCACGACTGCACGTCTTGATGCAAAGTGATGTAGAGCTCAGAGCGCTCGTCTTTTGCCACTGGACACCGGAGTTTAAATTCTGTTCCATTCATGTAACACGATTCATGTGTGGTGAACAAGTGTATTCGCGGCGTTTTTACCTCTCGCTTCGTCGTCCCTTCCCCTCCCTCAATTGCACTCTCATTCTTATCACAACATCAAAATTCCTCATGGGTAAAAATAATTTGTTCACTCCATGTACGGTATCGCCTATAATTCTTCGTGCGAAATGATGAGCACCGGGCGGCACTCACTGGCACACACACCGGCAACAGCAGGCTTAAGGCGTGGTTGGTGACGCAGTGTTTCTTCAGACGTTCACTATAACAGTCGTACAACTGCCGGTCTTGATGCAAACCGTGGTGTTGAGCTCAGAGCCCTTGCCTTTCATCACTAGATAGCCCGTACTTAGTTGAATCGAAATTTTGATTGGTTCATGTAGATCTGCGATGAACAAAACGGATTCGCGGCAGATTTTCTCGGTATTCTCTCGTTTCCCCTGCTCCTAGTTCTTCCCCTTGCGCCTCCTCCACTGCTCCATCACTATTCTTATCACATAACTGTCTATCCACAAAAATCATTTGTCCATTCATTGAGTGGGTCGCATATAAATCCGCGCGCGTAATAAAGAGCTAAGAGCGTCACTCACAGGCACACAAGCCACCAAACGCAGACTCAAGGTGTGATTGGTGACGCCGTCTGTCTTCATACGTTAACTCAGTCGTCCAAGTGCCACTCTTGATGAGGAGAACTGTGATGTAGTGATTAGGGCGCTCGCCTTCCACCGCTGGTGAACTGGTTTCGAATCCCGGACAATTCGTGTGCAATTTGTGTTGAGGCAAGATTGCGGCAGGTTTTCTCTGATTTGCGGCAGGTTTTCTCTGGAATCTTTCATTCTCCCTGCTTCAGATTCCACTCAATTATCATTTCTAATATAACATCGTATAGAATCCAACATCATAAACTATCATCATCAAAATTAGAAACTTGGTGTGGCTATAAGGCTTAGGAACTGACATGGAAATAATGAAGCTATATGTCATTCTTGATCTAAGATTGTTTGCAATGCAGTATCAGGGTGTAGCTAGACCTTGTTGAATTGTTGAATGATGAATGATTGAGTGTTTAATGATGAATGTAACGTTTAATGATGTTTTAAAGTTTGCACCCAAACAATGGTACAGGATATGCGGTAAAAAACAATGTGCATATTATGTACAGAGAAAATCCTGTCGTATACAAAGAAACCTCGTACCGTCTTTGCCTTCGATAAGTAAGTAACAATCGCGTAAGAAAGTATTCATATATGAAGAAGTCATTTTCAGTAAATTACATAAAATATTGTTGACACCATCTATCTCAAAGCGTTTCTTCCCTTGTTCTTCCAACTGCTGCTCTTCATTATGTCTTACGTCTGTTTTCATCAATCACCTATCATCAATCATTAAAGAGAATGTATCAATTACTAGTAGAACTTGCACTACTGCAGAGATGTCACATGACTTCCTAGGTGACCGTCGAACTCATATTCTTGTATTATGTAATTGTTCCACATTTACGAAGCAACATACTTGACATCTTTTACGTAAAGGAAAACTCATTATGTATATATGATGTCCCTGTCTTGTTTACTTTGATTTGCATCACTCAAGGAGAAAACTCACAATAACGAGAACATGGAGACAAAGTCATTCAACCCAGCCTAAATGTTTGATTAGCGACGCAGCCTTTCTTCAGATATTTCCTCGCGCGATATTCTAACAACAGCTCTTTGTGTCATTCCGTAACATATCATAGGATAATAGCAGTAAAATTAGAACTTGTGTCGTCTTGGAGACAGTCTGTTTCCTGTTCTCTGTCTGATAAAAATGTTCATCTCCATCGAACAGTACTTGTTCTTAATGTAAAATTATTCCGAATTTTAAGCCAATGTGTTCTACATGTTATTTTAGAGAAAAAAATATTTATTTCAATCCCTTTGTCCTCAATCACTCAAGTAGAAAAAAACTAATAAAGAACACAAGAGCTCCCCAGATTCTCTCCTCAGTAGATGGCTACAAGAGGTGATTGGTGACTATCATTCCCCAAGCATCCCCGCTTCGTCTCTTGATATGCAACTACTACACATTTACGACGCGACGCGCACCTAAGACCCACCCCACTTTTGCGCGAGAATAAAAAATGCCTCCTGCCTTTGTGAAATACTTGGTGTCCGCGTCCCGCTTCCATTCTCTCCGCTCTTCCAAGCAGAAAACGCTGATAACAAAGAGAGCAGCCGGGACAGGAAGTCGAGGCCCCTGCCGCATTCAAAGCGTTCGTCTGGCTGCGAGGGCGGGGAGGGCGGGGGCGCGTGGCGGCTGCTGCTCGGCGAGTTCATAAACTCGCCGCCACGCGCGCTGCGGTCAGCCTGCTCCAGGAACGTCCTCGATATGCGCCGGAGCTCGGGCGGAAACCCCGTTGGCGGAGCCGTAACTTGAAGGCGGGCCGCGAATAACCGTCGCTCTCCGCACTATTGCCCCCTGCCATCGCCCGCGCCGCCGCTCCCGGGGAGAAGGAGCTGCATCAACGTAATAGCGCATAAACACTAGACGCATCGGGGCCACTCGTTCCTCTAATGTCCTCATCGCCCGCGTCCGACTGCCCGCTCCTCCCTCCTCAGAGGGCTTCCTCTCGTCCTAATTCGCTTCAATCACCGCTGCTTTTCAGCTCGCGCTCTCGGCGTTTCCCTGGACTTGTTATTCGACAGACAGGAAACTCTTGAACAAAAACAGACAACTGCGAAAGAGGGCTCCCCTAATTGGTATTTTTGTTTTCTCTTGTTCTCGTGTTTTATTTTGACATTATAGTATCTTGAGCACATTATACAAAGAACTGGGACTCTATGGTCTTGGTCGTTAGGACCTCCCGTTTCTTGGTAGTAAAATTAAATCTTTAGAATTTTTCACAATATTACGTAAATTGTGCTACAAATGTTTTCGCTAAAATATTGAACTACAAATAATTATGAAATACATAACTAGAGTATTTTGTGTAGTAAAAACTGCATAAAACATACAATTAATAGAGCACTCAATCGCAAAGATTTTATTAACAATTTAGAGTAAATATTTTAGCTAATGGAAAGAAAATTCTGGAAATAATTCTACAGTTATAAAGCAACCTTATTTTTAGGAAGTCTTTGAGTTGGTTAATGGCGATCATTCTAGACTAGAAATTCAGTTCTAATTTTTACGCATTTCTTCAATAAAATCTAAAGAAAACGTTTTGACTGCTCCTTTATTTATAAACTGTTAGGATAGCAGCAGCAAAAATTCTGGTCACCAAAACCACAATTTGTTTTACAAAAATATATCACACGCATTGCTTGAGAACAATAAATGCAAGATAACAAATATTTTAACAAAAACGATCGTGATTTAAGGTCGTGACGAAATATCGTGCGGTTCTCCAAGCTCTGAGCTATAAAATATATTTGTGGCGCTGCTGCATGTGGTGAGCTGATTGCGTGCGCAAGACGAACGTTCATTTTTGGTTCTCCGATTCTAAGAATTTATGTTTCATTTCTGGACGAAACTGTGCTCTAATTAAATCGCTGCCATTACAGTTCAACCAACCGGGTTTTAATCTTTAAATATTGCGTTTGATCAACGTTTCTGCAGTTTCTCTGCGTATGAATATAAAAGCGATGACGCATACCCTAATATTTTTAATAGAATGTAATACATTTTTTAGATATCTCTACAAACAATTTAATTTATAAGTGTTTGTATTTGTGAAGGCATGAATTTGCTATATTCCTCTGTAGTGTCCTGCATCAATGATGCGTCATATCATTAACAAACCATACAAAAAGTGGCATGCACATTTCTCAAGAACATAAAATAGAATACTCTCGTATAACACTGCAATAATTTAAATATATTAACAAGAATAGTCTACACTAATATTGCAATAATATAGTATAGTGTGTGTATACCCAGAAAAACCGTTTCTTTTACGAAGAAAAAGTTGAATCTCCATAACGCAAAACGTGAATAGCAAATATTAAATGATGTTGGTATCTTCTCGGACCCTTGCTGTCGTATGACAGCTGTGCCTTTGGGCTTTGCACTGAGTATGAACATTCAGTATGATTGATGCAAAGTATGATTGATTGATTATTTAGTAATTCCGGGCGGGTCAACTGGTACGGTCATTTAATCCCGTAACTGTATTGCATTTCGTTCACGGTAGATGGCGATATTCTTCCCTCGCAGAATGATGACTACCGGTGCGTAGCTATATCGGCATGTGGGATTTCCGTCACCCGAATATCCTCTACCAACGTGGCACCGCCCCAGACGCGACAAGCTTGAAGCCCGACTGGTCTCCAGACATGCGTGGCGGTATAGAGCAAGCAAGTGTTTTTGTGTGTGTAAAAAGGGTGAGGAAAGGACAAAAAGTGGGAAAGAAAGATCGCGTGCAACCCGTGATCCATTTGTTAGGGTACTGTTCTACGCCTCACGTGATCAGAGACTGTATAGTTTTCTTTCAATTTCGGCGCAAATGAAAATTAATAATACAGATTTTTTCAATAAATTTTTCAACCGTCATTTACCAACAGTAGAGTTTCACATTTTTACAGTTGAATCAAAGAAGTGACCTTAAAACTTGTGTCACACACACACACACGAGAGGTATTCCGCGTGCTGCGCATCCAGCAGCCCTTGGGGTGAGGCACGCGACGCCACTTGGGCCGCCCGCCCGTCAGCGGCCGCTCGCGCCGGCGACGGGTCGGATTCCGCGTGAAATATGCGCGTCGCCACAACACGCAGTCGCTTCTCAGGTGCCACTCGCGCCCATCAGCGCTCGCTTCAACCGCCTCAACTGCCTCGGCCTGTCGGGCGGCGGAAAACGTAAACTAACAAGAAGACGCCGTCGTGATGTTAAAAATAGCCGTGGTACTATTAATCATAATCACTACAATGTAAACGTAGAATGCAGTTTCAACATGGGGGAAATACGTGATGGCTCATAAATATTCGTGTGCTTCCTAAGTGTTGATATGTGAATAAACGTTAGTAA
This sequence comes from Gryllus longicercus, assembly GCA_038098605.1. Taxonomy (NCBI): domain Eukaryota; kingdom Metazoa; phylum Arthropoda; class Insecta; order Orthoptera; family Gryllidae; genus Gryllus; species Gryllus longicercus. The sequence goes on from JAZDUA010000150.1 coordinate 2,117,742, forward strand.
AAGATATATTTTATTTAACGTCCAATAAAACAAGTTAAATCTGATGTTTTCGTGCTTTTGGTACTCTTCTATATTGTAATTTCTTAGAATTGTATTAATATAACATTAAAGGCTTTCATTTATGGATATTTCACTCATATAAACATGTAAAAAATACACACTACAGTTTAGAAAGGTGAAATTCATAAAGGTTTGTTTTTTTTTCGGCAAAAGAAATCTGCACCCGTAGTTTGCCCTAGATCTTAATATTAGAATTATTTGTATTATTATTTCAGATAGTAGCCTGTACCTCCTGCCAACATGTGTGTTCTATGCGTGACATGTGTCAAGTCTCTCACAGACCGGCGCGGGAGATCCACAGAGGGTGCGGCGCGGAACGCTACACCCTAGACACTGCGGCGGAATCCGCGGGACCGTGCACATTGGAGCTAGCGTCAATTATGGCTCAGCGTTTGGTGACAATTTTCCTCATCCGAGTATTTAATATTGCAAGTGGATATTATTTCTTCCAGCAGTAATCACAAGTGCGCTAAATAACGTAATTACGTAATTATTAAATGTTGCATAATTTACGGTTTATATTCCAGTAATTTGTCTGAACAAGATAAACACTCAACATGCTATCATAACTGTTATAAATCACTTAGATAAAATAAATTAAAGCTTTAAATAGTGTTTAAATTACATAGTTTATAAACATTCCGCAGTTCACGTTCCATTCAATCTGAGAGCATTTCTATCCATTAACCTGTACTAAGTGACTGTGGTATGTTTTAAATATGATCAATACACGAATCTGGTATGGCTCCTTGCATCAATTAGTTGCATGGTTAATTTATTTTATTTACTGTATATTATATTATTGATATACTGCTAATGTAAACAATTAATGCGTTAAGGAATGTACTCGTACAATCGACGAATATTAGGTTCATAAAAATGAGTCATTTTTAGGAAGATTTTGAAAATGTTGAAAATTATCTGAGGGTACTTCAGATGGAAGAAGTATGTAAAATGCCCCCAAAAATCAACGAATACGTTTCAAATTCAAGAGGATGCGTCATTAATCAGATCGTTCGGGGAATGTCAATTTGGATGAAAATTTTGTCTGCGATAGAACTGTTAGCATTGTTCAAAAACGGACAGACATTCGTTTTGGCATCAATCAAGTTTTAGATTACAAGGACACACAATACTTGGAGTCCGACTAAATAACGTGTTAGAGAAAGTGATTCACAACATATGTAGGTACAAAATGTATCCTCTCTTTGTATTAGAGTTTCAAAACAAGAGTTGTTAAGAGGAACATTTTTTTTCCTGACAAAAAATCGTCTTTTTGCCGCAACATTACAATACTCTCTTTTTACTATGTACTTGTAAGTAGTTAGCGAGAAAGTAGAAATTAATAGTTGGGTTAACAATAGTAAAAGTTCAATAAAAACTGTGATGTTGTCGCGATGTGTCTTATCAGTTTTAATAGGGATCTTAGTTTTCAATTGAATAGAGAGGTAACGTAGTATGAGAGGGTGAAGTTCTGAGCGTGTCCAGTAGGGAGCGCCCTCGCCCTCCTTTCGGGACGAGGTGCCGCATCGCTGCACGCCAGGACTTCCTCCGGACTCCGGTCGAGGCTTCATTCACGCTCTCTGCCTCCGCCCCCGCCGCATTATTTGGAGCCATTATTTGCCTCCGGCGCGGCCATTGGCGCCAACTGCGCGTCATTCGCTGCAATAGGCCGCCGCCCTCGTCCCCGCCCCCGAGTCCCCTCCCTTCCTCGTTGTGGCCCCGGCGCGCCCCGAAGCATTCCTGGGATTCCATGACATCTGAGGGGGTGGGGCGCGCGCGGTGGCGGCGGCGGCGGCGGCGACGACCGAGTCCATTAGAAGCGCCGGCTGTACATTCGGGGCGCTGCCAGGCCGTTCCCGCGCTCGTCACATAACTTGCTACTCGACAGCCGCGCGCGGGAGCGACCGGACCGGCCGTTAGGCCTCACAGGAACGCCTCCACATGCCGACCCGGGCCACCCTCCCCTGCCCCGCCACGCCGCGAAAAGTCACGCCACGCTACGACGTACAACACGACACTCCTTGCCACGCCTCGCCACGCGGCGATATACCCCGCCCCTCACCACGTCAAGCCTGGATCCTCCCCGTCACGGCACTCCCTGTCTTCCTATGTCACGTCTCGCCGCGCTAAGTCATGACACTCTCCGTCACGTTACACTCCGCCACCTTATGTCAGTCACGTCATGCCCCCCCACACATACACACACAAACACCGCCACCTCGTGCCACGCCACGTTGCGCTAAGCCACCCCAAGCTTTTCATGTCACGCCTTAGTTTGTTTTTTCACAACACATCTTATTATTACCGTAGAGATACCTCACTAACATCACGGAGATTTTCCGGAATTAGCATTATTCCAATGTTAATCGTACTTGCACCGAAGTACCCAAATTTTGCCGGTGACATGCGACGTGCGCTCCTTTTTCAATTACACTGTTGTGCGGAATAATCAAATACAAACAAATGCTCTTGATGTTTGGCTGTGGGTTGACAAATATATTACAAATCTACCATTGCATTGGCATATTTTGTAATAAAGGAAAATATGTCCTAAAGGATTGATCGGAATGTTCAGTCATATAGTACCGCAACAACGTTCCACATTGAATACCAACAAGAGAACGAAGTGCTGCACAATTCGTAAATAGAATTATTCCTCTATATGAAACCTTAAATCGAGTATAAAGGCTCTTTTCGTTTCCTCGAGCCGCTTCACCTCCCTCCTCACACTCCATCGTCATCCGCCTCACCCGGCTTCAACCTCTCCACCTCTTCCTTCCCCGCCCCGCCAAATCGCCCTGCTTCTGCCCCCTTCGCTTCTGCACGCCCGGCTTCTGCACTCCCGACTCTTCTGCATGCCCCGCCCCTGCCTATTGCGTCTGCACCCCCGCTCCAGGACCCGTTTCTCCACGCACGACGTCTTGACGTCCCGCCCCTGGAGTCTCTCACCTGCACCCGCACTTCCCCACCTTTCTTTTTCGCAGGCCCAGCTTCTATATGACCAACTTCTGCACGCCCGCTTCTTCACTGTTCGTACCTGTACCCCCGCTTCTATTCTTTCCGCATCTACTTGCCCAGCTTCTATCCGTCTCGCTTCTCCCCACCATAGTCCCTCCATCTTCCGGTTCCCCCTCGTCGCTCCCCGCAGTGCTGGTGCGTCGCCACGCGTGCTCCTAGCCGCCAGATCAGAGCGCGTGGGGGCCACGCGCCGTCGCACCCACTCAGCGCCGTGCGCCAACCGCCCCGCCCCGTCGCGTGGCCTGCGTTCCGGTCGCAAGGGGCTCTGCGGCCGTTGGCCCCGCGCACCCGGCCCGAGCACCTTCCTACTGCGCACGCGCGACCCGCACGCTCGCCACCCACGCTCGACCCACACGCTCTGCCCGACGGACGCGCCGCACGCTCGCCACCCACGCTCGCCACCCACGCTCGCCACCCACGCTCGCCCCGCACGCTCACCCCGCACGCTCGCCTCGCACGCTCGCCTCGCACGCTCGCCCCGCACGCTCGCCCCGCACGCTCGCCCCGCACGCGCGCCCCGCATGCTCGCCCCGCACGCTCGCTATCCGCACGCTCGCCTCGCACGCTCGCCCCGCACGCTGAAGATTGCCTTTCAGAATGCTATGTTCAATAAATAACTCAATAATTTGATCAACGAGATATGTGATCACAAAAACCTTTTTTAATTCAATAATTGTTGTCATAGCCGATCAGATGGCCGAGATCGCTAAGGCAGTAGTGCCGGAGTGGTTTCGGATCAGAAGATCGCGGGTTCGAGTCCCGCCTCGGGCATGGATGTATTTGTGTATGTCTGTATGTGTTGTCCTTTCACCCCCATTATCATCGTATCATCATTTCATCTTCCATACCCCCAGGGCTAACAACCGTGGGGGATAAAAATCGGATCCAGCTAAAATGCTGGTCCCCCCAAAAAGTTGTTGCAAGCACCTGCCACCGCGGTAATAAATAAAAACTGAGCCACGGTAATTGCAGGATGCTTGCTTGCGTGGTCCTACTCGGCCGATTAACGAAAAAAAAATTGTTGTCATAGTTAATGACAGTTTATAAGAGAAATTGATAGTGAGATTTGATCAAATGACTGGTAAAATAGTGTAATAGAGGAAATTTTGCTATAACACAGGTGACTAATGCAAACGTTTTCATAAAAATTGCACCTATTTCATCCCAAATTCTATTACGATAGAAAATATCAAAAATGCTTAGTAATAAATATTTTTTCTAAAAATAATTAAGTTAATATTACGTTCGCTATTTACTGTAGGCACATAACTCTGACATCATCAAGAATAAACACATTTAAAAATCAGCACAAATCATCAAATCCGCAAAATAGCATTATTTTCGAAGACGTTTGCATAGCCATTGTGGAAATGAGCAGATGACTGAATGGTCAATTGAGTTTCCATCTCTGCAAAGCTTATTATATCGCCTTATTTAATAAGGCTTTTTGTTTCAATATCCGTGGGTTATGTGCCAGATGCCATTTTTAAACATATATATTTTTACACTATTGTCGTTCAGAAATTCGACTTTTACATTCCGAGGGAAAAAATATATTATTCGCAAAATAATCGCACCAACAGTGCTTATCACTGTCACAACATTTGCAACGTTTTCAAAAAAATTACGAAGTTTTTTCATCTACTAAATGAAAAGCAGTGAAGATTTTCTTTTAAAATTTTCACATCCTACAACATCCGGCTTTATTCCTAGTTCGTACATTTATTTTAAAATGGAACAAAGGAATACATTTGTTATTATGTAGTTGGTATTTGATGAGAAAGAGGCATTTATAATTCTGTGAGCTTCCGACGTCTCTCCAAAAACCATGCAGCGCTTTTTCTTTCACTTTTCTCACAAATTATTCATTCGCGAAACGTTATGCACACAGAGGTTGTACACTCTTTGCACGTTTTGTGCGTATCTCGTCTATGACAGAAGTAAGCTATTGGAAGTGAAAGGCAGCGAAGCGAAGGGATCCACAAAAAATAAAATATTACGCCTCATATTTCAGATAATTAAAAAGAAATGTAATTGAATTGGGTAAAGTAATGGTTTTTGCTGTCAGAGTACAACTGTATTTTATATTAGTATATAACTTTGAATTCGTGCTATTGTTTCACTTTGTTCATCAGTTACTGTGGATTTCCGTTCGTGCTATCCGTGTTTGCATGTTATTGCCTGCGTATGACAATAGCCTCTGGCTACACAATAAACAACAATAATAATGCCAGTAGCGTTAACGTGCCCGTTGTTCACTGCATCGATTACATCCGGCTGCCTTTCGCCAATGCATGAGGGCGCAGCGGCAAATCTCCTGGTCCGTCCATTGCTGGTTTATGCTCATTGGAGTGTGCAGGTGAACGGGTGTCACGGGTCGTTCTCCGCTTCCGAAGTGCTTCGCCGAACCCCTAATCCACTCCTACCTCCACCACACTCCTGACTCCGCCCCCGCCCCCGACTTCCCCCTCCCCTCCCGGTTCCGCGCCCTCAGCGACGCGGCCCTCAGCTGTCGCCTCGCGCGCGAGGATCGACTCAATCGGGCGCGAAACAAGCGGGTGGTCTTTCTTTTGTCTCGCCGCCATTTAGCCTCGCACTTCGTTCGCTGCTCCGCCAGCACCCCTCACCCCCCACCCCCCACCCCCACCACTCACTCTCTTTTCTTCTCCCCCCGTTCTTTCGCTTTACCAGCCAGCGCACATTTTGCTTCATTGGTGCACCAGAGAGTAACTTTACAGTAGTCCCTTATGGCGTCAAATGTAGCACTTCCCTCACAGTCCCTGATCACGGCACAAAAAAAGTCAACCGTGGAGAAACGTAACGAGAAGCAGCAAACAGAAAATAATACGACAGAAAGGGTCTTAGATGAATAAATGGAATAGATGGACAGACGTTTCTTTTCTTCCAGAAATGTGCTGTCTTTTCGAAACAGCATAGTGACATGATTGCAACTGTTCAAACAACCTGACAACCCCTATCGTGTAACAATGAATTATTCTTGGTACACTACTATTTTACGGAAAATATGATAATTATGTAATAGCTAAAACTAGGTTTTACATGTAATTATGTTATTACACAGAAGATATACAAATAAAACGCTCAGAAATGTGAATATTGGAATAAAAGGAAAATTGGTTCTTCAACGAATCCCCTGGAGCTGACGGAGCGGTTGCCATTAAATTCTCGCGTACATTATTTATCTAAAACTATTTCAAATCCATTCCACTTCCGACTTTCTCAAATTTCCATTTTTTTACTCAAACTCGTCGGTCGTTTCCGTACTCGATCATTTTCTTTGCGTGTCCGAAGTTCCCTACGCGCTTCCTAAATCAACCACCACGTCCGCTCGCCGTACCGTTCTCACGAGCCCCTCGAGAGCTCCGTCCCATTCGCGCCTTCCTCGGACGACGACTCAGTCCGTTGATCCGCTCGCCAGCCCTTATCCGCTCCGCCCACAGCCGCCGCCGTCCTCGGGCTCTCCCCAGCGGCGTCTTCAGCAATTATTCCCTCGGCCCCAACTTCGCCCGGGAGTCCGCGCCGTCTGATCGCCGGCCGCTTTCGCCGCCTGCGCTCCTTCCTGCCGCCTGAACGCGGGCAGAGCTGAGGAAAATGCTGGGACCAAGGGCTGCAGCGGGGAGTGCGATGGGAGCGGGGAGTGTTAGAGGGTGGGAGTCTCAAGCGAGGGGGCTGTGTGGAGGGCGGCTACCGGGAACACGCGAGGGGTAACGTGGGAGTACGTATCAAAATATCGGGAAAACTGGAAAGAAGGAAACGTGGGCGTAGCAAACAAGGAGTGGGGAGCATGTAAGAAAGCAATGAGGGGCTTGCGAGCGGAAATGGTTTCTGGGAGCTTCATTGGGAGGAGTACGAGCGCAGAAAGCATGGAAGTGGGACGCATGTGAAGAGTGGAGAAAGGAAGTAATAAATAACCGGGAGCATAACTGAGTGAAGCGAGGAACGTGGAACATAAAAGCACAGAACACTTATGAGGATCATGAGAACGGTGGCAATAGAAGTGGGAAGAACAACTAGAAAGAGAGGAAGCGAAAAGAGCGAAAGCTGTTACAGCGGAAGCGAGGAGAGCGGAGGCGGGAGAGCGAAAGCTGTTAGAGCGGAAGCAGAACGGAAGCTGGGTGTTCGGAAGCGAGAGCGGATATTCGAATGTGTGATGGGAATTGTACAGGAAATGCAGGAGTGGAGCAGACCGTAGTAGACAGGGAGAGAGAGGGGAAAGAGAGAGAGGGAGAGAGAGAGAGGCGGCGGCAGAAAAAGCGAGAGACGGCGCAAGGTGCGGTGGGATAGCGTCTTCTGCAATTACGATTCCCCGGCAACCTCCACCTCCTGTCGGTCGTCTGCGTTTGGCCGACAGCCTCCACTGTGCAACCCGTACTGGCCGCGGCCCAGCCCCAGCCACGGCCACGGTACCGGCTGATACACCGGCCACAGCCCCGTCTCACGGCACCCTGCCATGGTCCCCCACCACGGCCCTATCCACGGCCCGGTCACGGCCCCAGCCACTGCCACGGCCCCGGCCACGAGCACTGCCGCTGCAACGGCGGTGCTTGTGTTTGCCGTCTCCAGCTGCGAGTGTGGGCGCGCAGTACAGCACAGCAGGGCGCAGCTCCGCGTCGTGCCGCGCCCCGTCGCCGTGGCGTCGCCCGGGCAACGCGCCCTTCAATCGGCCGCGCAGCGCAGAGCCGCCGAGCCGCCAAGCGCCGCGCCGCGCCGCACCGCGCCGCCAACCTGCGGGCCCTTTGTGCCCTTTGTGCGCAATTTCGCTCGCGCGTCCGCTATCGACCGCCAGGCGCCCCGCCCCGCCCCGCCTCGCCCCAACGTGGCCTGCCCCGCTCCGCTCCGCCCGTTGCCGCTCCTCCCCGCTTCCACTCCGCCCCGCCCCCGCCCCCGCGCCCCGCCGGACGCTGGGCGCCGCGGACGAGCCTCGGTGTGGGAGGCTGCCGTCAACCGGCGCCCTCCCGGACCCGCCCCGGCCTCCTCTCGCTCGCGACTTCCTCTCAGATCTCCGGCGCACTGTTTGGGACTTCTTTCGCTGCTCGCGAGGAACACGCGGTGTTCAGGTAAGAGAAATTAAGTTATTTGTTGTGGAAATGGACTTACGTTGGTTAGGGTTGCTTACAGGACAAAACCTACAATGTCCATGACAAATCTACGATTAAGATGTAGTGAATTTAATTTTTTTCTAATATTTTCTGATTTTCAATGGTTGTACAAATTGTTGTTTCCACTTTTCTACAAACTTTGGTCTTAACTCTACCTACACGAACATAATTGGCAATGGTGATTGTGAAAGGTAATCGAGTCAATTTTGTGAAACTGAAGTTATGTTGCTTAAAGAATTATAAGTGACAAAATTTACTACCTTCAAGCCAAATGTAGTATTAAGGGAAAATTTAATAATTTTAAATATTCTCTGAATTACAATCGAGGAACAAATTTTTAATTTCTCCTTTTCCATAAACTCCTTTTAATTACTCCCTCTACAGGAACACCATGAAATTGCGGTCGTCGGGTATACAGTTTGTGAATTAATAAAGAAAGGAAGATAGTTCCCTTCTCAATTGAGTTCAGACCATTCTCAGCTTACTAACAAGTAATCTTACGCGCTTTTTCAGAAATGCATATTTGCCCTAGAAGTTTTCCGCCTACTCTCGTCGTCACTATGCTCACAACTTTCTCTCAAAGGATGGCGTGTAGTTTAGTGCCCCTCATTTAGGTTTCAGAAAAGGCCACTTTGCGTAGTGGCTATAACACTTCCGCAAAAGTGTTCATAAAAAATACGACATTTTTTCTCTCTTTAATGACTTCATTCCATACCTATTATCGCACGACTTTATGCGTCGCTATTCGTTGTTAGTCGCCTGATATATTAGGAAAACTCTCGTTACACATGATTTCTCGTACACACGAATTCACAATTCTTTCATTAAAAATGGAACGTCGTTAATGAGAAATCTAAAGACCTCACGTTTCATAGATCAGAAGAGGTCGGAAATTTAAAATTGCACTAATTGGCTAAGGCTATAAATGAAAAGCAGAGAGAGAAGCAGAAGCTCGGACTAACGATTCGAATTACTAATTATTGCCCGATATACTTGAATTACCAACGGTTTTAGTATTCTCTACGTCAAGCTGCCAAATTGAGCTATATATCTGTCAAATATTCAATTAATGGATTTGAAATTATTGTTTAATTGTTAGATTTTCTACGTCCCTTATATTGATTATCATATATTATATTGTTATTGATTTTGTCAATTACATTTTTATTTAGAACAATTAATGTCTCCAAGTTGTTTCCCTTTCAGTATATTCATTTTGTGAGCTCAATAACACTTGACAATTCTACTACCATTTCGAAAACGTGTGTATTTTCCCTTCCTTTCGTACGAATATGTGTTATGTACTTGACTTATCTAATAGTATGTCATTCGAATCTGCATAAAAGTAGGATCGATCTCAAGGTGCATAAGCAACTCTCTCATGATCACATTTTTCTAAAGATCGTATTAGATTGACGACGCGCCATACCAAAATACCCATACTATTTGTACCATGACTTCAAGTTCCGTTCTCTCCCTTTCCCTGTTCCTTCTTTCACTCACGCACACATACTCTCCCTCTCTCTCTCTCCCCCTCTCCCCCTCTCCCCTCTCCCCCTCTCCCCTCTCCGTCTCTCCCTGTCTGTGTCTCTCCCTCTCTGTGTCTCTCTCTCTGTGTCTCTCTCTCTGCGTCTCTCTCTCTGCGTCTCTCTCTCTGCGTCTCTCTCTCTGCGTCTCTCTCTGCGTCTCTCTGTTTCTCTCTCTCTCTCTGCGTCTCTCTCTCTCTGCGTCTCTCTCTCTCTGCGTCTCTCTCTCTGCGTCTCTCTCTCTGCGTCTCTCTCTCTCTGCGTCTCTCTCTGAGTCTCTCTCTCTGCGTCTCTCTCTCTCTGCGTCTCTCTCTCTCTGCGTCTCTCTCTCTCTCTGCGTCTCTCTCTCTGCGACTCTCTCTCTCTGCGACTCTCTCTCTCTCTGCGACTCTCTCTCTGCGACTCTCTCTCTGCGACTCTCTCTCTGCATCTCTCTCTCTCTCTCTGCGTCTTTCTCTCTGCATCTCTCTCTGAGTCTCTCCCTCTCTGTACCTCTCTCTGTCTCTTTCTCTGAGCCTCTCTGTCTGTCTGTCTCTGTCTCTATCTCTCAGTCTGTCTGTCTGTCTGTCTGTCTGTCTGCCTCTCTCACTCACTCACTCCCTCTCCCTCCCTCCCTCTCTCTCTCTCTCTCTCTCTCTCTATATATATATATATATATATATATATATATATATATATATATATATATATATATATTTATATCTCTATCTATCACGCCGTTAAACGTGGCAGTCGGTTCGTTTAACCGGTCTTTCAATACTTCAAATCTGCTTATACCATTCAACTCGCCATATAAATCATATCACGTTTCATTATGACCCTATGTGGACTGTATCTTTAAGTACACTGACAGAAATGGTTCCAATGGTTCTCAAACGTTTTTGAGATTGCTCTGCTCATACATGTCGAAATGTTTAATTTGCTCTCGTGATGAAATGTCCCTAAATGAAGGGACATGATTAATTTTTAAGACATTTTAGATTATTGAAGAACTGATTTTTAATAAAATGATTCCAAGAACAAAAGAAAGCATCAACTCTTCGGTTAAGTTGTTAATTTATCATTAAAATCTTCCAATGATAGTTTTTTACGTATTATGTTACACAATCCCACCGTGCTCCCGTGAAAGTATGCGCAGTTGCAGTTAGTTTTTGCTTTTGCTGTTTTGACATTTAATCAATATTGTCGTCTAGAGTATTCCAATCAAAAAAACTAATTATACAGTTATTTATTTAATGAAAACTAATCAAAATACTAAGCGCCAATTACAGATATATTACGAGTTAAGTTTCTCTTATGTAAATGGTTTTAGAATGAATCTACGGCAACTCTTCTGAAGCATAACACAGGATAAATCCCTAGGACATGTGATTTTCTACGTATTCAAACTGCAGAACTGTCGCGGCATAACCATCCCCGCCACGTCAGTCGAGTCCAACCTCCCTTCCCTTCCTCCCCCCTCTCACGTGTCCGCCTGCTCCAGAAAGGCACCGGCCACACACGAGGCGCGCCGCGACCGTCTCGCCGCGTGTCTGATGAAATCACTCAGGGGAGACGCGCGCCAGACTCATGCATGTCATCTGCATAGAGCATCAAATCTGCTTATGTCACGAATGCGCGCGCCGAGTGCTGGCTGGCGGATCTTCAATTTCCCGCGAGGCAGGGCCGGGCAGAGTGCACGGTCCGCGGGAGGGAGGGGGAGGGGGAGGGGGAGAGGGGGACTGAGTTGGCCCTTTCCGCTCTGCCGAACCGCCCGGCCCGTTTGATGCACCAAACACAGCGACAACCGGGTTCGGCCTTGTTCATGGAGCTCACCGATCTGCCGGCGGTCAGTTGCAATCGTGATGGCATATGAAAGAGGAAGAGGCAAATTTGAATCGATTTTAATTAATTTATCAACCAATGAATCAGCTCTGATATCAAGGCGTTAACTATTTTATCGATTTATGGTTTAAGAGATGTTAAATGCGTAAAAAATATATACTATTTCCAATGTTTGCACTTATTTTCACGCTTTCAGTAACTTTGAAAAATAAAAATAAAGTGAACATCAAAAACAATGGAGTCCTATAAACTGTGGAAAAATTGTAGGGTCCTGGTCGAAAGCGGCAGTTTAATTTGTTTAGACTACGTACGTTCAGGCTTATTGTCCTCCGGTATAAATAAGAATAAACGCTCTCGAAATGATTCTCTTTTAACTCCTTAATCAACTTTAAATTGTTCACGACAAACAGTGTTAGGGTCGAAAGTAAACTTTCCAAAGCGATTGCCCGCGAGCTGTCATCCACCCGTAGTACCAGTGTCTACTCGAGTTCGGCAGAAGTTAAGCAGAATAAAATGTTAAACATTTCAACTGGTTTGAAGAGAGCAAAAACCGTCCCTGGATTTTATAAATTAATGAGGTTTTTATAAGTCTAAATTGGTAATAAACTAGTGATGATACATGTACTTACTCGTACAACAACACATACTCTCTGAGTTTATTTGTAACGATTACGTAACATTACGAGTATATACTACTTGAACACTCAAACACTCATTTGTGTAATTTTTGAAAAATTAAAAGGTGTCATTAAAATTACATTTATGCCATGTCATTCAGTGAATTTTTCTCTATCCATTAAACCGTTTAAAGAAAAAAATCTGTTGAATATCTCATTTTTATACAACCGTAAAATATATTTGATTTTACGTGGCAAAGGAAAATTTTGGGTTTATTTTACCGCATCAGTTTCGTGGCTTTTAATATGTTTTAGAATCACTATAGAAAAGACATATTTCAAAACGAATGTGCTTTCTGCGTTAAGGAAAATCCATAGAAGAGAAAGAAATATATCGAATTTTAACCAATTCATTCATTTCATGATTGTCATGAAAGTGTTTACTTTTTTCCATGAAAAATTGAAATATAATTCAAATTACTGAATGTACCGCAACCATTTTTTTCTCTTAATCGCAAAATCTCTTAAAATTGTACATTAGTTAAGTACATACTTACATATTAGCATTAAAGTTACAGCCATTTTAAGAATATTAACTATGTATTTCATTCTAAAAAACATGGAAAGACTTATCACGAGTGTAACTATTTTTTAAAACAATCTAACATTTAACTATTAAACGAAGTGCTATTACAATTTTACCAGCAAATACTACTAATTTTATCTAATTCAGGACACATTAAACGAATTTGTACATTCATATTACCTTGCCTAATATTTTGAAATAAATGTATATTTCACAATAATTTACTTTTTAAAATGTAATTTTTTGTAGCGTTGAGAGAATAATTATTAGCTCGACATATAGTCGGTATATCCCACCGGTATAGTATCCCAATTTTTCACCTTATTATGGTTTCTCTCACACCATCTTCTTTCCTCATTGAAATTTATGTGCGACTTAAATGTAAATTACTGCATTCATTCAGCTGAGAATGTTTTCTCGTGATAACAGGTATTCTATAGAAGTAACTATAATTTTTCATTTTCTTATCAGAATTAACACAGATTCATGGCACCAACGGAGTGGCCTTTTTGAATTTCATAAACCCAAAATAAACAATCATAACGGGGTTCATATTTTTTTCACGAAATCATATTTATCATATTGATTTACCCTCTGAAATATAATGTTCACTTTTCTGTGTTGAACAAAGCTAATAATGGTAAATTACAAGAAATTCAATGAAGACAAGAAAGAGGAATTATCTCGTCAGTAATCATTTATTTTCAGTGGTTTTTAAAATCTAAATTATTTTCAGACGCTCTTATAACCGAGAAGCAAATATATCAATAAAGAGAACGTATTTATTATTTTCAAATGCGCAGTATGTTAATCAATTCTTGGATCTAGAACATCTATGAATATTTTTCTTAACTTAAAAATCGCAATGAAAATTTAAAATATGAAAGGTTTTAATTTTGTCGTATGTTATCATTCATCCTCAAGAAATATTTTTATTCTCTCGCGCATAATTAAGGTTCTTCTTAAGAAGAGAAATGTATGTAATGTTGCAAGAATTAGCGGCAAATGTTCGGCAAAAAATCTCTTTTTGCCGAGCCCTGGTAACGAAAAACTGGATAAATCCAGTTGGTAAATTTAGAAAAATATGCTGTAAATCTTGGTGTTGTCAGAATCCATATTCTGTGAGTCTTTAATACTGAAAAATCGACTGACAGCAAAACGACTGTCCGTCCGTCCGACTGTCTGTCTGTCTGTCTGTCTGTCTGTCTGTCTGTCTGTCTGTCTGTGAACAACGCTAGCGCCTAAAGCGCTCAGCTGATTTTCTCTCAAACTGATATTCCTTAATCGATCTAACTGTTGTCGCGGCCCCTTGATTTTGAAATATGTATTTTAATTTTGGGAGGTACTTAACATGAAGCCTCTGGGACACTTTCAAAATTTTCTAAAAAATGGCTTCAATGTTTTTTATTAATTCTTTTATAATGTGAAAAACGTTTAAAAGAATCTTAAAGGTTCGTTAAACCCCCCCTTTTTTTCGAAAATTGAAAAAATTCAAAGTTTTTTCGGCATCTTCGTACAACTACAATCATAAAGATAAATATATTTTTCTTAATGAAATGTCTTCATGAAAAACAGACATAAAAATAATGTTATGTTCAATTTTTCGAAAACATGAATTTTTGTGCGAATTTTTGTAACAAACATCGGCAATTTTTATTTGCTTAATAGATTTTTTTCTTAAAAATGACACAACTTTTTTAAATTTAATTTGAATTTTAGATGGCGTAAAGAACGCTTAATAGAATGGTGAAGCTCTTATGTTCCTTAAAATGCCTGATTTTTCAAACCTTTAAAGAAATTAAAATTTTTGTGTCTTCCAACTACAATTGTGAAGATATATTTTTTCTTAATGAAATGTGTTACTCCAATCCACATCTTTAAATAAGGTCATGTTGATTTTTTCGAAAACATGAGTATTTTTAATACTTTAACATCAAACTTAGTCACCCGTTCCGAATATTCTGCTCTGAACGTAATATGAGAAGTGATTCCAGGCAGCTAGATGCTCCGTACATTAGAATTTGTGAATTATTTCATATTTCTTTGCTCGTTTCTACATTCGAGCTTTTGTTTTACGTTTGCAAATTAATCTTTTTGACATTCTTTAAAGTCTATTTGAAATATATGAAATAGAAATTTGCTAGCCTTCTGGGAATATCATATTAGAATTCAACAATGACATTGCGCGTGGTGACTCACGAATTTCTGTGAATTATGTCTCATTGTTGTGACATGATTTAGCTGAATCAAAAACAGGTATAATTGTCAAATTGGAGTTATTTGCTTAAACATATTTAGTTTTTGCACCAAAAGTTTTACGATTTATAATAAGTTTTAGAAAAAATAATGACTGCGATGTGTTAATTTGGAGAGAACTTGTAATATAAATATTACATGATAGCTTGTATATTTGCTTGTACTAAGGTGTTGAAAATTCAGTTATAATTTCAGCCTTGCCTGATTTTTAATTCATATTCTGCCTATGTATTTGACATCACAAAACAGTTTATGTTAAATACATTTTCCAAATAGTGAGCAAATGAAAGTACAGAAAAATAAAACGATAAATAAGCCAATCATGTGATCCTTATGAGGAATCTGTTTTATTTTGATATACTGTTGATACAAGGTTTTGTTGATGCGCCTAAAAATAGACTTTATAAACAAGGAATACTTTTGCTTAAAACAGATATTTCCACTGTTCAAATTTTCATTGTTTTTGACGTTACTAAATAGTCTGTAAACAAATAAATTCAATTACAGCACGTGTCTGACACAATACTGCACTGGTCGTAAAAACTGCCATTCAATTCAATCGTTGATTTCTAGCAACTGTCTCACACGTGACGTACAATAAACCCCGAGTACCCTGTGGATTTACACTGTGTCAACCCAATACAGAAACAGTGCTTCTATGGATACATCGGTGATATTTGAAATTGCGATGTCGTTCGCTTCGCTTCGGAGACCGGGGAGGCTGTGTAAGCCGCGTTTGTTTTTATTCGTAACGCAATCGATACAAGTTGAGCTCACAATGACATGTGCCGCCAGTTGATGTGTACAAAAGCATGCGCGATATAGATCTATGTTTATTTATTTTGTGTAAGCGTGAAACCTGGTAGTAAATGTGTATGCAAAAGTGTGTAAGTAAATGTGTATGCAAATGTGTAAGCAAAATGAGACTTGTATACGTACAAATGAAAATGTATATATAACAATACATTGAACCCCTACACAATACCTTTGATAGATTAATTAAAAATGTAATTGGATATAAACGGTTGTCACCTTAATTACAACATTAAAACAGTAATACCTGTAATAAATGTAAATGTATAATAAGACAAGTAATCTGTATTTGTAGCCTTTGTATAAAACGCAAGGAAAACAGGCTTAATTTGCCCTTATCCCTTAAAACTAACTTTGAACGAAATGTTTCCAGCTACGCTGAGAGTAAAATTTTAAAATTTCAGTTCTTTTCGTAGAAGAGTGTAAGCCAACTACAATATTCTTTAATGCGATCCTATGCCTGGGTACATGTTGATTTGAGTAATATGGTCTTATCTCGTATTTCATGATGTTTAAATTGTATTTATTTCATAACTAGCAGTCTAAACCTACAGAATTTACTTAACTATCAATACTTTCTCATTAACATTTTCAAAATTCTTATAAGGCATTCAAATTAAATAAATATATCGAAAAATGAAATCTACGTAGAAGTTAGCTTTTAGCTAATGTAACTGTAATCAGAGCCAGATGAATTTTTTGCATTTTTGTTTGGAATGCTAATATTATTGACGTGATGACTATTCGATGAAGTATTCCATATCCTATTGTATTTCAGCACTTAAAACCCACAGTCGAAATTTGACCATGTGCATTCAATTGTGATCAGTGACCTGATTCTCACTCGTAGTGGTGACGTCACTGTCGTGGAGGAAAAATATGTATTTCTTATATTTAATTACATATTTTAATGAGATCTCATTAGCATCTTCTATGTAAACATATGCATTATTACTATACAAACTATTTTTCTTTTTCATAATTTGGTCCCGGATTTCACAAATTGAAATAATTTGCCCTTTTAATAAAGAATCCGAACATGCGGCAGTGTTCCCAAACTCTAGTGAACAATGAATTCACAGATCTATCATATTTCATTACATTCATTCACAAAACAGAACGTAGAGAAGCTGGTGAAAGGTACCGGCGTAGTAGATTCGCACGAAATATTTAAGCCATGTGGAAATGTTAATTAACACCCGTTAACGAAAATATAGTTTAGAGACTTTCAACTCTCCTTTGACAAAGGTATATTTCTTGTCTTTAGTCAAAATGTATTTTCCTGCAACGGTCATAACTCTACAAACACGCTGTTTCTAGTAATCTAGTTTACACCTCACTCCCACAACACGGCAACTACTCATGGGCAAAGCCCAGACGCAGATTGACAAAACATATTATCATATATCATAACATTGACGTTGTTTCCTGGTTTCATTAAATTGAAATTATTTATCCTTTCCTCTAGAATTACCAACACACCACAGAGTAATCTAACTCGGATGCACAATGGGTGCACATATCTCGTTATATTCACGAGATACCTCTGACACAGCAGATCGTGCAGGGGCTGGCGCGAGAGCTCCGCGCAGTAGTTTCGTGCGAAATGTTTGAACCCGGTGCAAATGTATGCTAACTCTGCTGGGCGGGGCGGCGGCGGCGGCGGAGGTGAGGCGGGGAGGAGACGGGGACGGGAAAGGAGGAAGGGAAGAAGGGCGGAGGGGGAGGGTGAAATGAGCGCAGCTACCTGCCCGCTGCGCATGCGCCGGGTCATCGCTGCGCGATGAGTGCCTCCACTAATGAGGCGGCATGAGGGTGGGGGTGGGGGGAACTGCTAATGACGCAATTACGCATTCGTCAGCACTGTCAGTGCCATTCCGCAGCAGCGTGTGTGGGACAGTCTGCATGGTAACAACTGTGCTGAATCAATTCTGCGCTTTCCAGCAGCTTTGGAGCATTGGAAGCTATTTATTTTACATTAACTTTTTCTTGTTCAAGGGTCAACTTCTTTGAAGAATTGAATGAGCTGCTGAGAACCAGTCCACATATGAACTGTCAACTAGGGTTAAGTGACCACTGCCTCACTAATAGCCGCTTCAAGCACAAATTATTTTTAAAATAAGAACTGAAGTTTTCAAATTTGCTTCAAACTTGCAGAAATTCAAATTTAGGCCTTCTAGTGGTGAGGAGTACTTTTTTTTATTTGTTGCACCTTCGTCGACACCATGTGTCTTTGAGCCCTTCTTGGGTATTCAGCGCCTGGCATGTAGTAATCTTCCGTTGTTGTTTGTTTGTTGTTGTTGTTTTTGTTGTCTCTTCACGTCGTAGTCAATCAGTGCCTTCGACCAGGGGCTCGGCGCCGTTAGATCCCTCGGTCCCAATCAGGAACCCGCGACATCTCGAGTGCGCATAATCTCCGTGACTTCACGGAGCGTTTTGAAAGAATTCGGCTAGCGACGTTGGCAATTACATCTTTCTGAATTATTTATATCTTTTCCCTTTTAATATTTGAAGAGTAGGTTCAAAATATCTTGTTGAGTTTCACATAACGAATTAATTACTAGAGCCCATAAATAGTATTTTTAATGAAACCACAATAGCTCACGCAAAGTGATTTTAAGAATTTATGAAAATGCAGAACCCCAACTTGGACGTTTATGCTTATAAATTACCCACTAAATGAACAAGTAAGTACAGTTATTTAGGCATCAAGGAGCATATGGGTTCTAATGATCTAGTTGCGATAAAAGCCCAAGGGCCATTGGATCGAGGGCTTTTTGTCGCCCGAGAACATTAGAACTAGTTAACCCTCATGGTACTTAAAATATTTTATTTTTTACCCAATTTTAATTAGTCAGATTTACTAAGTATATGCTAAGTATATGCTAACTTGACTTGCTTTGTCTTTTCATATCTCTCCCAATAATTCCCGTTCATATTTCCCTCCATATGAGAACATATAGCGTCATTCAACTATTTTCATATTTCCCTCAAGACCATGAACCTTTCAATCCACTGAATCTAATCCTCTCGATCCAGATATTATGCAGTGCATATCGAGATCCAAATTGAAGGCAATAACAATCAATAAGGTATCAGTAAATAATAAATATCTTAATTACCTCACTAGAAGTGTTTCAGTTATATTGCATTCACGTTCACCCATTTTCAAAAGGCACTTGTGTACTAAATCGTACTGTGCAGTGTCGGGAGAAAAGGAAATTACGATGGCCGATAGCCAAGACATAAAACGTACCCCAGGAGATTGATATTCGTTACGTTTGACCCCGAACATGGTGCGATAGCCCATGTAAATTTGCGACAGAAGCTTCCTACACAAGGGTGTCCTAGATTCGAGACGGCATTACCGATTACTTGAACGAACTGAAACCGACCATATAAACTAGAATTCTATAGACCTTTTACTCTGATAGGTCAATTCCCTAGTGTCCTCCAACCGATAACAAAATAATTCTGATATTGTTATTTTAAAAACGAGTCAAGGACCTCGCGACATCATCTCCTCGCCATCCTCTGACCCCACACATCAACGGGATCGAGCTATCTATATATGACTCACGGTCTTGAAAGTTACCAGCAGTATTGTCACGTACTCGTACGTCAAGACAGGAACAAATTAGACTGAAACACCTTTGAATAAAAAGTTATATCTAACCTAATGTCATACTTATAAAGGCAATAAACATGTATCGTTACGCTGAGCGATAGACATACCACCCCCACCCGGGATCTCAAAAATTGTATCAGTGAACGAATGTCAAGCCAGAAGGCAATGTGTATTGAAAGGCGGTCCGAGAAAAAGCTTTAGCTAAACTAATAGTTTAGGTATAAGGCCAATAAACGTGACTCGTGGGGCTGGACGATAGGCTTGTCCTCAAAGTACAGCTCTCATCCGTATATCTCAAACAACCCCTACCGGCTTAGGTAAACAGGCCCGCCTAAGGCCATCAATTGATGTCACTGCAGTGCCTCTGACTGGGAGGTCAGAGGGTTATAGTGTCAGGACGGTGTCAGGATTGTCCACACTAGCTAGGTCGAATTCCATCCGCATGTGCATACCAAGCCAAAACACAATCTGGACTGTACCGCCATTGGAGACAAGAGTTGCCTGTCTGTACTTGGCGCGACAGCCCGCGAACGGTCCAGGGCCTACCAGCAGCGTCCCAGCCTCGTGGCCATGGGGTTAAGGGGTACGTGTGGTTAGCACAAAGGCATCCCTACGTCGAATTCTAGTCTTCTCAACCTGCGAAGTAAGTTATCTCATCGTCACTCCGCAACATATTCTGGAACATTTCAAGGAAAACGCATACTATAGTCTTGCCCGACCAGGAATCGAACCAGGGGTCGCGACATGGAAAGCGAGTACGCTGACCGATCAGCTAGTGCAGACAAGAGTAGTAGCTAACTTTAATACCTTACTTACAAGGCCAAGAAACATGGAACGCGCCACTTCTAATCCCAGGGCTGCAGTTCGAACGGCCGCTCCACGGAGGAACGCGCGCATAGTGCGCTAACCGCGCGCCTTCAACTCTCCGTTTCTCGCGGCAAACGTGCGCAGCGCGGAAACGGCCCGGCTCGCTATGGGCCGCGCGTGCCCCGGCATCCAGATGGCCGGCGCTTCGATATCGCCGCCGTTCGCGCGGGTTTTTATCTTTTCAAAATTCCGTGTCACAGCGCGCGCGAGAGCCGCGATCACGGCGGAGTCGCGCGGCTTTGGCCCCGACGTGATGGCGTGCCCGGGGCCCCAAGCGGGCTACAAGCATCATCTTTGTGTATGCAACGGGGAGCGTTCAAATTGATTATTCAGGAGCGGATCGATTATTCATTGACCGAACAGGCACCGTGCCCAGAGCCCGTGATTATCTCGAGGCTCTGTGGAAGTTGCCCGTAAGAAAAGAGAGAAGGCAAGAAAGGAGGGAAAAAATGGTTTAATCAAACTTTAACTAATTCGCTTTAGAGGAATAATTTCACCTTACAGAGGCTCCAAAGAAACTTCCAGTAATCCACCTCTTTACGCCTTCATCTCTTTCAGTGCCATCGTGAGCTCTCTTCCGGTGTTTTACTTGTCCTTGTTTAATCAAGGGGAAAGTCATCGACATAACCCTTGCATAAAAACGGAATTAAACACATTCCTACTCCCATTATATGTTTTAACTGCGTTCTTCTACATACGAGTTAAAAGTTTTTATCATTCGAGAAAGTAATTACCCAGGACAATATTGATGAGCAAAGATGTTGAAGGTCGCGGAAGATGTGCAATTCGGTGCTTTGAGAAGATAACATTGGCGTTTAAGTGCCCGTAGGGCTCACATTACGTTTGCCTCAGACTATCAGGCACGAATAATTACGTGCATGACACACATTCCAAACATTAGCACCTAACGGCAATTGAAGACTTTAAGAATATGTTCACTGTCCTACAGACGTTCATCCTCTTTTTAACACATGTACACGTAATAAAACTGCCTATCTCACGTCCTATGTTGCGATAGCTTAGCGACATTGCAGCATCGTTGACCAGGAAATCCTGGAGTTCGAGTCCGGACGTTGTTGGATTTTCAACACCAGCTACATAGCTGATTCGAATACCTTCACTATGTGGAGGAGAGTTCTGCACGTGAGTGCCTCGATTGATAGTTTTTCGTGGTATCATCGATCAATACCAGGCGAATACCGGAGCAGAGCTCTAACAAACGAGCCAAAGACGCGTGCTATGTTTCCTTTCTCCTCTTTCTCCCTTCCTACCAACCCACATTCACACAAAAACTCACATTTACATGATTGATTGATTATTAGTGATTCCGGGCACGATAACTATTAGGGTCATTAGTCCCGTAAGTGTAGTACGTGTTTTTGCTCGGGAGGTGGCGGTGGTCTTCCTCCACAGAATGGCGAGATTCGGCAGCGATCTAGCGGGGTTTTCTTCAACCACCTATCTCTCACCAGCAGGGCACCACCCCAGACGGGACAAGCTCTAAACTTCCGACTCGTCTCCAGGCGTGTGTGGTAGTGTAGTATATGTTAGTGTAAGTAACACATATTTACAATATTAACCATGCCCCTGGGTGATCGGTTGGGAGCCTAGAACTTGTCCCAGCTGGGGTGGTGCCCGACTGGGAGAAATACCTCCGGGGAAAACCCACAAGGCAATGTGTAGATTGCGCCAGATCTTCCAACGGGAGAGAATTACCGCCATCTCCCGGGATGCAATATGAACTACACTTACGGGACTAATGGCGTAAGTAATTTATGCGCCCGAAATCAATACTCACTGTCTCCTATAATTTTCCATCGTGAGAGGAATGCCGAATATTTGAACCGCTGCGCCCGTTCTCCACATGTCACATCAACTTATACATATTTCGTTCGAATTAATACCACCGGTGACAGGTCTCAACGTGCATTTGGAGAAACA